>CAKAJA020000640.1:0-287038 GCA_916610235.2 Lasioglossum morio | reverse complement strand
ATCGATTTGTTGCGCATGAAGAAGCGTTTGGCAGACTTGCTTTCGTCCGCGAGGAAAGAAGAAGAAGAAGAAGAGCAAAGAATTCGCGATAATTTAACATTGCGTGTAGTTCGGTTCAATGATTTGAAACTCGTTAAACTATCGAATCAGTTCACGTCTTTATATGTTACGGGAAAAACCATGTTTAATTTATTTAATCTCGAATTCTGCATGCAAAATATGTATTCGCAGTTGACCGATGACGTTCCAATAATCGAGGAAAAATTTAAAAATTTAATTTTTTCGAGGAAAACTGCCACCGCGAATCATCAGTTTTTCAATCAAAATTCCTTGATAGATTGCGAGTTAATGCTATTATGCGCGGACGTGATCGAAACTCAAAAACGAAATTGATTTTTTCCATGCAACGTTGAAAAAAAAAAAAAAAAAAAAAAAACGGTCGGGAGTGAATGCGATTTCTTACGAAGAAATTTAAAAAAATATTAATCTACATGAAATTGCAAGTGTGTTGACAAATTCTTGTATTATGAAAGAAGATCTATAAGTAATACTCCTGATTATCCGAAGAACATAGTGACTTAACAACCGAGAAAGAAAGTGTGCATAAAAAGAAAAAGGAGTCTGGTCGGTTATGCGGACTGAGTAATGGAACCATCCATCATTGATTTCATATAGTCGATCAGACATTTTTTATTGCACGCTTCCTTTATCGGTTGTTACATTGCTATGCTCTTCGGATAATCAGGAGTGTTACTTATAGATCTTTTTTTCATGCTACAAGAATTTGTAGACGCTTGCAATTTCGTGTAGATTAATATTTGAGAGCGTTTCAACCAGACTTTTTTTTTTTTCTATCGATTGCGTGTGCGTCAACATGTTCTTCTTCGATATAAAATAACTCTAAATTTAAAAGTGCGAGGCGAATATTTTTTCTGTATATCAATAAATCACTGTCTTTTCATATGTTTCGATAAGAAGTGTAGATTAATATTTGAGAGCGTTTCAACCAGACTTTTTTTTCTATCGATTGCGTGCGATGCCAATATGTTCTTCTTCGGTATAAAATAACTCTAAATTTAAAAGTGCGAGGCGAATGTTTTTTCTGTATATGATTTTTCATCAATAAATCACTGTCTTTCATATGTTTCAATAATTATTTATTCGATAAGAATACATTTTTTTTTACATAAGCATTTTCAGATGATTTTTCGAACGATATTCGTCAATGGGTTGTACTCCACGATGCAGTCGTGTATCATCAAGCAGTATGCGGTTGTCGAGGAGGGGACGTCAGTTCGACATTCGAATTCGATTCGCACGTCGATCGTCGCATTTTTCAGCGCTTCGTTTTGTCGGGAGCAATCGAGAACAACGAACGGACCGTATTGCAGGAAGTTCGCAACGTCGAGTAACGTTTCACCGTTTCCGTAGTACGATTCTTGGAACTTCGCGTACATATCGTAGAGCAACGCGTATTTACCTTTCTCGAAATCGATATTTAGATCATCGTACGGATAGGTTTCCGAGTTCAAGTAGAGCCGAATATTGGCTAAAGCGCAATGATCGAATCGCGTAGCCGTTTTCTTTAAATCATTCTTTCGCGCGGTTTGTAAAGCGAATATCACGTATCGCGGTTTCTCCATTTGCGGAGCTGTTCTTATCGCCCATGTGTGCTTCGTAGTCGCTTGGAGTAGAGGATACTCGTACAGTTCCCACGATCGAAAACTCATGCCGATCGGTCTATCGCTGTCCAAAATACGTAACATCGACAATTTGTGTACTTCGTCCAACGTGACGTGCGGCATTCGCCATTGAATTTTGTACAGATCCAGAACGGGTTTCGCATTGTCGAACGAGCTGCGCAACGCGTTCGCGTCGGTACGCGAACGAATCAAAACCAATTCGTGTCGAGCGTTTATTACAACGCGTTTGTAGTCTTCGCAGAAGCCCAATAACACGCTCATAGGTATGCAAAAGTTGAAGTTTATCGGTATCGTGGTCGTTGCGACTTCCTTGTACTCGTTCTTGTATGTCCAGCCTGCGTTGGATAACGCGTTGCTTCTCGTCACCGACAGGCTCGCGTAATTCTTCAGAGTCGTCGTGATACCGGGATTTCTGACCCGATCGATTTCAACGCCGTTCAGTTCGTAGCGTATTTCCTCGAACATAAACGCAACGGCATTGTTATCGAGAATCGCCGTTTCAATAGCCGATCCTTCCGCGGGTAATTCAAGTTTTCCCGGTAAACTAAGCTTTCCCTCGACGTATAGGAAGCTTCTGCACGGGAGCGTGTACAAATCTTGCTGTTGAATGGGAATCCTTATCTCGTCGTTGCTTCCGAACGTCGTGTTGGCGTACGGATTGTACGTGTGCAGCTCGATCTTCGTTATTCGATTGTCGAAGATCGGCGCTTCGGAGATGTTCAAAATGTCGTCGAACATGGCAGCACTTCTTTCACTTTTTAACAATAAATCCCAAAGATCTCAGATACTTCACGTTTTCCGCGGTTAGTTTCTTGCGAATCGAATCGTTTTTACGAATTGGCATCGCTTCGTCGCACGTGTAGTCGCACCGTGATTTCTTCGCCGCGAAAGTCGATCAAACGGCCAGCTTGATCCACGATGCGGATCGTTAAATCGTCGATTACTCGAGCAACGATCGGAAGGTAAATGACTCGGGCGGGTGTTTCGGATAATTTATACCCTGGCGGTACCTGGGGCGCGAACTCGTGTATCGCGTGAATGAGTTTACCGTTGTCGTACGATCCGGTGGTCGCGTTACATTCTACTCGAATGATATTCACGTTAATGATGTCCACGGACGCGTTCGACGTGTGCCACGTGTTCGGCGATAAAACGCGATTCGCGGAAAATCCTAGGATCGATCCCACGTTGCGCGGCAGTGTGAAGTTTATCCGATACTTGCTTTTAATTTCGCTTTTCATGGTGTTGTTGTTCGCTCGTAGGACCAACGGATATTCGTTATCGGGTGGCGTTTCGCCATCTTTCGGGGGGGGATATCGTTCGCGTATTTCGCGTCTCAAGTACGCGTTGATCGCTTCCAATTCGTACGAACCGTCGGGGATGACGATCATCTCGTCTTTCTCGCCGAAGTAGAATCGATTGTTACCGATTTTGTCGCTGATGTTCGGTATCGTGTAATAAGTTTGCAAATCGAGCAATCCCAGCTCGTATTCGTCGTTGCCCAAATCTATAGGTGGAAAGAACTGGGACGACAGTACGTTGCTTTTTCCCGACAACGTGAACGTGAACGACTTCATATTTTTTTTTTTTACAACAAAGTTTCTCGGAGAAATTTCGCGCACAATTGTCCGCACACGCTTTCGTCGTAGTTTTGAAAACGTTTGTGATTATACAAGATTGTCGCGTTCGCGCCGAAATAGCGAATCAGCTCGATCGGCGGACGAAGATTTCCAAAACTATCGAAGTATCTGACGCGCGACCCGCGTTTTATGTATGCGACCCAGTGCGTTCCCGGCCCGCGACTATTATCCAGATTGACTATACCTCGCTCGTTTGTCCATGCGCGTCCCGGCAAATCGTCGCGCATAAAAACCCCGCGAAAATGTGGCAATCGTTTACAGACGGCCGTCAATTCGACGTCCGTCGTCGTGTCGTCATTTTTTTTTTTTTTCTTTTTCTCTCTTTCCTTCCTCTCAAACCTTTTCCACGCATATACGGCGCGAGATACACCCCGCGACCCTCCATGACGCGATTGTGTCGCTCAGCCTCTTCCAACTGTTTCTTCGCTGCTTTCGCGGCGTTTACCGTTTTGATTACACCTGCGGCGCCACCCGTCAATGCTCCTATAGCCGACAAAGCGGGCAACAGCAACGGCAAAAAGCCGCCGCGTTTGGCGATTGGGAGTATTCGTTTTTTCTTTCTACCATTTCGCCGTCTTTTTTCCTCTCTCGTTTTTTTCTTTATACCCATGCCCAATTTCGTTTTAGCTTTCATGCCTGCCAACACGGCGGCCGCGGACACCTTCTCCCCGAATGTAGCGTCTCCGGACGTTACGCGTTGCAGCGCTCGATCCGCCAAAATATTGTCGGCAACGTGACGATCTTTGAGATCCTTGTGTCGCGAATACGCTATATCGTGCTCGCGACAGGCCGCGTCCAACGGATTGATTCCTCGGTCCCCGCGAGCTAATCGTGCGCGCAGCTTCGTACCGGGACCGCAAAATTGATAACCGGGTATATGCAATTCGAACGGTAACGCGTTTATAGCTTTGTTCAAAAACCCTTTACCGGTATGCGGTTTCGCGCGCATAAGCTTCCACCGGATCCTTTTCACCGTCGGGAGAGCAACTGATACCAACGGTGTTCGAGCTCTCATATAAATACTAGCCTGCTGTCTCGAATCGATCAAAGCATGCGTTTCGTGAGACAATCGTTGGATATTCGTGTTCCACCGTGTCGCGCGTTCGACGATCGCGAGGAGACGATGCGAAAACACGGATTATTGTTACCTCGCGATGTACGATGCGTGATAAGCGGTCCGTCAGGATGTGGTAAAACGAACGTTATGATTAGCCTGTTGGAGAGTGCGAACGGACTACGATTCGCCAACGTGTACGTGTACTCGAAATCGTTGCATCAGCCGAAATATCGATACTTGAGTAAACTGTTCTCATCCGTGGGGGAGGATGTAGGCTACTACGCGTTCGCGGACAATGCCGACGTAATTCCTCCCGCAGAGGCACGACCCGATTCGATATTTATCTTCGACGACGTGGCATGCGACGAGCAGGATATCATGAGAGAGTATTTCGCGATGGGTAGACATTCGCACGTCGATTGCTTTTATCTGGGACAATCGTACGCGAGAATACCGAAACATTTAATTCGCGACAATGCCAATCTGCTGATTCTGTTCAAACAAGATGTTACGAATCTGCGACACGTTCATCAGGATCATGTAAATACCGATATGCCGTTCGAAACGTTTAGCGAGTTGTGCTCAAATTGCTGGCGAAAGAAGTATGGATTTCTCGTAATCGATAAGGACAGTCCGGTGAGCCATGGTCGCTACAGACGCGGATTTAACGAGTTTGTCGTACTGTAACGATCCCATTTATCCGGTAAGAGCCGTCGGTGTCGCATCCATGTCATCGTCGTCGAAGAACGAGAAGAAGAAGAAGAAGCTGCGAGCTTCGATCGCGAACGAAATAGCGAAGACCAGCGATACCATACGGAAAAAGTATTTAACGTTGAAAGTTGGAAAAATGGCAACCGAGGAGAATTTGCAAGCGAATTTACGACCGATCGTCGAACCGTTGAAACAGCTAGTTCAAAATACGATCGCTGTCGAGTCAAACGCGGAAACGCCACCACCACCATCGCCACTACCGCTGTCACCCATCCTACGGAAAAAAAGAAGATTCTCGGATGTTAAGGGAACGCCGCCGTCGTCCTCTATGAAAAAAAGAAGACGGAAGAATAAGAAAAAGTCGCCTGTTGTAACGCTCGCCTCGAAAAAAATATACTCTGACGACGACGACGTGGACGAGGACGAGGACGAGGACGAGGACGACGACGACGACAGCGGTGGCGGCGGCAACGAGATCGAGCCGACGACGACGGTTCCGCGACAGGATACCTTCGAATCACCGAGTACGATATCTTTGGAATCCTCGATGCGCGATATATTTGAAAAACCTGAAACTCATGTAGAGGAAAATCTACGTCTATCCGAGAATTTCGGGCCTTTAGCGCAGGAGTATTTAAAAAAATTTTTCACCGGATCATCAAAAAATTCCGACAACGTGTACGGAGTATATTTCCATGACAATAAGCTGATGTTGGGGAATACCGTGTTCGAGGTGGCCAGCAACGATGATATCATCATTAAAGGGATACGGTACACGGGGACTCGTGGTCTCTACGAATTGATATTCAATAAAATACCCGACGAGCGGCTGTACACCGAGGATGATAAGAAGGTGTACAAAAGAATTCTCATTATCACGCAAGCGCATCGTCGCAGGAATCAGATAATGGGAAACAAAGGTCACAAGTACAAGAAAATTATAGGACCGCTGTTTTCGTCGCGACGTGGTGGTGGGGGGATTCCAAATTTTATGCGCGTGACCAATCATCCAATCGATTACGTGCATTGGGACGATCCGAACGAACTCGTTGATCGTCTGAGATTGCTAACGTCTTCGAAGAACGCCGGTCATTCCGGACACGACAACGAAATATTGTCGATCCTCGAGGAACTTCGCGAGGCCGGTATAATTATAAATTAAAATCGCGATGAAAATGCGTATTCGTCTTAATTGCTGTGAAAGAAATCAAACGATATCCTCGAGAGGAGACGACGACGACGACGACGACGATGGTGAAATTCGGAAGCTGCAAAATCATCTGGAAATGAAACTAGACGCGGTACACCGACGAATAGTACGGATCGAAGAGCAGATCGAACTGTTGCGACTGACGATAACAACGGCGAAAGGAGCGGTCTAAAAAAAATGTTTATCAACAAATTCGGTACGTCATTTAAAGTTAACGAGCAAAAGTTGGCAACTACTAGCTCGACTCTCCATCAGACGTTTAAAAGTTATGTGCGCGATACTGCTATGTGTTCGAACACATTCGCGTACGACGCGAAATGGATAAAGATCGAGCATCTGCAGAAACCTTCGAGGCCGGATGAGGCGGCGAGCAAATCATACGTCGACGATACGATCGAATACGAGATAGGTGATCACGCTTTGTCTATAAAAAGAGCTGGAGAGGTTTTTGACTTCTACGACGCCAAACGACGCCGCATATGTTGCATAGGCGCACCCACGAACAGTATGGACGCGGTTAACAAAGTATACGTGGATACGGCTAACGCTGAGTCCAGGACCCATATCGAGGAGAAACTGAAGAAAGATTTGAAAACGTTCGAAGAAACGTTGAAGTCGGAGATCGTGGAGAAACTGAACAGAGACCTGAAGGCGGTGGTGGTCGACGCGAAATCGGAGATCGAGGAGAAACTCGGCAAGGACCTGGACGCCGCGGTGGCCCACGCGCAGTCGGAGATCGAGGAGAAACTCGGCAAGGACCTGGACGCCGCGGTGGCCCACGCGCAGTCGGAGATCGAGGAGAAACTGAAAAAGCATCGCGCGACGACCGAAAAGGTGGCAGAGGAATAGCGATACCGTACCGTCGATCCGAACCCGGTACAGAAACAGCGCGGTTAGCCGTACCGTCGATCCGAACTCGGTACAGAAGCAGTACAGTACCATCGGTTCGAATCTATTCTTAGGGGGGGGAAAAAAAATGTCTATCGACAAATTTGGCATGAGGTTTCGCGAATCCGGCAAACGCGAGTCGACTTCATTGGCGTTTAAAAGTTTCGTGCGCGACAACGCTATATGTTTAAACGACGATGTCGGCGTTAAACTGTACGATGCGAAAGGTGCGCGGATCGGACGCGTGGCAGATCCCTTGGCGAACGACCATGCAACTACCAAATCGTACGTCGACGCCGTTTCGAAACAGACTAGCGAAGAAATCGTGTCCTCGCTTAAGAAACATGTGATGCATCATGCGATTTACTACGATGGACGTACAGAAGGAGGGTTTGAGGCTAAAAGGAGATGCATTCATAACGTTGGCGCGCCGCTGGATACGCGCGACGCTACCACCAAACTATACGTCGACTCCCGCGTTAAAGAAATCTCGTCAAAGATCCGCGACGATACCATATATCGAATAAAAACTTGGGTCAAACATCTTAAGAAATTCGAGTACCACTATGACGTCAAGCGTTGTCGCGTATGCAACTTGAGCGAACCTATAAACGCTGCGGACGCGACTAGCAAAGTATACGTGGATACGTGCAACGCGAACCTGAAGTTCGAGATCGTTAAAAAACTGACGGAAGAACTGAAAACCGCTAAAGAGACGTTAAAGTCCGAGATATCGCTGGCGAGCGAACTGTCGTCGACCGAGTTGAAAACGGCTAACGCGAACCTGAAGTCCGAAATCGTTAAAATACTGGCGAAAGAACTGAAAAACGCTATAGAGACGTTAAAGCCCGAAATACAGACTATGATACGCGATAACGTTCGAGACGATATCGAAAAACTGACGGAAGAACTGAAAACCGCTAAAGAGACGATAAAGTCCGAGATATCGCGGGCGAGCGAACTGTCGTCGACCGAGTTGAAAACGGCTAACGCGAACTCGAAGTCCGAGATCGATGGAAAACTGAAAAACGCTATAGAGACGTTAAAATCTGAAATACAAGCTAAGATACATAACCTTCGATACGATATTAACGCGAATATGAAATCAATCGATTCCAGCATCGATGACATCAATGCAAAAATCGATAACTTGGATGCCTCGCAAATGCAAATGATGGAAACCTTGAAGCAGAAAATAAAAGACGAGGCGAACAGCATCGTCGACGACCGGTTGATAAGCTTACAGGATAAAATTAAAAAATTAATTCGCGAACAGGTCAACCGACTTTGAGAGTTAGCGCTATCCGTATTATCGTCGTACCAACCTTCAAAATCTATTTTAAAAACGTGTCAACCTTGAAAATCATAAAATGATCTCCCCCCCACCACCACATTACGATTTTGCCGAATATAAAAATCTCGCTTGACGAGAATCGTCTCGCATTACGTCTCGTATCGCAAGACTTTGACCATCTCACGCTCCCCCAATCGTTCGGACATCATCATCATCATGGTGAATCTAAAGGCGGCAACGACTGATCAGATTTTCAATCGCGAGAGAGAACATTCTACCGCGGCGGCGGCGGCGGCGGCGGCGGCGGCGGCGAGCAACAACGATAAGACCGATGTCGCGACGAAGGGTTACGTGGACGATCTCGTCGATGGGAAAACGATAACGCGTGCCGGCGGCATCGATGCATTTTTCGACGCGAAACATCTGCGTATCGAAAATGTTGGAACACCGATCACCGTCAACGACTCGGCGACGAAACTGTACGTCGACGCGTGCATCGATCTGTTGAAAACCGAGCTCACGAACGAATTCCGTCAGAACGAGGGACAGTTGTGCAAGGAAGATGATAATAAAATGGAGATATCTTTTCAAACGTACTGTCGCGATAAATTCATCGAAATCGAGGACAACTTGATAGAAATTATAAGAAACGATCGGAGAGTGAATCGCAGCAGAATAAACGGCATAACGACTCTTGTCGATAAACTCGACGAAAGACTTTCGGCCGCGGAATATGAAATCCGTGAAACAGTGAAAAGAAACCTTCAAAACACGAAGGATCAACTGCTCGGCAAAATCAACGACGTGAAAGAGACGGTGAACGCGAACAAGTTGGATCGCGGAAGGTTGTCGCTTCTCGAAGAAACCGTGCGGGATATACGCGAAAAATTATTTGATTTAGACGATGAGCAAACAAAGCGTAGTGGAGGAGCTGCACGCTCCGGCGAGGCGCAACTTCCCTCGTAGACGGGTGATCGTGCGAGGACTCGACGATCTTTGGCAAGTCGATATCATTGAAGTTCAAAAATACGCGCGAAACAACCAGGGACATCGATACATTCTCACGATAATAGACGCGTTCAGTAAATATGCGTGGGCGGTTCCTTTGAAGAGTAAAAACGCGAACGACGTGTGCAAAGCTTTCGCGTCAGCGTTGAAAAAGGATGGTAGAGCACCGAACAACTTGCAGACCGACATGGGAAAAGAGTTTTACAACGCAACGTTTCAAGATTATCTGAAGAAACACAATATCAATCATTATTCCACGTTCAGCACCATGAAGGCTTCCATCGCGGAACGTTTCAATCGCACGCTGAAGAACCGCATGTGGAAATTTTTCTCTTTGAGTGGAAAATATCGATGGATCGATATGCTCCCCACGCTGATCGAGGACTACAACAATCGAAAACATCGCACCATCCGTATGAGACCCGCAGACGTGAATCGCAAAAATGCTAAGCATCTTTTATCCACCGTGTACAACAACGTGAAGATCGCCGGTCCTGCCAAGTTCAAGGTTGGTGATCGCGTACGCGTCAGCAAATTCAAAACCGTATTCGACAAAGGATACACGCCAAACTGGTCAACGGAAATATTCAAGATTGCCACGGTGAAACAAACGAATCCTGTCACGTATCTCTTGACCGACTCGAAGAACAACCCGATCGCCGGTGGATTTTACGAACACGAGATACATGCGGTTAAACATCCTGACGTGTATTTAGTAGAAAAAGTATTACGTAGAAAAGGAAATAAAATATACGTTAAATGGTTAGGGTTGGACGCGTCGCATAACTCGTGGATATCGAAAACCGCTATACTTTAATCGTATTTCTATTCTTACTTTTTAATGTAAGAAAAAATAAATTTGCATTCTAAAACTCGATGTCATTTTTTCTTTCCTACATCTTAGCTATAAGATATACTTATCCTAAACCACAAATGTCATTTTTTTTCTTTCCTACATCTTAGCTATAAGATATACTTATCCTAAACCACAATACTTATCCCACATCCCGAACTGCAATACTTATCGTCGCCTAGAGTTTCGCGCGACAAGCTGCATCGTCTACAGTTTCACGAGACAAGCCGCATAGTGAACACGCGTTTTTGACTTCGTCGCCCTATCTCCAACAGTAAGTGTGTGTTTGTAGTAAAACTTTTTAGAATTTGTGTTCGAATCATTATTAACAAATTTGTGTATTTAGATGAATCGTATTACACATATCGTCGATATGGATGGATTCTCCGTAAAAAAACAGTTCGTGTGCAAGGAATTGGCAATCATCGACGTTCGGGATGGATCGTTCGAACTCGCCGAATTTCGTTTGGGCACGAGATTCGACGATCTATCCCCCGCCGACAAACGAACCGCATGGTTCGTTAGCAATTCGGTGCATGGAATCCCGTTCAGGGATTACGGTAACGAAATTTATCAGCAAAACGATATTCCTAATATAATATTAAATTTTATTCGTGGCTATCCAGATCCGCTGGTAGCATATAAAGGCGGCCAATGTGAAGAAATTGTTCTTAAAAATTTAAATATAGCGTCAATAAATTTGGAGATTTTTCATTGCCCAAAATACGACACCCTGATTCGCGATCCCATGTACCGAATTGATAACGCATCCTGTCGACTTCATTGTTGGAGAAATGCCGTCGGCGAAATAAAAACGTATCATTGTTCGCTGAGCGAAGTACGGACATTTCGCGCGTGGCTGATCAATGCCCAAGGAAACAGGTAATAATAATACTCTTATCCCTCGTTTTTACAAAAACATCGTTCTTACGTTAAAATGTTTTTTTCTGTTTCAGATGAAAAAAAAGGTGAAACGGAGTCTGAATTATTGCTCGGTCGATCGTCGTCGTCGTCGTCGTCGTCGTCGTCACCCACCGATCAGGTAATAATAATAATACTCTTATCCCTCGTTTTTACAAAAACATCGTTCTTACGTTAAAATGTTTTTTTCTGTTTCCGACGAAAAAAAAGGTGAAAACGGAGTCTGAACCATTGCTCGCACAAATGGCTTCTTGCTTTCTTCTCGTTAAACAAGAATCGTATGGAGAAACCGAGGATGCGTCTCGCCCGTCAAAAACATTTCCTTCTTCGCGAGCACTACAAGCCGGACCACGTTTTTGCGAAAACATCGGCGTGCATCGCTGAAAATCAACGACACTTTTTAACCCACCGATCAGGTAATAATAATAATAATACTCTTATTCCTCGTTTTTTACAAAAACATCGTTCTTACGCTAAAATGTTTTTTTCTGTTTCAGATGAAAAAAAGGGTATGTGGGAAATCGCTCAGAGGATCGTTATTCCTGTTGGAACCGAACTAATCGCGACGTCTATTATTAATAGCGATACTCTTAAATGGTCACGAATGATTCGCCTCTGTACCGCGATATACTTCCTTCTTGTACGGACCATCAAAGTATAAACACGTGTCTTATAAATATTATAATACTCACAGTTATATGTTTCATTATAATAAACATATTCGTTTATATTATACACGGTTTTAATAAAACATTTTTTTCTTTTTTTTATGTTTTGTTACACTCTATTGTATATGTATTTCGGGATAGTAAACAAGTCGCGTGTTCATTTCTATTTCTTTATTCCAACCGGTGTTGTCGGTTCTCCTCCCCGCTCCCGACTTCCTGATTGTTGTGTTTCTCCCGTGTCTGGTGGTTCTGTCCGCTGTTCGTGATCGTCGTCGTCTGTTTTTCCTCTCATTGGTCGTCCGTCGTAAGGGACCTTCCTGATTGAAAGACTTATTTCGGGATAGTAAACAAGTCGCGTGTTCATTTCTATTTCTTTATTCCAACTGACTTCTCGTTATCCGTCTACTCTCGAGATAGGTCGCGAGATGGTGTTGCCCTCACATAGAAATGCTGCATGTTCCTATACAACACACTCATTGCATACGATCCGTAGAATATTTTTTATCGAGATATTAATGATTTCCGCACATGTCTACGCTGCTGGACGATGGTTTCGCGATCGTAGCAGGATCGACTCCTATCGGAACGTTATCGCAATCTAGCCCGCATACGTGTCGACAGAATCTAGACCATTTACGATGCTCGGTCATGGGATCGTCACCCTGTTCCCACCGATGTATTTCCACACCACACTCGAAGCATTCGACGTGGTCCGTTACGTCCAAACAGTAAAATCCTGCGGCTGCCAAATCTTCGGGTTTGACTATGTGAGAAAACTGCCAGTTTTGAAAACTTTCTAGTCTATCGCTTTCGCGAGAGTAGTCGGGAGAATCTTTCATTTTGCTGGAAACAGAAAAATTTGGAGCTATACCTGTCTCTAAAATATTCTGTTAATATCCGAATACAAATTCTGCACTTACCGTTGAAAAAAAAAAAACACTTGCGATGCAGCTTGTGGCGCGAGGAAAAAACTCGTGCTTGCGGTGCAGCTTGTCGCGCGAAACTATAGACGATAATTTTCGCGAAAGAGAGAGATGAAACCACGCGCAACGAGAGAGAAAAATTGGTAGGGAAAAGAGCGAGAGAGGATGTAGAAGAGAGAGAGAAAACTAGTCCGCGGTAGATAATTTTATGCGAACAGAGAGAAGTTGGGAGCGAGAGAGACAACAATAGTCCGACGCCGCAAAATCGGATGCGGGATAACGGATGTGCATGCGCGATAACGGATGTGCATGCGCGAAACCGCAATCTTGAAAAATCGGATGTGCGATAACGGATGTGCCGAAACCGCAGGCGCGATAACGGAAAACCGCACGCGCCATCCCCCCCACTCCTCCTTCAAGATCGCCGCGCGCCCCCCCTCTTTCCCCGCAAGGATAAGACCCCCCTCGCCTACTGGGTTAGAACCGGCCTATATTCCCTACTCATAACGCATAATGCACAACGCATAACGAATACCGCAAAACGTATAACGCCTAACGCATAACGCATAACGCATAACGCATAACGCATAACGCATAACGCATAACGCATAAAGCATAACGCATAACGCATAACGCATAATGCACAACGCATAACGAATACCGCAAATCGCATAACGCCTAACGAATAACTGATCACACATAACGCATAACGCATAATGCATACTGCATAACGCATAACGCATAACGCATAATGCATAACGCAAAACGCATAACTTATAACGAATAACGTATAACGTATAACGCATAACGCATAAACCATAACGCATAACGCATAACGCATAACGCATAACGCATAACGCATAACGCATAACGCATAACGCATAACGCATAACGCATAACGTATAACGCATAATGCACAACGCATAACGAATACCGCAAAACGCATAACGCCTAACGCATAACGCATAACGCATAATGCATACTGCATAACGCATAACGCATAACGCATAATGCATAACGCAAAACGCATAACTCATAACGAATAAAGTATAACGTATAACGCATAACGCATAACGCAAAACGGATCACGCATAACGCATAACGCATAACGCATAACGCATAAAGCATAACGCATAACGCATAACGTATAACGCATAATGCACAACGCATAACGAATACCGCAAAACGCATAACGCCTAACGCATAACGCATAACGCATAACGCATAACGCATAACGCATAACGCATAACGCATAACGCATAACGCATAACGGATAACGCATAACGCATAACGAATAAAGCATAACGCATAACGCATAACGCATAACGCATGACGCATAAAGCATAACGCATAATGCACAACGCATAACGAATACCGCAAATCGCATAACGCCTAACGAATAACTGATCACGCATAACGCATAACGCATAATGCATAACGCATAAAGCATAACGCATAACTTTTAACGCATAACGCATAACGCATAATGCGCAACGCATAACGAATAACGCATAACGCATAAGGCATAACGCATAACAAATAACGCATAACGCATAACGCATAACGCATAAAGCATAACGCATAACGCATAACGCATAACGCATAATGCACAACGCATAACGAATACCGCAAATCGCATAACGCCTAACGAATACCTGATCACACATAACGCATAACGCATAATGCATACTGCATAACGCATAACGCATAACGCATAATGCATAACGCATAACGCAAAACGCATAACTCATAACGAATAACGTATAACGTATAACGCATAACGCATAACGCATAAACCATAACGCATAACGCATAACGCATAACGCATAACGCATAACGCATAACGCATAACGCATACCGCATAACGCATAACGCATAACGCATAACGCATAACGCATAACGTATAACGCCTAACGCATAACGCATAAAGCATAACGCATAACGCATATTGCATATCGCATAACGCATAACGCATAACGCATAACGCATAACGCATAACGGATAACGCATAATGAATAACGCATAACGCAAAATGCATAACGCATAATGCACAACGCATAACGAATACCGCATAACGCATACTGCATAACGCATAACGCCTAACGCATAATGCATAACGCAAAACGCATAACTCATAACGAATAACGCATAACGCATAACGCATAACGCAAAACGCATAACGCATAACGCATAACGCATAACGCATAACGCATAACGAATAACGCATAACGCATAACGGATAACGCATAACGCATAACGAATAAAGCATAACGCATAACGCATAACGCATAACGCATAACGTATAATGCATAACGCAAAACGCATAACTCATAACGAATAACGCATAACGCATAACGCATAACGCAAAACGCATTACGCCTAACGCATAACGCATAACGCATAACGCATAACGCATAACGAATAACGCATAACGCATAACGGATAACGCATAACGCATAACGAATAAAGCATAACGCATAACGCATAACGCATAACGCATAACGTATAATGCATAACGCAAAACGCATAACTCATAACGCATAACGCCTGACGCATAACGGATCACGCCTAACGCATAAAGCAAAACGCATAACGCTTAACGCATAACGTATAAGTCATAACTCATAACGGATAACGCATAACGCATAACGCATATCGCATATCGCATAACGCATAACGCATAACGCATAACGCATAATGAATAACGCATGACGCAAAATGCATAACGCATAATGCACAACGCATAACGAATACCGCATAACGCATACTGCATAACGCATAACGCATAACGCATAATGCATAACGCAAAACGCATAACTCATAACGAATAACGTATAACGCATAACGCATAACGCATAACGCATACCGCATAAACCATAACGCATAACGCATAACGCATAACGCATAACGCATAACGCATAACGCATAACGCATAACGGATAACGCATAACGAATAAAGCATAACGCATAACGCATAACGCATAACGCATAATGCATAACGCAAAACGCATAACTTATAACGAATAACGTATAACGTATAACGCATAACGCATAAACCATAACGCATAACGCATAACGCATAACGCATAATGCACAACGCATAACGAATACCGCAAAACGCATAACGCCTATCGCATAACGCATAACGCATAACGCATAAAGCATAACGCATAACGCATAACGCATAACGCATAACGCATAACGCATAACGCATAATGCACAACGCATAACGAATACCGCAAAACGCATAACGCCTAACGCATAACGCATAACGCATAACGCATAACGCATAACGCATAACGCATAACGCATAATGCACAACGCATAACGAATACCGCAAATCGCATAACGCCTAACGAATAACTGATCACGCATAACGCATAACGCATAATGCATAACGCATAAAGCATAACGCATAACTTTTAACGCATAACGCATAATGCACAACGCATAACGAATACCGCAAAACGCATAACGCCTAACGCATAACGCATAACGCATAACGCATAACGCATAACGCATAACGCATAACGCATAACGCCTAACGCGTAACGGATCACGCATAACGCATAAAGCATAACGCATAACGCTTAACGCATAACGTATAACTCATAACTCATAACGCATAACGCATAACGCATAACACATAACGCAAAATGCATAACGCATAATGCACAACGCATAACGAATACCGGAAACTCATAACGCCTAACGCATAACGGATCACGCATAACGCATAACGCATACTGCATAACGCATAACGCATAACGCATAACGCATAAAGCATAACGCATAACGCATAACGCATAACGCATAATGCACAACGCATAACGAATACCGCAAATCGCATAACGCCAAACGAATAACTGATCACACATAACGCATAACGCATAACACATAACGCATAACGCATAATGCATAACGCATAAAGCATAACGCATAATGCACAACGCATAACGAATACCGTAAAACGCATAACGCCTGACGCATAACGGATCACGCATAACGCATAAAGCAAAACGCATAACGTATAAGTCATAACTCATAACGGATAACGCATAACGCATAACGCATAACACATAACGCAAAATGCATAACGCATAATGCACAACGCATAACGAATACCGGAAACTCATAACGCAGAACGCATAACGGATCACGCATAACGCATAACGCATACTGCATAACGCATAACGCATAACGCATAATGCACAACGCATAACGAATACCGCAAATCGCATAACGCCTAACGAATAACGCATAACGCATAACGCATAACGCATAACGCATAACGCATAACGCATAACGCATAACGCATAACGCATAACGTATAACGCCTAACGCATAACGCATAAAGCATAACGCATAACGCATAACGCATAATGCACAACGCATAACGAATACCGCAAAACGTATAACGCCTAACGCATAACGCATAACGCATAACGCATAACGCATAACGCATAACGCATAACGCATAAACCATAACGCATAACGCATAACGCATAACGCATAACGCATAACGCATAACGCATAACGCATAACGCATAACGCATAACGCATAACGCATAACACATAACGCAAAATGCATAACGCATAATGCACAACGCATAACGAATACCGGAAACTCATAACGCAGAACGCATAACGGATCACGCATAACGCATAACGCATACTGCATAACGCATAACGCATAACGCATAATGCACAACGCATAACGAATACCGCAAATCGCATAACGCCTAACGAATAACGCATAACGCATAACGCATAACGCATAACGCATAACGCATAACGCATAA
This sequence comes from Lasioglossum morio, assembly GCA_916610235.2. Lineage (NCBI taxonomy): Eukaryota > Metazoa > Arthropoda > Insecta > Hymenoptera > Halictidae > Lasioglossum > Lasioglossum morio. The sequence goes on along the minus strand of CAKAJA020000640.1, from coordinate 269,360 downwards.
CGCATAACGCATAACGCATAACGCATAACGCATAACGTATAACGCCGAACGCATAACGCATAAAGCATAACGCATAACGCATAACGCATAATGCACAACGCATAACGAATACCGCAAAACGTATAACGCCTAACGCATAACGCATAACGCATAACGCATAACGCATAACGCATAACGCATAAACCATAACGCATAACGCATAACGCATAACGCATAACGCATAACGCATAACGCATAACGCATAACGCATAACGCATAACGCATAACGCATAACGCATAACGGATAACGCATAACGAATAAAGCATAACGCATAACGCATAACGCATAACGCATAATGCACAACGCATAACGAATACCGCAAATCGCATAACGCCTAACGAATAACGCATAACGCATAACGCATAACGCATAACGCATAACGCATAACGCATAACGCATAACGCATAACGCATAATGCACAACGCATAACGAATACCTCAAAACGCATAACGCCTAACGCATAACGCATAACGCATAACGCATAACGCATAACGCATAACGCATAACGCATAACGCATAACGCATAACGCATAACGCATAACGCATAACGCATAACGCATAACGGATAACGCATAACGCATAACGAATAAAGCATAACGCATAACGCATAACGCATAACGCATAACGCATAATGCACAACGCATAACGAATACCGCAAAACGCATAACGCCTAACGCATAACGCATAACGCATAATGCATAACGCATAATGCATAACGCATAAAGCATAACGCATAACTTTTAACGCATAACGCATAACGCATAACGCATAATGCACAACGCATAACGAATACCGCATAACGCATAAGGCATAACGCATAACAAATAACGCATAACGCATAACGCATAACGCATAACGCATAACGCATAATGAACAACGCATAACGTATACCGCAAAACGCATAACGCCTAACGCATAACGGATCACGCATAACGCATAAAGCATAACGCTTAACGCTTAACGCATAACGTATAACTCATAACTCATAACGCATAACGCATAACGCATAACGCATAACACATAACGCAAATGCATAACGCATAATGCACAACGCATAACGAATACCGGAAACTTTTAACGCCTAACGCATAACGGATCACGCATAACGCATAACGCATACTGCATAACGCATAACGCATAACGCATAACGCATAACGCATAATGCACAACGCATAACGAATACCGCAAAACGTATAACGCCTAACGCATAACGCATAACGCATAACGCATAACGCATAACGCATAACGCATAACGCATAACGCATAACGCATAACGCATAACGCATAACGCATAAAGCATAACGCATAACGCATAACGCATAACGCATAATGCACAACGCATAACGAATACCGCAAATCGCATAACGCCTAACGAATAACTGATCACACATAACGCATAACGCATAACGCATAACGCATAACGCATAACGCATAACGCATAATGCATAACGCATAAAGCATAACGCATAATGCACAACGCATAACGAATACCGTAAAACGCATAACGCCTGACGCATAACGGATCACGCATAACGCATAAAGCAAAACGCATAACGCTTAACGCATAACGTATAAGTCATAACTCATAACGGATAACGCATAACGCATAACGCATAACACATAACGCAAAATGCATAACGCATAATGCACAACGCATAACGAATACCGGAAACTCATAACGCAGAACGCATAACGGATCACGCATAACGCATAACGCATACTGCATAACGCATAACGCATAACGCATAATGCACAACGCATAACGAATACCGCAAATCGCATAACGCCTAACGAATAACGCATAACGCATAACGCATAACGCATAACGCATAACGCATAACGCATAACGCATAACGCATAACGTATAACGCCTAACGCATAACGCATAAAGCATAACGCATAACGCATATTGCATATCGCATAACGCATAACGCATAACGCATAACGCATAACGCATAACGCATAACGTATAACGCCTAACGCATAACGCATAAAGCATAACGCATAACGCATAAACCATAACGCATAACGCATAACGCATAACGCATAACGCATAACGCATAACGCATAACGCATAACGCATAACGTATAACGCCTAACGCATAACGCACAAAGCAGAACGCATAACGCATATCGCATATCGCATAACGCATAACGCATAACGCATAACGCATAACGCATAACGCATATGGCATAATGAATAACGCATAACGCAAAATGCATAACGCATAATGCACAACGCATAACGAATACCGCATAACGCATACTGCATAACGCATAACTCATAACGAATAACGTATAACGTATAACGCATAACGCATAACGCATAAACCATAACGCATAACGCATAACGCATAACGCATAACGCATAACGCATAACGCATAACGCTTAACGCATAAACCATAACGCATAACGCATAACGCATAACGCATAACGCATAAGGCATAACGCATAATGAATGACGCATAACGCAAAATGCATAACGCATAATGCACAACGCATAACGAATACCGCATAACGCATACTGCATAACGCATAACGCATAACGCATAATGCATAACGCAAAACGCATAACTCATAACGAATAACGTATAACGTATAACGCATAACGCATAACGCATAAACCATAACGCATAACGCATAACGCATAACGCATAACGCATAACGCATAACGCATAACGCATAACGTATAAAGCATAACGCATAACGCATAACGCATAACGCATAACGCATAATGAATAACGCATAACGCAAAATGCATAACGCATAACGCATAACGCATAACGCATAATGAATAACGCATAACGCAAAATGCATAACGCAAAATGCATAACGCATAATGCACAACGCATAACGAATACCGCATAACGCATACTGCATAACGCATAACGCATAACGCCTAACGCATAACGCATAACGCATAACGCATAACGCATAACGCATAACGCATAACGTATAACGCCTAACGCATAACGCATAAAGCATAACGCATAACGCATATCGCATATCGCATAACGCATAACGCATAACGCATAACGCATAACGCATAACGCATAACGCATAATGAATAACGCATAACGCAAAATGCATAACGCATAATGCACAACGCATAACGAATACCGCATAACGCATACTGCATAACGCATAACGCATAACGCATAATGCATAACGCAAAACGCATAACTCATAACGAATAACGTATAACGTATAACGCATAACGCATAACGCATAAACCATAACGCATAACGCATAACGCATAACGCATAACGCATAACGCATAACGCATAACGCATAACGCATAACGCATAACGCATAACGCATAACGCATAACGCATAACGGATAACGCATAACGAATAAAGCATAACGCATAACGCATAACGCATAACGCATAACGCATAACGCATAACGCATAACGCATAACGCATAACGCATAACGCATAACGCATAAACCATAACGCATAACGCATAACGCATAACGCATAACGCATAACGCATAACGCATAACGCATAACGCATAACGCATAACGCATAACGCATAACGCATAACGGATAACGCATAACGCATAACGAATAAAGCATAACGCATAACGCATAACGCATAACGCATAACGCATAACGCATAACGCATAACGCATAACGTTTAACGCATAACGCATAACGCATAACGCATAACGCATAACGCATAACGCATAATGAATGACGCATAACGCAAAATGCATAACGCATAACGCATAATGCACAACGCATAACGAATGCCGCATAACGCATACTGCATAACGCATAACGCATAACGCATAATGCATAACGCAAAACGCATAACTCATAACGAATAACGTATAACGTATAACGCATAACGCATAACGCATAAACCATAACGCATAACGCATAACGCATAACGCATAACGCATAACGCATAACGCATAACGCATAACGCATAACGTATAAAGCATAACGCATAACGCATAACGCATAACGCATAACGCATAATGAATAACGCATAACGCAAAATGCATAACGCATAACGCATAACGCATAACGCATAATGAATAACGCATAACGCAAAATGCATAACGCAAAATGCATAACGCATAATGCACAACGCATAACGAATACCGCATAACGCATACTGCATAACGCATAACGCATAACGCATAACGCATAACGCATAACGCATAACGCATAACGCATAACGTATAACGCCTAACGCATAACGCATAAAGCGTAACGCATAACGCATATCGCATATCGCATAACGCATAACGCATAACGCATAACGCATAACGCATAACGCATAATGAATAACGCATAACGCAAAATGCATAACGCATAATGCACAACGCATAACGAATACCGCATAACGCAAACTGCATAACGCATAACGCATAACGCATAATGCATAACGCAAAACGCATAACTCATAACGAATAACGTATAACGTATAACGCATAACGCATAACGCATAAACCATAACGCATAACGCATAACGCATAACGCATAACGTATAACGCATAACGCATAACGCATAACGCATAACGCATAACGCATAACGCATAACGCATAACGCATAACGCATAACGGATAACGCATAACGCATAACGAATAAAGCATAACGCATAACGCATAACGCATATCGCATATCGCATAACGCATAACGCATAACGCATAACGCATAACGCATAACGCATAATGAATAACGCATAACGCAAAATGCATAACGCATAATGCACAACGCATAACGAATACCGCATAACGCATAACGCATAACGCATAATGCATAACACAAAACGCATAACTCATAACGCATAACGTATAACGTATAACGCATAACGCATAACGCATAGTGCACAACGCATAACGAATACCGCAAATCGCATAACGCCTAACGAATAACTGATCACACATAACGCATAACGCATAATGCATACTGCATAACGCATAACGCATAACGCATAACGCATAATGCATAACGCAAAACGCATAACGCATAACGCATAACGCATAACGCATAACGCATAACGGATAACGCATAACGAATAAAGCATAACGCATAACGCATAAACCAATAACGCATAACGCATAATGCACAACGCATAACGAATACCGCAAATCGCATAACGCCTAACGAATAACGCATAACGCATAACGCATAACGCATAACGCATAACGCATAACGCATAATGCACAACGCATAACGAATACCGCAAAACGCATAACGCCTAACGCATAACGCATAACGCATAACGCATAACGCATAACGCATAACGCATAACGCATAACGCATAACGCATAACGCATAACGCATAACGCATGACGCATACCGCATAATGCACAACGCATAACGAATACCGCAAATCGCATAACGCCTAACGAATAACTGATCACGCATAACGCATAACGCATAATGCATAACGCATAAAGCATAACGCATAACTTTTAACGCATAACGCAGAACGCATAACGCATAACGGATAACGCATAATAAATAACGCATAACGCAAAATGCATAACGCATAATGCACAACGCATAACGAATACCGCATAACGCATACTGCATAACGCATAACGCATAACGCATAATGCATAACGCAAAACGCATAACTCATAACGAATAACGCATAACGCATAACGCATAACGCATAACGCATAACGCATAACGCATAACGCATAACGCATAACGCATAACGCATAACGCATAACGCATAACGAATAAAGCATAACGCATAACGCATAACGCATAACGCATAATGCATAACGCAAAACGCATAACTCATAACGAATAACGTATAACGTATAACGCATAACGCATAACGCATAAACCATAACGCATAACGCATAACGCATAACGCATAACGCATAACGCATAACGCATAACGCATAACGCATAACGCATAACGCATAACGCATAACGCATAACGCATGACGCATACCGCATAACGCAAAACGCATAACGCATAACGGATAACGCATAACGCATAACGACTAAAGCATAACGCATAACGCATAACGCATATCGCATATCGCATAACGCATAACGCATAACGCATAACGCATAACGCATAACGCATAATGAATAACGCATAACGCAAAATGCATAACGCATAATGCACAACGCATAACGAATACCGCATAACGCATACTGCATAACGCATAACGCATAACGCATAATGCATAACGCAAGACGCATAACTCATAACGAATAACGTACAACGTATAACGCATAACGCATAACGCATAAACCATAACGCATAACGCATAACGCATAACGCATACTGCATAACGCATAACGCATAACGCATAACGCATAACGCATAACGCATAATGCACAACGCATAACGAATACCGCAAAACGTATAACGCCTAACGCATAACGCATAACGCATAACGCATAACGCATAACGCATAACGCATAACGCATAACGCATAACGCATGTCGCATAACGCATAACGCATAAGGCATAACGCATAACGCATAACGCATAACGCATAATGCACAACGCATAACGAATACCGCAAAACGCATAACGCCTAACGCATAACGCATAACGCATAACGCATAACGCATAACGCATAACGCATAACGCATAACGCATAACGCATAACGCATAACGCATAACGCATAACGCATAATGCACAACGCATAACGAATACCGCAAAACGCATAACGCCTAACGCATAACGCATAACGCATAACGCATAACGCATAACGCATAACGCATAACCATAACGCATAACGCATAACGCATAACGCATAACGCATAATGCACAATGCATAACGAATACCGCAAATCGCATAACGCCTAACGAATAACTGATCACGTATAACGCATAACGCATAACGCATAATGCACAACGCATAACGAATACCGTAAAACGCATAACGCCTGACGCATAACAGATCACGCATAACGCATAAAGCATAACGCATAACGCTTAACGCATAACGTATATGTCATAACTCATAACGGATAACGCATAACGCATAACGCATAACACATAACGCAAAATGCATAAAGCATAATGCACAACGCATAACGAATACCGGAAACTCATAACGCAGAACGCATAACGGATCACGCATAACGCATAACGCATACTGCATAACGCATAACGCATAACGCATAGTGCACAACGCATAACGAATACCGCAAATCGCATAACGCCTAACGAATAACGCATAACGCATAACGCATAACGCATAACGCATAACGCATAACGCATAACGCATAACGCATAACGCATAACGCATAACGCATAACGCATAACGCATAACGCATAACGCATAACGCATAACGTATAACGCCTAACGCATAACGCATAAAGCATAACGCATATCGCATATCGCATAACGCATAACGCATAACGCATAACGCATAACGCATAACGCATAATGCATAACGCAAAACGCATAACTCATAACGAATAACGTATAACGTATAACGCATAACGCATAACGCATAAACCATAACGCATAAAGCATAACGCATAACGCATAACGCATATCGCATATCGCATAACGCATAACGCATAACGCATAACGCATAACGCATAACGCATAATGAATAACGCATAACGCAAAATGCATAACGCATAATGCACAACGCATAACGAATACCGCATAACGCATACTGCATAACGCATAACGCATAACGCATAATGCATAACGCAAAACGCATAACTCATAACGAATAACGTATAACGTATAACGCATAACGCATAACGCATAGTGCACAACGCATAACGAATACCGCAAATCGCATAACGCCTAACGAATAACTGATCACACATAACGCATAACGCATAATGCATACTGCATAACGCATAACGCATAACGCATAACGCATAATGCATAACGCATAACGCATAACGCATAACGCATAACGCATAACGCATAACGCATAACGCATAACGCATAACGGATAACGCATAACGAATAAAGCATAACGCATAACGCATAAACCAATAACGCATAACGCATAATGCACAACGCATAACGAATACCGCAAATCGCATAACGCCTAACGAATAACGCATAACGCATAACGCATAACGCATAACGCATAACGCATAATGCACAACGCATAACGAATACCGCGAAACGCAAAACGCCTAACGCATAACGCATAACGCATAACGCATAACGCATAACGCATAACGCATAACGCATAACGCATAACGCATAACGCATACCGCATAATGCACAACGCATAACGAATACCGCAAATCGCATAACGCCTAACGAATAACTGATCACGCATAACGCATAACGCATAATGCATAACGCATAAAGCATAACGCATTACTTTTAACGCATAACGCAGAACGCATAACGCATAACGGATAACGCATAATGAATAACGCATAACGCAAAATGCATAACGCATAATGCACAACGCATAACGAATACCGCATAACGCATACTGCATAACGCATAACGCATAACGCATAATGCATAACGCAAAACGCATAACTCATAACGAATAACGCATAACGCATAACGCATAACGCATAACGCATGTCGCATAACGCATAACGCATAAGGCATAACGCATAACGTATAACGTATAACGCATAACGCATAACGCATAATGCACAACGCATAACGAATACCGTAAAACGCATAACGCCTGACGCATAACGGATCACGCAAAACGCATAACGCATAACGCATAACGCATAATGCACAACGCATAACGAATACCGCAAATCGCATAACGCCTAACGAATAACGCATAACGCATAACGCATAACGCATAACGCATAACGCATAACGCATAACGCATAACGCATAACGCATAACGCATAACGCATAACGCATAACGCATAACGCATAACGCATAACGCATAACGCATAACGCATAATGCACAACGCATAACGAATACCGCAAAACGCATAACGCCTAACGCATAACGCATAACGCATAACGCATAACGCATAACGCATAACGCATAACCATAACGCATAACGCATAACGCATAACGCATAACGCATAATGCACAACGCATAACGAATACCGCAAATCGCATAACGCCTAACGAATAACTGATCACGCATAACGCATAACGCATAACGCATAACGCATAATGCATAACGCAAAACGCATAACTCATAACGAATAACGTATAACGTATAACGCATAACGCATAACGCATAAACCATAACGCATAAAGCATAACGCATAACGCATAACGCATATCGCATATCGCATAACGCATAACGCATAACGCATAACGCATAACGCATAACGCATAATGAATAACGCATAACGCAAAATGCATAACGCATAATGCACAACGCATAACGAATACCGCATAACGCATACTGCATAACGCATAACGCATAACGCATAATGCATAACGCAAAACGCATAACTCATAACGAATAACGTATAACGTATAACGCATAACGCATAACGCATAGTGCACAACGCATAACGAATACCGCAAATCGCATAACGCCTAACGAATAACTGATCACACATAACGCATAACGCATAATGCATACTGCATAACGCATAACGCATAACGCATAACGCATAATGCATAACGCAAAACGCATAACGCATAACGCATAACGCATAACGCATAACGCATAACGCATAACGCATAACGGATAACGCATAACGAATAAAGCATAACGCATAACGCATAAACCAATAACGCATAACGCATAATGCACAACGCATAACGAATACCGCAAATCGCATAACGCCTAACGAATAACGCATAACGCATAACGCATAACGCATAACGCATAACGCATAATGCACAACGCATAACGAATACCGCGAAACGCAAAACGCCTAACGCATAACGCATAACGCATAACGCATAACGCATAACGCATAACGCATAACGCATAATGCACAACGCATAACGAATACCGCAAAACGCATAACGCCTAACGCATAACGCATAACGCATAACGCATAACGCATAACGCATAACGCATAACCATAACGCATAACGCATAACGCATAACGCATAACGCATAATGCACAACGCATAACGAATACCGCAAATCGCATAACGCCTAACGAATAACTGATCACGTATAACGCATAACGCATAACGCATAATGCACAACGCATAACGAATACCGTAAAACGCATAACGCCTGACGCATAACGGATCACGCATAACGCATAAAGCATAACGCATAACGCTTAACGCATAACGTATATGTCATAACTCATAACGGATAACGCATAACGCATAACGCATAACACATAACGCATAACGCATAACGCATAACGCATAACGCATAACGCATAACGCAGAACGCATAACGGATCACGCATAACGCATAACGCATACTGCATAACGCATAACGCATAACGCATAGTGCACAACGCATAACGAATACCGCAAATCGCATAACGCCTAACGAATAACGCATAACGCATAACGCATAACGCATAACGCATAACGCATAACGCATAACGCATAACGCATAACGCATAACGCATAACGCATAACGCATAACGCATAACGCATAACGCATAACGCATAACGCATAACGCATAACGCATAACGCATAACGCATAACGCATAACGCATAACGCATAACGTATAACGCCTAACGCATAACGCATAAAGCATAACGCATATCGCATATCGCATAACGCATAACGCATAACGCATAACGCATAACGCATAACGCATAATGCATAACGCAAAACGCATAACTCATAACGAATAACGTATAACGTATAACGCATAACGCATAACGCATAAACCATAACGCATAAAGCATAACGCATAACGCATAACGCATATCGCATATCGCATAACGCATAACGCATAACGCATAACGCATAACGCATAACGCATAATGAATAACGCATAACGCAAAATGCATAACGCATAATGCACAACGCATAACGAATACCGCATAACGCATACTGCATAACGCATAACGCATAACGCATAATGCATAACGCAAAACGCATAACTCATAACGAATAACGTATAACGTATAACGCATAACGCATAACGCATAGTGCACAACGCATAACGAATACCGCAAATCGCATAACGCCTAACGAATAACTGATCACACATAACGCATAACGCATAATGCATACTGCATAACGCATAACGCATAACGCATAACGCATAATGCATAACGCAAAACGCATAACGCATAACGCATAACGCATAACGCATAACGCATAACGCATAACGGATAACGCATAACGAATAAAGCATAACGCATAACGCATAAACCAATAACGCATAACGCATAATGCACAACGCATAACGAATACCGCAAATCGCATAACGCCTAACGAATAACGCATAACGCATAACGCATAACGCATAACGCATAACGCATAATGCACAACGCATAACGAATACCGCGAAACGCATAACGCCTAACGCATAACGCATAACGCATAACGCATAACGCATAACGCATAACGCATAACGCATAACGCATAACGCATAACGCATACCGCATAATGCACAACGCATAACGAATACCGCAAATCGCATAACGCCTAACGAATAACTGATCACGCATAACGCATAACGCATAATGCATAACGCATAAAGCATAACGCATTACTTTTAACGCATAACGCAGAACGCATAACGCATAACGGATAACGCATAATGAATAACGCATAACGCAAAATGCATAACGCATAATGCACAACGCATAACGAATACCGCATAACGCATACTGCATAACGCATAACGCATAACGCATAATGCATAACGCAAAACGCATAACTCATAACGAATAACGCATAACGCATAACGCATAACGCATAACGCATAACGCATAACGCATAACGCATAACGCATAACGCATAACGCATAACGCATAACGGATAACGCATAACGCATAACGAATAAAGCATAACGCATAACGCATAACGCATAACGCATAACGCATAACGCATAATGCATAACGCATAAAGCATAACGCATAATGCACAACGCATAACGAATACCGTAAAACGCATAACGCCTGACGCATAACGGATCACGCATAACGCATAAAGCAAAACGCATAACGCTTAACGCATAACGTATAAGTCATAACTCATAACGGATAACGCATAACGCATAACGCATAACACATAACGCAAAATGCATAACGCATAATGCACAACGCATAACGAATACCGGAAACTCATAACGCAGAACGCATAACGGATCACGCATAACGCATAACGCATACTGCATAACGCATAACGCATAACGCATAATGCACAACGCATAACGAATACCGCAAATCGCATAACGCCTAACGAATAACGCATAACGCATAACGCATAACGCATAACGCATAACGGATAACGCATAACGCATAACGCATAACGCATAACGCATAACGCATAACGTATAACGCCTAACGCATAACGCATAAAGCATAATGCATAACGCATATTGCATATCGCATAACGCATAACGCATAACGCATAACGCATAACGCATAACGGATAACGCATAACGCATAACGAATAAAGCATAACGCATAACGCATGACGTATAACGCATAATGCATAACGCAAAACGCATAACGCATAACGGATAACGCATAACGCATAACGAATAAAGCATAACGCATAACGCATGACGTATAACGCATAATGCATAAGGCAAAACGCATAACTCATAACGCATAACGCATAACGCATAACGCATACCGCATAACGCATAACGCATAACGCATAACGGATAACGCATAACGCATAACGAATAAAGCATAACGCATAACGCATAACGCATATCGCATATCGCATAACGCATAACGCATAACGCATAACGCATAACGCATAACGCATAATGAATAACGCATAACGCAAAATGCATAACGCATAATGCACAACGCATAACGAATACCGCATAACGCATACTGCATAACGCATAACGCATAACGCATAATGCATAACGCAAAACGCATAACTCATAACTCATAACGTATAACGTATAACGCATAACGCATAACGCATAAACCATAACGCATAACGCATAACGCATAACGCATACTGCATAACGCATAACGCATAACGCATAACGCATAACGCATAATGCACAACGCATAACGAATACCGCAAAACGTATAACGCCTAACGCATAACGCATAACGCATAACGCATAACGCATAACGCATAACGCATAACGCATAACGCATAACGCATGTCGCATAACGCATAACGCATAAGGCATAACGCATAACGTATAACGTATAACGCATAACGCATAACGCATAATGCACAATGCATAACGAATACCGTAAAACGCATAACGCCTGACGCATAACGGATCACGCAAAACGCATAACGCATAACTCATAACGGATAACGCATAACGCATAACGCATAACACATAACGCAAAATGCATAACGCATAATGCACAACGCATAACGAATACCGGAAACTCATAACGCAGAACGCATAACGGATCACGCATAACGCATAACGCATACTGCATAACGCATAACGCATAACGCATAATGCACAACGCATAACGAATACCGCAAAACGTATAACGCCTAACGCATAACGCATAACCATAACGCATAACGCATAACGCATAACGCATAATGCACAACGCATAACGAATACCGCAAATCGCATAACGCCTAACGAATAACTGATCACGTATAACGCATAACGCATAACGCATAATGCACAACGCATAACGCATAATGCATAACGCATAACGCATAACGCATAACGCATAATGCACAACGCATAACGAATACCGCATAACGCATAACGCATAACGCATACTGCATAACGCATAACGCATAACGCATAACGCATAACGCATAACGCATAATGCACAACGCATAACGAATACCGCAAAACGTATAACGCCTAACGCATAACGCATAACGCATAACGCATAACGCATAACGCATAACGCATAACGCATAATGCACAACGCATAACGAATACCGCAAAACGCATAACGCCTAACGCATAACGCATAACGCATAACGCATAACGCATAACGCATAACGCATAACGCATAACGCATAACCATAACGCATAACGCATAACGCATAACGCATAACGCATAATGCACAACGCATAACGAATACCGCAAATCGCATAACGCCTAACGAATAACTGATCACGTATAACGCATAACGCATAACGCATAATGCACAACGCATAACGAATACCGTAAAACGCATAACGCATAACGCATAACGCATAACGCATAACGCATAACGCATAACGCATAATGCACAACGCATAACGAATACCGCAAAACGCATAACGCCTAACGCATAACGCATAACGCATAACGCATAACGCATAACGCATAACGCATAACCATAACGCATAACGCATAACGCATAATGCACAACGCATAACGAATACCGCAAATCGCATAACGCCTAACGAATAACTGATCACGTATAACGCATAACGCATAACGCATAATGCACAACGCATAACGAATACCGTAAAACGCATAACGCCTGACGCATAACGGATCACGCATAACGCATAAAGCATAACGCATAACGCTTAACGCATAACGTATATGTCATAACTCATAACGGATAACGCATAACGCATAACGCATAACACATAACGCAAAATGCATAAAGCATAATGCACAACGCATAACGAATACCGCAAATCGCATACCGCCTAACGAATAACGCATAACGCATAACGCATAACGCATAACGCATAACGCATAACGCATAACGCATAACGCATAACGCATAACGCATAACGCATAACGCATAACGCATAATGCACAACGCATAACGAATACCGTAAAACGCATAACGCCTGACGCATAACGGATCACGCATAACGCATAACGCATACTGCATAACGCATAACGCATAACGCATAATGCACAACGCATAACGAATACCGTAAAACGCATAACGCCTGACGCATAACGGATCACGCATAACGAATACCGCATAACGCATACTGCATAACGCATAACGCATAACGCATAATGCATAACGCAAAACGCATAACTCATAACGAATAACGTATAACGTATAACGCATAACGCATAACGCATAACGCATAACACATAACGCAAAATGCATAACGCATAATGCACAACGCATAACGAATACCGGAAACTCATAACGCAGAACGCATAACGGATCACGCATAACGCATAACGCATACTGCATAACGCATAACGCATAACGCATAACGCATAATGCACAACGCATGACGAATACCGCAAATCGCATAACGCCTAACGAATAACGCATAACGCATAACGCATAACGCATAACGCATAACGCATAACGCATAACGCATAACGCATAACGCATAACGCATAACGCATAACGCATAACGTATAACGCCTAACGCATAACGCATAACGCATAATGCATAACGCAAAACGCATAACTCATAACGAATAACGTATAACGCATAACGCATAACGCATAACGCATAACGCATAACGCATAACGCATAACGCATAACGCATAACGCATAACTCATAACGCATAACGCATAACGGATAACGCATAACGCATAACGAATAAAGCATAACGCATAACGCATAACGCATAACGCATAACGCATAACGCATAACGCATAAACCATAACGCATAACGCATAACGCATAACGCATAACGCATAACGCATAACGCATAACGCATAACGCATAACGCATAACGCATAACGCATAACGCATAACGCATAACGCATAACGCATAACGCATAATGAATGACGCATAACGCAAAATGCATAACGCATAATGCACAACGCATAACGAATACCGCATAACGCATACTGCATAACGCATAACGCATAACGCATAATGCATAACGCAAAACGCATAACTCATAACGAATAACGTATAACGTATAACGCATAACGCATAACGCATAAACCATAACGCATAACGCATAACGTATAACGCATAACGCATAACGCATAAACCATAACGCATAACGCATAACGCATAACGCATAACGCATAACGGATAACGCATAACGCATAACGAATAAAGCATAACGCATAACGCATAACGCATATCGCATATCGCATAACGCATAACGCATAACGCATAACGCATAACGCTTAACGCATAACGCATAACGCATAATGAATAACGCATAACGCAAAATGCATAACGCATAATGCACAACGCATAACGAATACCGCATAACGCATACTGCATAACGCATAACGCATAATGCATAACGCAAAACGCATAACTCATAACGAATAACGTATAACGTATAACGCATAACGCATAACGCATAAACCATAACGCATAACGCATAACGCATAACGCATAACGCATAACGCATAACGCATAACGCATAACGCATAACGCATAACGCATAACGCATAAACCATAACGCATAACGCATAACGCATAACGCATAACGCATAACGCATAATGAATAACGCATAACGCAAAATGCATAACGCATAATGCACAACGCATAACGAATAACGTATAACGTATAACGCATAACGCATAACGCATAAACCATAACGCATAACGCATAACGCATAACGCATACTGCATAATGCATAACGCATAACGCATAACGCATAACGCATAACGCATAATGAATAACGCATAACGCAAAATGCATAACGCATAATGCACAACGCATAACGAATAACGTATAACGTATAACGCATAACGCATAACGCATAAACCATAACGCATAACGCATAACGCATAACGCATACTGCATAATGCATAACGCATAACGCATAACGCATAACGCATAATGCACAACGCATAACGAATACCGCAAAACGTATAACGCCTAACGCATAACGCATAACGCATAACGCATAACGCATAACGCATAACGCATAACGCATAACGCATAACGCATAACGCATAACGCATAACGCATAAAGCATAACGCATAACGCATAACGCATAATGCACAACGCATAACGAATACCGCAAATCGCATAACGCCTAACGAATAACTGCTCACACATAACGCATAACGCATAATGCATACTGCATAACGCATAACGCATAACGCATAACGCATTACGCATAACGCATAACGCATAACGCATAACGCATAACGCATAACGCATAACGCATAACGCATAACGCATAACGCATAACGCATAACGCATAACGCATAACGCATAATGCACAACGCATAACGAATACCGCAAAACGCATAACGCCTAACGCATAACGCATAACGCATAACGCATAACGCATAACGCATAACCATAACGCATAACGCATAACGCATAACGCATAACGCATAATGCACAACGCATAACGAATACCGCAAATCGCATAACGCCTAACGAATAACTGATCACGTATAACGCATAACGCATAACGCATAATGCACAACGCATAACGCATAATGCATAACGCATAACGCATAACGCATAACGCATAATGCACAACGCATAACGAATACCGCATAACGCATAACGCATAACGCATACTGCATAACGCATAACGCATAACGCATAACGCATAACGCATAACGCATAATGCACAACGCATAACGAATACCGCAAAACGTATAACGCCTAACGCATAACGCATAACGCATAACGCATAACGCATAACGCATAACGCATAACGCATAACGCATAACGCATAATGCACAACGCATAACGAATACCGCAAAACGCATAACGCCTAACGCATAACGCATAACGCATAACGCATAACGCATAACGCATAACGCATAACGCATAACCATAACGCATAACGCATAACGCATAACGCATAACGCATAATGCACAACGCATAACGAATACCGCAAATCGCATAACGCCTAACGAATAACTGATCACGTATAACGCATAACGCATAACGCATAATGCACAACGCATAACGAATACCGTAAAACGCATAACGCATAACGCATAACGCATAACGCATAACGCATAACGCATAATGCACAACGCATAACGAATACCGCAAAACGCATAACGCCTAACGCATAACGCATAACGCATAACGCATAACGCATAACGCATAACGCATAACCATAACGCATAACGCATAACGCATAATGCACAACGCATAACGAATACCGCAAATCGCATAACGCCTAACGAATAACTGATCACGTATAACGCATAACGCATAACGCATAATGCACAACGCATAACGAATACCGTAAAACGCATAACGCCTGACGCATAACGGATCACGCATAACGCATAAAGCATAACGCATAACGCTTAACGCATAACGTATATGTCATAACTCATAACGGATAACGCATAACGCATAACGCATAACACATAACGCAAAATGCATAAAGCATAATGCACAACGCATAACGAATACCGGAAACTCATAACGCAGAACGCATAACGGATCACGCATAACGCATAACGCATACTGCATAACGCATAACGCATAACGCATAATGCACAACGCATAACGAATACCGCAAATCGCATACCGCCTAACGAATAACGCATAACGCATAACGCATAACGCATAACGCATAACGCATAACGCATAACGCATAACGCATAACGCATAACGCATAACGCATAACGCATAACGCATAACGCATAACGCATAACGCATAACGCATAACGCATAACGCATAACGCATAACGCATAACGTATAACGCCTAACGCATAACGCATAAAGCATAACGCATATCGCATATCGCATAACGCATAACGCATAACGCATAACGCATAACGCATAACGCATAACGCATAACGCATAATGCATAACGCAAAACGCATAACTCATAACGAATAACGTATAACGTATAACGCATAACGCATAACGCATAAACCATAACGCATAACGCATAACGCATAACGCATAACGCATAACGCATAACGCATAACGCATAACGCATAACGCATAACGCATAACGCATAACGCATAACGCATAACGCATAACGCATAACGCATAACGCATAACGCATAACGCATAACGGATAACGCATAACGCATAACGAATAAAGCATACCGCATAACGCATAACGCATATCGCATATCGCATAACGCATAACGCATAACGCATAACGCATAACGCATAACGCATAACGCATAACGGATAAGGCATAACGCATAACGAATAAAGCATAACGCATAACGCATAACGCATATCGCATATCGCATAACGCATAACGCATAACGCATAACGCATAACGCATAACGCATAATGAATAACGCATAACGCAAAATGCATAACGCATAATGCACAACGCATAACGAATACCGCATAACGCATACTGCATAACGCATAACGCATAACGCATAATGCATAACGCAAAACGCATAACTCATAACGAATAACGTATAACGTATAACGCATAACGCATAACGCATAAACCATAACGCATAACGCATAACACATAACGCAAAATGCATAACGCATAATGCACAACGCATAACGAATACCGGAAACTCATAACGCAGAACGCATAACGGATCACGCATAACGCATAACGCATACTGCATAACGCATAACGCATAACGCATAACGCATAATGCACAACGCATGACGAATACCGCAAATCGCATAACGCCTAACGAATAACGCATAACGCATAACGCATAACGCATAACGCATAACGCATAACGCATAACGCATAACGCATAACGCATAACGCATAACGCATAACGCATAACGCATAACGCATAACGCATAACGCATAACGCATAACGCATAATGCATAACGCAAAACGCATAACTCATAACGAATAACGTATAACGCATAACGCATAACGCATAACGCATAACGCATAACGCATAACGCATAACGCATAACGCATAACGCATAACTCATAACGCATAACGCATAACGGATAACGCATAACGCATAACGAATAAAGCATAACGCATAACGCATAACGCATATCGCATATCGCATAACGCATAACGCATAACGCATAACGCATAACGCATAACGCATAACGCATAACGCATAATGAATAACGCATAACGCAAAATGCATAACGCATAATGCACAACGCATAACGAATAACGTATAACGTATAACGCATAACGCATAACGCATAAACCATAACGCATAACGCATAACGCATACTGCATAATGCATAACGCATAACGCATAACGCATAACGCATAATGCACAACGCATAACGAATACCGCAAAACGTGTAACGCCTAACGCATAACGCATAACGCATAACGCATAACGCATAACGCATAACGCATAACGCATAACGCATAACGCATAACGCATAAAGCATAACGCATAACGCATAACGCATAATGCACAACGCATAACGAATACCGCAAATCGCATAACGCCTAACGAATAACTGCTCACACATAACGCATAACGCATAATGCATACTGCATAACGCATAACGCATAACGCATAACGCATAACGCATAATGCACAACGCATAACTCATAACGAATAACGTATAACGTATAACGCATAACGCATAACGCATAATGCACAACTCATAACGAATACCGGAAACTCATAACGCAGAACGCATAACGGATCACGCATAACGCATAACGCATACTGCATAACGCATAACGCATAACGCATAATGCACAACGCATAACGAATAACGCAAATCGCATAACGCATAACGAATAACGCATAACGCATAACGCATAACGCATAACGCATAACGCATAACGCATAACGCATAACGCATAACGCATAACGCATAACGCATAACGCATAACGCATAACGCATAACGCATAACGCATAACGCATAACGTATAACGCCTAACGCATAACGCATAAAGCATAACGCATAACGCATATCGCATAACGCATAACGCATAACGCATAACGCATAACGCATAACGCATAACGCATAACGCATAACGCATAACGCATAACGCATAACTCAAAACGCATAACTCATAACGAATAACGTATAACGTATAACGCATAACGCATAACGCATAACGCATAACGCATAATGCATAACGCAAAACGCATAACTCATAACGAATAACGTATAACGTATAACGCATAACGCATAACGCATAAACCATAACGCATAACGCATAACGCATAACGCATAACGCATAACGCATAACACATAACGCATAACGCATAACGCATAACGCATAACGCATAACGCATAACGCATAACGTATAACGCCTAACGCATAACGCATAAAGCATAACGCATAACGCATATCGCATATCGCATAACGCATAACGCATAACGCATAACGCATAACGCATAACGCATAACGCATAACGCATAACGCATAACGCATAACGTATAACGCATAACGCATAACGCATAACGCATAACGGATAACGCATAACGCGTAACGAATAAAGCATAACGCATAACGCATAACGCATATCGCATATCGCATAACGCATAACGCATAACGCATAACGCATAACGCATAACGCATAACGCATAACGCATAACGCATAACGCATAACGCATAATGAATAACGCATAACGCAAAATGCATAACGCATAATGCACAACGCATAACGAATACCGCATAACGCATACTGCATAACGCATAACGCATAACGCATAATGCATAACGCAAAACGCATAACTCATAACGAATAACGTATAACGTATAACGCATAACGCATAACGCATAAACCATAACGCATAACGCATAACGCATAACGCATAACGCATAACGCATAACGCATAACGCATAACGCATAACGCATAACGCATAACGCATAACGCATAACGCATAACGCATAACGCATAATGAATGACGCATAACGCAAAATGCATAACGCATAATGCACAACGCATAACGAATAACGCATAACGCATACTGCATAACGCATAACGCATAACTCATAATGTATAACGCATAACGCATAACGCATAACGCATAACGCATAACGCATAATGCACAACGCATAACGAATACCGCATAACGCATACTGCATAACGCATAACGCATAACGCATAATGCATAACGCAAAACGCATAACTCATAACGAATAACGTATAACGCATAACGTATAACGCATAACGCATAAACCATAACGCATAACGCATAACGCATAACGCATAACGCATAACGCATAACGCATAACGCATAACGCATAACGCATAACGCATAACGCATAACGCATAACGCATAACGCATAACGCATAACGCATAACGCATAACGCATAACGCATAACGAATAAAGCATAACGCATAACGCATAACGCATAACGCATAACGCATAACGCATAACGCATAACGCATAACGCATAACGCATAACGCATAACGCATAACGCATATCGCATATCGCATAACGCATAACGCATAACGCATAACGCATAACGCATAACGCATAACGCATAACGCATAACGCATAAACCATAACGCATAACGCATAACGCATAACGCATAACGCATAACGCATAACGCATAACGCATAACGCATAACGCATAACGCATAACGCATAACGCATAACGCATAACGCATAACGCATAACGCATAATGAATGACGCATAACGCAAAATGCATAACGCATAATGCACAACGCATAACGAATACCGCATAACGCATACTGCATAACGCATAACGCATAACGCATAATGCATAACGCAAAACGCATAACTCATAACGAATAACGTATAACGTATAACGCATAACGCATAACGCATAAACCATAACGCATAACGCATAACGTATAACGCATAACGCATAACGCATAAACCATAACGCATAACGCATAACGCATAACGCATAACGCATAACGGATAACGCATAACGCATAACGAATAAAGCATAACGCATAACGCATAACGCATATCGCATATCGCATAACGCATAACGCATAACGCATAACGCATAACGCTTAACGCATAACGCATAACGCATAATGAATAACGCATAACGCAAAATGCATAACGCATAATGCACAACGCATAACGAATACCGCATAACGCATACTGCATAACGCATAACGCATAATGCATAACGCAAAACGCATAACTCATAACGAATAACGTATAACGTATAACGCATAACGCATAACGCATAAACCATAACGCATAACGCATAACGCATAACGCATAACGCATAACGCATAACGCATAACGCATAACGCATAACGCATAACGCATAACGCATAAACCATAACGCATAACGCATAACGCATAACGCATAACGCATAACGCATAACGCATAACGCATAACGCATAACGCATAACGCATAACGCATAACGCATAACGCATAACGCATAACGCATAATGAATGACGCATAACGCAAAATGCATAACGCATAATGCATAACGCATAACGAATAACGCATAACGCATACTGCATAACGCATAACGCATAACGCATAACGCATAACGCATAACGCATAACGCATAACGCATAACGCATAACGCATAACGCATAACGCATAATGCACAACGCATAACGAATACCGCATAACGCATACTGCATAACGCATAACGCATAACGCATAATGCATAACGCAAAACGCATAACTCATAACGAATAACGTATAACGTATAACGCATAACGCATAACGCATAAACCATAACGCATAACGCATAACGCATAACGCATAACGCATAACGCATAACGCATAACGCATAACGCATAACGCATAACGCATAACGCATAACGCATAACGCATAACGCATAACGCATAACGCATAACGCATAACGGATAACGCATAACGCATGACGAATAAAGCATAACGCATAACGCATAACGCATAACGCATAACGCATAACGCATAACGCATAACGCATAACGCATAACGCATAACGCATAACGCATAACGCATAACGCATAAACCATAACGCATAACACATAACGCATAACGCATAACGCATAACGCATAACGCATAACGCATAACGCATAACGCATAACGCATAACGCATAACGCATAACGCATAACGCATAACGCATAACGCATAACGCATAAACCATAACGCATAACACATAACGCATAACGCATAACGCATAACGCATAACGCATAACGCATAACGCATAACGCATAACGCATAACGCATAACGCATAACGAATAAAGCATAACGCATAACGCATAACGCATAACGCATAATGCATAACGCATAAAGCATAACGCATAATGCACAACGCATAACGAATACCGTAAAACGCATAACGCCTGACGCATAACGGATCACGCATAACGCATAAAGCAAAACGCATAACGCTTAACGCATAACGCATAACGTATAACGCATAACGCATAACGCATAAACCATAACGCATAACGCATAACACATAACGCAAAATGCATAACGCATAATGCACAACGCATAACGAATACCGGAAACTCATAACGCAGAACGCATAACGGATCACGCATAACGCATAACGCATACTGCATAACGCATAACGCATAACGCATAACGCATAATGCACAACGCATGACGAATACCGCAAATCGCATAACGCCTAACGAATAACGCATAACGCATAACGCATAACGCATAACGCATAACGCATAACGCATAACGCATAACGCATAACGCATAA
The DNA here is from genome assembly GCA_916610235.2 of Lasioglossum morio. Lineage (NCBI taxonomy): Eukaryota > Metazoa > Arthropoda > Insecta > Hymenoptera > Halictidae > Lasioglossum > Lasioglossum morio. The sequence continues at coordinate 244,904 of CAKAJA020000640.1, read as the reverse complement.
CGCATAACGCATAACGCATAACGCATAACGCATAACGCATAACGCATAACGCATAACGCATAATGCATAACGCAAAACGCATAACTCATAACGAATAACGTATAACGCATAACGCATAACGCATAACGCATAACGCATAACGCATAACGCATAACGCATAACGCATAACGAATAACTCATAACGCATAACGCATAACGCATAACGCATAACGCATAACGAATAAAGCATAACGCATAACGCATAACGCATATCGCATATCGCATAACGCATAACGCATAACGCATAACGCATAACGCATAACGCATAACGCATAACGCATAATGAATAACGCATAACGCAAAATGCATAACGCATAATGCACAACGCATAACGAATAACGTATAACGTATAACGCATAACGCATAACGCATAAACCATAACGCATAACGCATAACGCATACTGCATAATGCATAACGCATAACGCATAACGCATAACGCATAATGCACAACGCATAACGAATACCGCAAAACGTGTAACGCATAACGCATAACGCATAACGCATAACGCATAACGCATAACGCATATCGCATAACGCATAACGCATAACGCATAACGCATAAAGCATAACGCATAACGCATAACGCATAATGCACAACGCATAACGAATACCGCAAATCGCATAACGCCTAACGAATAACTGCTCACACATAACGCATAACGCATAATGCATACTGCATAACGCATAACGCATAACGCATAACGCATAACGCATAATGCATAACGCATAACGCATAACGCATAACGCATAACGTATAACGCATAACGCATAACGCATAATGCACAACTCATAACGAATACCGGAAACTCATAACGCAGAACGCATAACGGATCACGCATAACGCATAACGCATACTGCATAACGCATAACGCATAACGCATAATGCACAACGCATAACGAATACCGCAAATCGCATAACGCCTAACGAATAACGCATAACGCATAACGCATAACGCATAACGCATAACGCATAACGCATAACGCATAACGCATAACGCATAACGCATAACGCATAACGCATAACGCATAACGCATAACGCATAACGCATAACGCATAACGTATAACGCCTAACGCATAACGCATAAAGCATAACGCATAACGCATATCGCATAACGCATAACGCATAACGCATAACGCATAACGCATAACGCATAACGCATAACGCATAACGCATAACGCATAACGCATAACTCAAAACGCATAACTCATAACGAATAACGTATAACGTATAACGCATAACGCATAACGCATAACGCATAACGCATAATGCATAACGCAAAACGCATAACTCATAACGAATAACGTATAACGTATAACGCATAACGCATAACGCATAAACCATAACGCATAACGCATAACGCATAACGCATAACGCATAACGCATAACACATAACGCATAACGCATAACGCATAACGCATAACGCATAACGCATAACGCATAACGTATAACGCCTAACGCATAACTCATAAAGCATAACGCATAACGCATATCGCATATCGCATAACGCATAACGCATAACGCATAACGCATAACGCATAACGCATAACGCATAACGCATAACGCATAACGCATAACGCATAACGCATAACGCATAACGCATAACGCATAACGGATAACGCATAACGCGTAACGAATAAAGCATAACGCATAACGCATAACGCATATCGCATATCGCATAACGCATAACGCATAACGCATAACGCATAACGCATAACGCATAACGCATAACGCATAACGCATAACGCATAACGCATAATGAATAACGCATAACGCAAAATGCATAACGCATAATGCACAACGCATAACGAATACCGCATAACGCATACTGCATAACGCATAACGCATAACGCATAATGCATAACGCAAAACGCATAACTCATAACGAATAACGTATAACGTATAACGCATAACGCATAACGCATAAACCATAACGCATAACGCATAACGCATAACGCATAACGCATAACGCATAACGCATAACGCATAACGCATAACGCATAACGCATAACGCATAACGCATAACGCATAACGCATAACGCATAATGAATGACGCATAACGCAAAATGCATAACGCATAATGCACAACGCATAACGAATACCGCATAACGCATACTGCATAACGCATAACGCATAACGCATAATGTATAACGCAAAACGCATAACGCATAACGCATAACGCATAACGCATAATGCACAACGCATAACGAATACCGCATAACGCATACTGCATAACGCATAACGCATAACGCATAATGCATAACGCATAACGCATAACTCATAACGAATAACGTATAACGCATAACGTATAACGCATAACGCATAAACCATAACGCATAACGCATAACGCATAACGCATAACGCATAACGCATAACGCATAACGCATAACGCATAACGCATAACGCATAACGCATAACGCATAACGCATAACGCATAACGCATAACGCATAACGGATAACGCATAACGCATAACGAATAAAGCATAACGCATAACGCATAACGCATAACGCATAACGCATAACGCATAACGCATAACGCATAACGCATAACGCATAACGCATAACGCATAACGCATATCGCATATCGCATAACGCATAACGCATAACGCATAACGCATAACGCATAACGCATAACGCATAACGCATAACGCATAAACCATAACGCATAACGCATAACGCATAACGCATAACGCATAACGCATAACGCATAACGCATAACGCATAACGCATAACGCATAACGCATAACGCATAACGCATAACGCATAACGCATAACGCATAATGAATGACGCATAACGCAAAATGCATAACGCATAATGCACAACGCATAACGAATACCGCATAACGCATACTGCATAACGCATAACGCATAACGCATAATGCATAACGCAAAACGCATAACTCATAACGAATAACGTATAACGTATAACGCATAACGCATAACGCATAAACCATAACGCATAACGCATAACGTATAACGCATAACGCATAACGCATAAACCATAACGCATAACGCATAACGCATAACGCATAACGCATAACGCATAACGCATAACGCATAACGCATAACGCATAACGCATAACGCATAACGCATAACGCATAACGCATAACGCATAATGAATGACGCATAACGCAAAATGCATAACGCATAATGCACAACGCATAACGAATACCGCATAACGCATACTGCATAACGCATAACGCATAACGCATAATGCATAACGCAAAACGCATAACTCATAACGAATAACGTATAACGTATAACGCATAACGCATAACGCATAAACCATAACGCATAACGCATAACGTATAACGCATAACGCATAACGCATAAACCATAACGCATAACGCATAACGCATAACGCATAACGCATAACGGATAACGCATAACGCATAACGAATAAAGCATAACGCATAACGCATAACGCATATCGCATATCGCATAACGCATAACGCATAACGCATAACGCATAACGCTTAACGCATAACGCATAACGCATAATGAATAACGCATAACGCAAAATGCATAACGCATAATGCACAACGCATAACGAATACCGCATAACGCATACTGCATAACGCATAACGCATAATGCATAACGCAAAACGCATAACTCATAACGAATAACGTATAACGTATAACGCATAACGCATAACGCATAAACCATAACGCATAACGCATAACGCATAACGCATAACGCATAACGCATAACGCATAACGCATAACGCATAACGCATAACGCATAACGCATAAACCATAACGCATAACGCATAACGCATAACGCATAACGCATAACGCATAACGCATAACGCATAACGCATAACGCATAACGCATAACGCATAACGCATAACGCATAACGCATAACGCATAATGAATGACGCATAACGCAAAATGCATAACGCATAATGCACAACGCATAACGAATACCGCATAACGCATACTGCATAACGCATAACGCATAACGCATAACGCATAACGCAAAACGCATAACGCATAACGCATAACGCATAACGCATAACGCATAACGCATAATGCACAACGCATAACGAATACCGCATAACGCATACTGCATAACGCATAACGCATAACGCATAATGCATAACGCAAAACGCATAACTCATAACGAATAACGTATAACGTATAACGCATAACGCATAACGCATAAACCATAACGCATAACGCATAACGCATAACGCATAACGCATAACGCATAACGCATAACGCATAACGCATAACGCATAACGCATAACGCATAACGCATAACGCATAACGCATAACGCATAACGCATAACGCATAACGGATAACGCATAACGCATGACGAATAAAGCATAACGCATAACGCATAACGCATAACGCATAACGCATAACGCATAACGCATAACGCATAACGCATAACGCATAACGCATAACGCATAACGCATAACGCATAAACCATAACGCATAACACATAACGCATAACGCATAACGCATAACGCATAACGCATAACGCATAACGCATAACGCATAACGCATAACGCATAACGCATAACGCATAACGCATAACGCATAACGCATAACGCATAAACCATAACGCATAACACATAACGCATAACGCATAACGCATAACGCATAACGCATAACGCATAACGCATAACGCATAACGCATAACGCATAACGCATAACGAATAAAGCATAACGCATAACGCATAACGCATAACGCATAATGCATAACGCATAAAGCATAACGCATAATGCACAACGCATAACGAATACCGTAAAACGCATAACGCCTGACGCATAACGGATCACGCATAACGCATAAAGCAAAACGCATAACGCTTAACGCATAACGTATAACGTATAACGCATAACGCATAACGCATAAACCATAACGCATAACGCATAACACATAACGCAAAATGCATAACGCATAATGCACAACGCATAACGAATACCGGAAACTCATAACGCAGAACGCATAACGGATCACGCATAACGCATAACGCATACTGCATAACGCATAACGCATAACGCATAACGCATAATGCACAACGCATGACGAATACCGCAAATCGCATAACGCCTAACGAATAACGCATAACGCATAACGCATAACGCATAACGCATAACGCATAACGCATAACGCATAACGCATAACGCATAACGCATAACGCATAACGCATAACGCATAACGTATAACGCATAACGCATAACGCATAACGCATAATGCATAACGCAAAACGCATAACTCATAACGAATAACGTATAACGCATAACGCATAACGCATAACGCATAACGCATAACGCATAACGCATAACGCATAACGCATAACGCATAACTCATAACGCATAACGCATAACGGATAACGCATAACGCATAACGAATAAAGCATAACGCATAACGCATAACGCATATCGCATATCGCATAACGCATAACGCATAACGCATAACGCATAACGCATAACGCATAACGCATAACGCATAATGAATAACGCATAACGCAAAATGCATAACGCATAATGCACAACGCATAACGAATAACGTATAACGTATAACGCATAACGCATAACGCATAAACCATAACGCATAACGCATAACGCATACTGCATAATGCATAACGCATAACGCATAACGCATAACGCATAATGCACAACGCATAACGAATACCGCAAAACGTGTAACGCCTAACGCATAACGCATAACGCATAACGCATAACGCATAACGCATAACGCATAACGCATAACGCATAACGCATAACGCATAACGCATAACGCATAACGCATAACGCATAATGCACAACGCATAACGAATACCGCAAATCGCATAACGCCTAACGAATAACTGCTCACACATAACGCATAACGCATAATGCATACTGCATAACGCATAACGCATAACGCATAACGCATAACGCATAATGCACAACGCATAACTCATAACGAATAACGTATAACGCATAACGCATAACGCATAACGCATAATGCACAACTCATAACGAATACCGGAAACTCATAACGCAGAACGCATAACGGATCACGCATAACGCATAACGCATACTGCATAACGCATAACGCATAACGCATAATGCACAACGCATAACGAATACCGCAAATCGCATAACGCCTAACGAATAACGCATAACGCATAACGCATAACGCATAACGCATAACGCATAACGCATAACGCATAACGCATAACGCATAACGCATAACGCATAAAGCATAACGCATAACGCATAACGCATAACGCATAACGCATAACGTATAACGCCTAACGCATAACGCATAAAGCATAACGCATAACGCATATCGCATATCGCATAACGCATAACGCATAACGCATAACGCATAACGCATAACGCATAACGCATAACGCATAACGCATAACGCATAACTCAAAACGCATAACTCATAACGAATAACGTATAACGTATAACGCATAACGCATAACGCATAACGCATAACGCATAATGCATAACGCAAAACGCATAACTCATAACGAATAACGTATAACGTATAACGCATAACGCATAACGCATAAACCATAACGCATAACGCATAACGCATAACGCATAACGCATAACGCATAACACATAACGCATAACGCATAACGCATAACGCATAACGCATAACGCATAACGCATAACGTATAACGCCTAACGCATAACGCATAAAGCATAACGCATAACGCATATCGCATATCGCATAACGCATAACGCATAACGCATAACGCATAACGCATAACGCATAACGCATAACGCATAACGCATAACGCATAACGTATAACGCATAACGCATAACGCATAACGCATAACGGATAACGCATAACGCGTAACGAATAAAGCATAACGCATAACGCATAACGCATATCGCATATCGCATAACGCATAACGCATAACGCATAACGCATAACGCATAACGCATAACGCATAACGCATAACGCATAACGCATAACGCATAATGAATAACGCATAACGCAAAATGCATAACGCATAATGCACAACGCATAACGAATACCGCATAACGCATACTGCATAACGCATAACGCATAACGCATAATGCATAACGCATAACGCATAACTCATAACGAATAACGTATAACGTATAACGCATAACGCATAACGCATAAACCATAACGCATAACGCATAACGCATAACGCATAACGCATAACGCATAACGCATAACGCATAACGCATAACGCATAACGCATAACGCATAACGCATAACGCATAACGCATAACGCATAATGAATGACGCATAACGCAAAATGCATAACGCATAATGCACAACGCATAACGAATACCGCATAACGCATACTGCATAACGCATAACGCATAACGCATAATGTATAACGCAAAACGCATAACGCATAACGCATAACGCATAACGCATAATGCACAACGCATAACGAATACCGCATAACGCATACTGCATAACGCATAACGCATAACGCATAATGCATAACGCAAAACGCATAACTCATAACGAATAACGTATAACGCATAACGTATAACGCATAACGCATAAACCATAACGCATAACGCATAACGCATAACGCATAACGCATAACGCATAACGCATAACGCATAACGCATAACGCATAACGCATAACGCATAACGCATAACGCATAACGCATAACGCATAACGCATAACGGATAACGCATAACGCATAACGAATAAAGCATAACGCATAACGCATAACGCATAACGCATAACGCATAACGCATAACGCATAACGCATAACGCATAACGCATAACGCATAACGCATAACGCATATCGCATATCGCATAACGCATAACGCATAACGCATAACGCATAACGCATAACGCATAACGCATAACGCATAACGCATAAACCATAACGCATAACGCATAACGCATAACGCATAACGCATAACGCATAACGCATAACGCATAACGCATAACGCATAACGCATAACGCATAACGCATAACGCATAACGCATAACGCATAACGCATAATGAATGACGCATAACGCAAAATGCATAACGCATAATGCACAACGCATAACGAATACCGCATAACGCATACTGCATAACGCATAACGCATAACGCATAATGCATAACGCAAAACGCATAACTGATAACGAATAACGTATAACGTATAACGCATAACGCATAACGCATAAACCATAACGCATAACGCATAACGTATAACGCATAACGCATAACGCATAAACCATAACGCATAACGCATAACGCATAACGCATAACGCATAACGGATAACGCATAACGCATAACGAATAAAGCATAACGCATAACGCATAACGCATATCGCATATCGCATAACGCATAACGCATAACGCATAACGCATAACGCTTAACGCATAACGCATAACGCATAATGAATAACGCATAACGCAAAATGCATAACGCATAATGCACAACGCATAACGAATACCGCATAACGCATACTGCATAACGCATAACGCATAATGCATAACGCAAAACGCATAACTCATAACGAATAACGTATAACGTATAACGCATAACGCATAACGCATAAACCATAACGCATAACGCATAACGCATAACGCATAACGCATAACGCATAACGCATAACGCATAACGCATAACGCATAACGCATAACGCATAAACCATAACGCATAACGCATAACGCATAACGCATAACGCATAACGCATAACGCATAACGCATAACGCATAACGCATAACGCATAACGCATAACGCATAACGCATAACGCATAACGCATAATGAATGACGCATAACGCAAAATGCATAACGCATAATGCACAACGCATAACGAATACCGCATAACGCATACTGCATAACGCATAACGCATAACGCATAATGCATAACGCATAACGCATAACGCATAACGCATAACGCATAACGCATAACGCATAACGCATAATGCACAACGCATAACGAATACCGCATAACGCATACTGCATAACGCATAACGCATAACGCATAATGCATAACGCAAAACGCATAACTCATAACGAATAACGTATAACGTATAACGCATAACGCATAACGCATAAACCATAACGCATAACGCATAACGCATAACGCATAACGCATAACGCATAACGCATAACGCATAACGCATAACGCATAACGCATAACGCATAACGCATAACGCATAACGCATAACGCATAACGCATAACGCATAACGGATAACGCATAACGCATGACGAATAAAGCATAACGCATAACGCATAACGCATAACGCATAACGCATAACGCATAACGCATAACGCATAACGCATAACGCATAACGCATAACGCATAACGCATAACGCATAAACCATAACGCATAACACATAACGCATAACGCATAACGCATAACGCATAACGCATAACGCATAACGCATAACGCATAACGCATAACGCATAACGCATAACGCATAACGCATAACGCATAACGCATAACGCATAAACCATAACGCATAACACATAACGCATAACGCATAACGCATAACGCATAACGCATAACGCATAACGCATAACGCATAACGCATAACGCATAACGCATAACGAATAAAGCATAACGCATAACGCATAACGCATAACGCATAATGCATAACGCATAAAGCATAACGCATAATGCACAACGCATAACGAATACCGTAAAACGCATAACGCCTGACGCATAACGGATCACGCATAACGCATAAAGCAAAACGCATAACGCTTAACGCATAACGTATAAGTCATAACTCATAACGGATAACGCATAACGCATAACACATAACGCAAAATGCATAACGCATAATGCACAACGCATAACGAATACCGGAAACTCATAACGCAGAACGCATAACGGATCACGCATAACGCATAACGCATACTGCATAACGCATTACGCATAACGCATAATGCACAACGCATAACGAATTACGCAAATCGCATAACGCCTAACGAATAACGCATAACGCATAACGCATAACGCATAACGCATAACGGATAACGCATAACGCATAACGCATAACGCATAACGCATAACGCATAACGCATAACGTATAACGCCTAACGCATAACGCATAAAGCATAATGCATAACGCATATTGCATATCGCATAACGCATAACGCATAACGCATAACGCATAACGCATAACGCATAACGGATAACGCATAACGCATAACGAATAAAGCATAACGCATAACGCATAACGCATAACGCATAATGCATAACGCAAAACGCATAACTCATAACGAATAACGTATAACGTATAACGCATAACGCATAACGCATAAACGATAACGCATAACGCATAACGCATAACGCATAACGCATAACGCATAACGCATAACGCATAACGCATAACGCATAAACATAACGCATAACGCATAACGCATAACGCATACCGCATAACGCATAACGCATAACGCATAACGGATAACGCATAACGCATAACGAATAAAGCATAACGCATAACGCATAACGCATATCGCATATCGCATAACGCATAACGCATAACGCATAACGCATAACGCATAACGCATAATGAATAACGCATAACGCAAAATGCATAACGCATAATGCACAACGCATAACGAATACCGCATAACGCATACTGCATAACGCATAACGCATAACGCATAATGCATAACGCAAAACGCATAACTCATAACGAATAACATATAACGTATAACGCATAACGCATAACGCATAAACCATAACGCATAACGCATAACGCATAACGCATACTGCATAACGCATAACGCATAACGCATAACGCATAACGCATAACGCATAATGCACAACGCATAACGAATACCGCAAAACGTATAACGCCTAACGCATAACGCATAACGCATAACGCATAACGCATAACGCATAACGCATAACGCATAACGCATAACGCATAACGCATAACGGATAACGCATAACGCATAACGAATAAAGCATAACGCATAACGCATAACGCATAACGCATAACGCATAACGCATAACGCATAACGCATAACGCATAACGCATAACGCATAACGGATAACGCATAACGCATAACGAATAAAGCATAACGCATAACGCATAACGCATAACGCATAACGCATAACGCATAACGCATAACGCATAACGCATAACGCATAACGCATAACGCATAACGCATAACGCATAACGCATAACGCATAACGCATAACGCATAACGTATAACGCCTAACGCATAACGCATAAAGCATAACGCATAACGCATATCGCATATTGCATAACGCATAACGCATAACGCATAACGCATAACGCATAACGCATAACGCATAATGAATAACGCATAACGCAAAATGCATAACGCATAATGCACAACGCATAACGAATACCGCATAACGCATACTGCATAACGCATAACGCATAACGCATAATGCATAACGCAAAACGCATAACGCATAACGCATAACGCATAACGGATAACGCATAACGCATAACGAATAAAGCATAACGCATAACGCATAAACCAATAACGCATAACGCATAATGCACAACGCATAACGAATACCGCAAATCGCATAACGCCTAACGAATAACGCATAACGCATAACGCATAACGCATAACGCATAACGCATAACGCATAATGCACAACGCATAACGAATACCGCAAAACGCATAACGCCTAACGCATAACGCATAACGCATAACGCATAACGCATAACGCATAACGCATAACGCATAACGCATAACGCATACCGCATAATGCACAACGCATAACGAATACCGCAAATCGCATAACGCCTAACGAATAACTGATCACGCATAACGCATAACGAATAAAGCATAACGCATAACGCATAACGCATAACGCATAACGCATAATGCATAACGCATAAAGCATAACGCATAATGCACAACGCATAACGAATACCGTAAAACGCATAACGCCTGACGCATAACGGATCACACATAACGCATAAAGCAAAACGCATAACGCTTAACGCATAACGTATAAGTCATAACTCATAACGGATAACGCATAACGCATAACGCATAACACATAACGCAAAATGCATAACGCATAATGCACAACGCATAACGAATACCGGAAACTCATAACGCAGAACGCATAACGGATCACGCATAACGCATAACGCATACTGCATAACGCATAACGCATAACGCAAAATGCATAACGCATAATGCACAACGCATAACGAATACCGCATAACGCATACTGCATAACGCATAACGCATAACGCATAACGCATGACGCATAACGCATAACGCATAACGCATAACGCATAACGCATAACGCATAACGCATAACGCATAACGCATAACGCATAACGTATAACGCCTAACGCATAACGCATAAAGCATAACGCATAACGCATATCGCATATTGCATAACGCATAACGCATAACGCATAACGCATAACGCATAACGCATAACGCATAATGAATAACGCATAACGCAAAATGCATAACGCATAATGCACAACGCATAACGAATACCGCATAACGCATACTGCATAAAGCATAACGCATAACGCATAACGCATAACGCATAACGCATAACGCATAACGCATAATGAATAACGCATAACGCAAAATGCATAACGCAAAATGCATAACGCAAAATGCATAACGCATAATGCACAACGCATAACGAATACCGCATAACGCATACTGCATAACGCATAACGCATAACGCATAACGCATAACGCATAACGCATAACGCATAACGCATAACGCATAACGCATAACGCATAACGCATAACGTATAACGCCTAACGCATAACGCATAAAGCATAACGCATAACGCACATCGCATATTGCATAACGCATAACGCATAACGCATAACGCATAACGCATAACGCATAACGCATAACGCATAATGAATAACGCATAACGCAAAATGCATAACGCATAATGCACAACGCATAACGAATACCGCATAACGCATACTGCATAACGCATAACTCATAACGCATAATGCATAACGCAAAACGCATAACGCATAACGCATAACGCATAACGGATAACGCATAACGCATAACGAATAAAGCATAACGCATAACGCATAAACCAATAACGCATAACGCACAATGCACAACGCATAACGAATACCGCAAATCGCATAACGCCTAACGAATAACGCATAACGCATAACGCATAACGCATAACGCATAACGCATAACGCATAACGCATAACGCATAACGCATAATGCACAACGCATAACGAATACCGCAAAACGCATAACGCCTAACGCATAACGCATAACGCATAACGCATAACGCATAACGCATAACGCATAACGCATAACGCATAACGCATAACGCATAACGCATACCGCATAATGCACAACGCATAACGAATACCGCAAATCGCATAACGCCTAATGAATAACTGATCACGCATAACGCATAACGCATAATGCATAACGCATAAAGCATAACGCATAACTTTTAACGCATAACGCAGAACGCATAACGGATAACGCATAATGAATAACGCATAACGCAAAATGCATAACGCATAATGCACAACGCATAACGAATACCGCATAACGCATACTGCATAACGCATAACGCATAACGCATAATGCATAACGCAAAACGCATAACTCATAACGAATAACGCATAACGCATAACGCATAACGCATAACGCATAACGCATAACGCATAACGCATAACGCATAACGCATAACGCATAACGCATAACGCATAACGCATAACGCATAACGCATAACGCATAACGGATAACGCATAACGCATAACGAATAAAGCATAACGCATAGCGCATAACGCATAACGCATAATGCATAACGCATAAAGCATAACGCTTAATGCACAACGCATAACGAATACCGTAAATCGCATAACGCCTGACGCATAACGGATCACGCATAACGCATAACGCATACTGCATAACGCATAACGCATAACGCATAATGCACAACGCATAACGAATACCGCAAATCGCATAACGCCTAACGAATAACGCATAACGCATAACGCATAACGCATAACGCATAACGCATAACGCATAACGGATAACGCATAACGCATAACGCATAACGCATAACGCATAACGCATAACGCATAACGTATAACGCCTAACGCATAACGCATAAAGCATAATGCATAACGCATATTGCATATCGCATAACGCATAACGCATAACGCATAACGCATAACGCATAACGCATAACGCATAAACCATAACGCATAACGCATAACGCATAACGCATAACGCATAACGCATAACGCATAACGCATAACGCATAACGCATAACGCATAACGCATAACGCATAACGCATAACGCATAACGCATAACGCATAACGCATAACGCATAACGCATAACGCATAACGCATAATGCATAACGCAAAACGCATAACTCATAACGAATAACGTATAACGTATAACGCATAACGCATAACGCATAAACGATAACGCATAACGCATAACGCATAACGCATAACGCATAACGCATAATGAATGACGCATAACGCAAAATGCATAACGCATAATGCACAACGCATAACGAATACCGCATAACGCATACTGCATAACGCATAACGCATAACGCATAATGCATAACGCAAAACGCATAAACCATAACGCATAACGCATAACGCATAACGCATAACGCATAACGCATAAACCATAACGCATAACGCATAACGCATAACGCATAACGCATAACGCATAACGCATAACGCATAAAGCATAACGCATAACGCATAACGCATAACGCATAACGCATAACGCATAATGAATGACGCATAACGCAAAATGCATAACGCATAATGCACAACGCATAACGAATACCGCATAACGCATACTGCATAACGCATAACGCATAACGCATAACGCATAATGCATAACGCAAAACGCATAACTCATAACGAATAACGTATAACGTATAACGCATAACGCATAACGCATAAACCATAACGCATAACGCATAACGCATAACGCATATCGCATAACGCATAACGCATAACGCATAACGTATAAAGCATAACGCATAACGCATAACGCATAACGCATAACGCATAATGAATAACGCATAACGCAAAATGCATAACGCATAACGCATAACGCATAACGCATAATGAATAACGCATAACGCAAAATGCATAACGCAAAATGCATAACGCATTATGCACAACGCATAACGAATACCGCATAACGCATACTGCATAACGCATAACGCATAACGCATAACGCATAACGCATAACGCATAACGCATAACGCATAACGCATAACGCATAACGCATAACGTATAACGCCTAACGCATAACGCATAAAGCATAACGCATAACGCATATCGCATATCGCATAACGCATAACGCATAACGCATAACGCATAACGCATAACGCATAACGCATAACGCATAACGCATAACGCATAACGCATAACGCATACCGCATAATGCACAACGCATAACGAATACCGCAAATCGCATAACGCCTAACGAATAACTGATCACGCATAACGCATAACGCATAATGCATAACGCATAAAGCATAACGCATAACTTTTAACGCATAACGCAGAACGCATAACGCATAACGCATAACGCATAACGCATAACGGATAACGCATAACGCATAACGAATAAAGCATAACGCATAACGCATAACGCATAACGCATAATGCATAACGCATAAAGCATAACGCATAATGCACAACGCATAACGAATACCGTAAAACGCATAACGCCTGACGCATAACGGATCACGCATAACGCATAAAGCAAAACGCATAACGCTTAACGCATAACGTATAAGTCATAACTCATAACGGATAACGCATAACGCATAACGCATAACACATAACGCAAAATGCATAACGCATAATGCACAACGCATAACGAATACCGGAAACTCATAACGTAGAACGCATAACGGATCACGCATAACGCATAACGCATACTGCATAACGCATAACGCATAACGCATAATGCACAACGCATAACGAATACCGCAAATCGCATAACGCCTAACGAATAACGCATAACGCATAACGCATAACGCATAACGCATAACGGATAACGCATAACGCATAACGCATAACGCATAACGCATAACGCATAACGCATAACGCATAACGTATAACGCCTAACGCATAACGCATAAAGCATAATGCATAACGCATATTGCATATCGCATAACGCATAACGCATAACGCATAACGCATAACGCATAACGCATAACGGATAACGCATAACGCATAACGAATAAAGCATAACGCATAACGCATAACGCATAACGCATAATGCATAACGCAAAACGCATAACTCATAACGAATAACGTATAACGTATAACGCATAACGCATAACGCATAAACGATAACGCATAACGCATAACGCATAACGCATAACGCATAACGCATAACGCATAACGCATAACGCATAACGCATAACGCATAACGCATAACGCATAACGCATACCGCATAACGCATAACGCATAACGGATAACGCATAACGCATAACGAATAAAGCATAACGCATAACGAATAACGCATATCGCATATCGCATAACGCATAACGCATAACGCATAACGCATAACGCATAACGCATAATGAATAACGCATAACGCAAAATGCATAACGCATAATGCACAACGCATAACGAATACCGCATAACGCATACTGCATAACGCATAACGCATAACGCATAATGCATAACGCAAAACGCATAACTCATAACGAATAACGTATAACGTATAACGCATAACGCATAACGCATAAACCATAACGCATAACGCATAACGCATAACGCATACTGCATAACGCATAACGCATAACGCATAACGCATAACGCATAACGCATAATGCACAACGCATAACGAATACCGCAAAACGTATAACGCCTAACGCATAACGCCTAACGCATAACGCATAACGCATAACGCATAACGCATAACGCATAACGCATAACGCATAACGCATAACGCATAACGCATGTCGCATAACGCATAACGCATAACGTATAACGCCTAACGCATAACGCATAAAGCATAATGCATAACGCATATTGCATATCGCATAACGCATAACGCATAATGCACAACGCATAACGAATACCGCATAACGCATACTGCATAACGTATAACGTATAACGCCTAACGCATAACGCATAAAGCATAATGCATAACGCATATTGCATATCGCATAACGCATAACGCATAACGCATAACGCATAACGCATAACGCATAACGCATAACGCATAAACCATAACGCATAACGCATAACGCATAACGCATAACGCATAACGCATAACGCATAACGCATAACGCATAACGCATAACGCATAACGCATAACGCATAACGCATAACGCATAACGCATAACGCATAACGCATAACGCATAACGCATAACGCATAACGCATAACGCATAATGCATAACGCAAAACGCATAACTCATAACGAATAACGTATAACGTATAACGCATAACGCATAACGCATAAACGATAACGCATAACGCATAACGCATAACGCATAACGCATAACGCATAATGAATGACGCATAACGCAAAATGCATAACGCATAATGCACAACGCATAACGAATACCGCATAACGCATACTGCATAACGCATAACGCATAACGCATAATGCATAACGCAAAACGCATAAACCATAACGCATAACGCATAACGCATAACGCATAACGCATAACGCATAAACCATAACGCATAACGCATAACGCATAACGCATAACGCATAACGCATAACGCATAACGCATAACGCATAAAGCATAACGCATAACGCATAACGCATAACGCATAACGCATAACGCATAATGAATGACGCATAACGCAAAATGCATAACGCATAATGCACAACGCATAACGAATACCGCATAACGCATACTGCATAACGCATAACGCATAACGCATAACGCATAATGCATAACGCAAAACGCATAACTCATAACGAATAACGTATAACGTATAACGCATAACGCATAACGCATAAACCATAACGCATAACGTATAACGCATAACGCATATCGCATAACGCATAACGCATAACGCATAACGTATAAAGCATAACGCATAACGCATAACGCATAACGCATAACGCATAATGAATAACGCATAACGCAAAATGCATAACGCATAACGCATAACGCATAACGCATAATGAATAACGCATAACGCAAAATGCATAACGCAAAATGCATAACGCATTATGCACAACGCATAACGAATACCGCATAACGCATACTGCATAACGCATAACGCATAACGCATAACGCATAACGCATAACGCATAACGCATAACGCATAACGCATAACGCATAACGCATAACGTATAACGCCTAACGCATAACGCATAAAGCATAACGCATAACGCATATCGCATATCGCATAACGCATAACGCATAACGCATAACGCATAACGCATAACGCATAACGCATAACGCATAACGCATAACGCATAACGCATAACGCATAACGCATAACGCATAACGCATACCGCATAATGCACAACGCATAACGAATACCGCAAATCGCATAACGCCTAACGAATAACTGATCACGCATAACGCATAACGCATAATGCATAACGCATAAAGCATAACGCATAACTTTTAACGCATAACGCAGAACGCATAACGCATAACGCATAACGCATAACGCATAACGGATAACGCATAACGCATAACGAATAAAGCATAACGCATAACGCATAACGCATAACGCATAATGCATAACGCATAAAGCATAACGCATAATAAACAACGCATAACGAATACCGTAAAACGCATAACGCCTGACGCATAACGGATCACGCATAACGCATAAAGCAAAACGCATAACGCTTAACGCATAACGTATAAGTCATAACTCATAACGGATAACGCATAACGCATAACGCATAACACATAACGCAAAATGCATAACGCATAATGCACAACGCATAACGAATACCGGAAACTCATAACGCAGAACGCATAACGGATCACGCATAACGCATAACGCATACTGCATAACGCATAACGCATAACGCATAATGCACAACGCATAACGAATACCGCAAATCGCATAACGCCTAACGAATAACGCATAACGCATAACGCATAACGCATAACGCATAACGGATAACGCATAACGCATAACGCATAACGCATAACGCATAACGCATAACGCATAACGCATAACGTATAACGCCTAACGCATAACGCATAAAGCATAATGCATAACGCATATTGCATATCGCATAACGCATAACGCATAACGCATAACGCATAACGCATAACGCATAACGGATAACGCATAACGCATAACGAATAAAGCATAACGCATAACGCATAACGCATAACGCATAATGCATAACGCAAAACGCATAACTCATAACGAATAACGTATAACGTATAACGCATAACGCATAACGCATAAACGATAACGCATAACGCATAACGCATAACGCATAACGCATAACGCATAACGCATAACGCATAACGCATAACGCATAACGCATAATGAATAACGCATAACGCAAAATGCATAACGCATAATGCACAACGCATAACGAATACCGCATAACGCATACTGCATAACGCATAACGCATAACGCATAATGCATAACGCAAAACGCATAACTCATAACGAATAACGTATAACGTATAACGCATAACGCATAACGCATAAACCATAACGCATAACGCATAACGCATAACGCATACTGCATAACGCATAACGCATAACGCATAACGCATAACGCATAACGCATAATGCACAACGCATAACGAATACCGCAAAACGTATAACGCCTAACGCATAACGCATAACGCATAACGCATAACGCATAACGCATAACGCATAACGCATAACGCATAACGCATGTCGCATAACGCATAACGCATAACGCATAAGGCATAACGCATAACGTATAACGTATAACGCATAACGCATAACGCATAATGCACAACGCATAACGAATACCGGAAACTCATAACGCAGAACGCATAACGCATAACGCATAACGCATAATGCACAACGCATAACGAATACCGCAAAACGCATAACGCCTAACGTATAACGCATAACGCATAACGCATAACGCATAACGCATAACGCATAACCATAACGCATAACGCATAACGCATAACGCATAACGCATAATGCACAACGCATAACGAATACCGCAAATCGCATAACGCCTAACGAATAACTGATCACGTATAAAGCATAACGCATAACGCATAATGCAAAACGCATAACGAATACCGTAAAACGCATAACGCCTGACGCATAACGGATCACGCAAAACGCATAAAGCATAACGCATAACGCTTAACGCATAACGTATATGTCATAACTCATAACGGATAACGCATAACGCATAACGCATAACACATAACGCAAAATGCATAAAGCATAATGCACAACGCATAACGAATACCGGAAACTCATAACGCAGAACGCATGACGGATCACGCATAACGCATAACGCATACTGCATAACGCATAACGCATAACGCATAATGCACAACGCATAACGAATACCGCAAATCGCATAACGCCTAATGAATAACGCATAACGCATAACGCATAACGCATAACGCATAACGCATAACGCATAACGCATAACGCATAACGCATAACGCATAACGCATAACGCATAACGCATAACGCATAACGCATAACGCATAACGCATAACGCATAACGCATAACGCATAACGCATAACGCATAACGCATAACGCATAACGCATAACGCATAACGCATAACGTATAACGCCTAACGCATAACGCATAAAGCATAACGCATATCGCATATCGCATAACGCATAACGCATAACGCATAACGCATAACGCATAACGCATAATGCATAACGCAAAACGCATAACTCATAACGAATAACGTATAACGTATAACGCATAACACATAACGCATAAACCATAACGCATAACGCATAACGCATAACGCATAACGCATAACGCATAACGCATAACGCATAACGCATAACGCATAACGCATAACGCATAACGCATAACGCATAACGCATAACGCATAACGCATAACGCATAACGCATAACGCATAACGCATAACGCATAACGCATAACGCATAACGGATAACGCATAACGCATAATGCATAACGCAAAACGCATAACTCATAACGAATAACGTATAACGTATAATGCATAACGCATAACGCATAAACCATAACGCATAACGCATAACACATAACGCAAAATGCATAACGCATAATGCACAACGCATAACGAATACCGGAAACTCATAACGCAGAACGCATAACGGATCACGCATAACGCATAACGCATACTGCATAACGCATAACGCATAACGCATAATGCACAACGCATGACGAATACCGCAAATCGCATAACGCCTAACGAATAACGCATAACGCATAACGCATAACGCATAACGCATAACGCATAACGCATAACGCATAACGCATAACGCATAACGTATAACGCCTAACGCATAACGCATAAAGCATAACGCATAACGCATATCGCATATCGCATAACGCATAACGCATAACGCATAACGCATAACGCATAACGCATAACGCATAACGCATAATGCATAACGCAAAACGCATAACTCATAACGAATAACGTATAACGTATAACGCATAACGCATAACGCATAAACCATAACGCATAACGCATAACGCATAACGCATAACGCATAACGCATAACGC
Source organism: Lasioglossum morio (assembly GCA_916610235.2). NCBI lineage: Eukaryota > Metazoa > Arthropoda > Insecta > Hymenoptera > Halictidae > Lasioglossum > Lasioglossum morio. The sequence continues at coordinate 223,246 of CAKAJA020000640.1, read as the reverse complement.
ATAACACATAACGCATAACGCATAACGCATAACGCATAACGCATAACGCATAACGCATAACGCATAACGTATAACGCCTAACGCATAACGCATAAAGCATAACGCATAACGCATATCGCATATCGCATAACGCATAACGCATAACGCATAACGCATAAACCATAACGCATAACGCATAACGCATAACGCATAACGCATAACGCATAACGCATAACGCATAACGCATAACGCATAACGGATAACGCATAACGCATAACGAATAAAGCATAACGCATAACGCATAACGCATATCGCATATCGCATAACGCATAACGCATAACGCATAACGCATAACGCATAATGAATAACGCATAACGCAAAATGCATAACGCATAATGCACAACGCATAACGAATACCGCATAACGCATACTGCATAACGCATAACGCATAATGCATAACGCAAAACGCATAACTCATAACGAATAACGTATAACGCATAACGCATAACGCATAAACCATAACGCATAACGCATAACGCATACTGCATAATGCATAACGCATAACGCATAACGCATAACGCATAATGCACAACGCATAACGAATACCGCAAAACGTATAACGCCTAACGCATAACGCATAACGCATAACGCATAACGCATAACGCATAACGCATAACGCATAACGCATAACGCATAACGCATAACGCATAAAGCATAACGCATAACGCATAACGCATAATGCACAACGCATAACGAATACCGCAAATCGCATAACGCCTAACGAATAACTGCTCACACATAACGCATAACGCATAATGCATACTGCATAACGCATAACGCATAACGCATAACGCATAACGCATAATGCACAACGCATAACGAATACCGCAAAACGTATAACGCCTAACGCATAACGCATAACGCATAACGCATAACGCATAACGCATAACGCATAACGCATACTGCATAATGCATAACGCATAACGCATAACGCATAACGCATAATGCACAACGCATAACGAATACCGCAAAACGTATAACGCCTAACGCATAACGCATAACGCATAACGCATAACGCATAACGCATAACGCATAACGCATAACGCATAACGCATAACGCATAACGCATAACGCATAACGCATAACGCATAACGCATAACGCATAACGCATAATGCACAACGCATAACGAATACCGCAAATAGCATAACGCCTAACGAATAACGCATAACGCATAACGCATAACGCATAACGCATAACGCATAACGCATAACGCATAACGCATAACGCATAACGCATAACGCATAACGCATAACGCATAACGCATAACGCATAACGCATAACGCATAACGCATAACGCATAACGCATAACGCATAACGCATAACGCATAACGTATAACGCCTAACGCATAACGCATAAAGCATAACGCATAACGCATATCGCATATCGCATAACGCATAACGCATAACGCATAACGCATAACGCATAATGCATAACGCAAAACGCATAACTCATAACGAATAACGTATAACGTATAACGCATAACGCATAACGCATAAACCATAACGCATAACGCATAACGCATAACGCATAACGCATAACGCATAACGCATAACGCATAACGCATAACGCATAACACATAACGCATAACGCATATCGCATAACGCATAACGCATAACGCTTAACGCATAACGCATAACGCATAACGCATAACGCATAACGTATAACGCCTAACGCATAACGCATAAAGCATAACGCATAACGCATATCGCATATCGCATAACGCATAACGCATAACGCATAACGCATAACGCATAACGCATAATGCATAACGCAAAACGCATAACTCATAACGAATAACGTATAACGTATAACGCATAACGCATAACGCATAAACCATAACGCATAACGCATAACGCATAACGCATAACGCATAACGCATAACGCATAACGCATAACGCATAACGCATAACGCATAACGCATAACGCATAACGCATAACGGATAACGCATAACGCATAACGAATAAAGCATAACGCATAACGCATAACGCATATCGCATATCGCATAACGCATAACGCATAACGCATAACGCATAACGCATAACGCATAACGCATAACGCATAACGCATAATGAATAACGCATAACGCAAAATGCATAACGCATAATGCACAACGCATAACGAATAACGTATAACGTATAACGCATAACGCATAACGCATAAACCATAACGCATAACGCATAACGCATAACGCATACTGCATAATGCATAACGCATAACGCATAACGCATAACGCATAATGCACAACGCATAACGAATACCGCAAAACGTATAACGCCTAACGCATAACGCATAACGCATAACGCATAACGCATAACGCATAACGCATAAAGCATAACGCATAACGCATAACGCATAATGCACAACGCATAACGAATACCGCAAATCGCATAACGCCTAACGAATAACTGCTCACACATAACGCATAACGCATAATGCATACTGCATAACGCATAACGCATAACGCATAACGCATAACGCATAATGCACAACGCATAACGCATAACGCATAACGCATAATGCATAACGCAAAACGCATAACTCATAACGAATAACGTATAACGTATAACGCATAACGCATAACGCATAAACCATAACGCATAACGCATAACGCATAACGCATAACGCATAACGCATAACGCATAACGCATAACGCATAACGCATAACGCATAAACCATAACGCATAACGCATAACGCATAACGCATACTGCATAATGCATAACGCATAACGCATAACGAATACCGCAAAACGTATAACGCCTAACGCATAACGCATAACGCATAACGCATAACGCATAACGCATAACGCATAACGCATAAAGCATAACGCATAACGCATAACGCATAACGCATAACGCATAATGCACAACTCATAACGAATACCGGAAACTCATAACGCAGAACGCATAACGGATCACGCATAACGCATAACGCATACTGCATAACGCATAACGCATAACGCATAATGCACACCGCATAACGAATACCGCAAATCGCATAACGCCTAACGAATAACGCATAACGCATAACGCATAACGCATAACGCATAACGCATAACGCATAACGCATAACGCATAACGCATAACGCATAACGCATAACGCATAACGCATAACGCATAACGCATAACGTATAACGCCTAACGCATAACGCATAAAGCATAACGCATAACGCATATCGCATATCGCATAACGCATAACGCATAACGCATAACGCATAACGCATAACACATAACGCATAACGCATAATGCATAACGCAAAACGCATAACTCATAACGAATAACGTATAACGTATAACGCATAACGCATAACGCATAAACCATAACGCATAACGCATAACGCATAACGCATAACGCATAACGCATAACGCATAACGCATAACGCATAACGCATAACGCATAACGCATAACGCATAACGCATAAACCATAACGCATAACGCATAACGCATAACGCATAAAGCATAACGCATAACGCATATCGCATATCGCATAACGCATAACGCATAACGCATAACGCATAAACCATAACGCATAACGCATAACGCATAACGCATAACGCATAACGGATAACGCATAACGCATAACGAATAAAGCATAACGCATAACGCATAACGCATATCGCATATCGCATAACGCATAACGCATAACGCATAACGCATAACGCATAACGCATAACGCATAACGCATAACGCATAACGCATAATGAATAACGCATAACGCAAAATGCATAACGCATAATGCACAACGCATAACGAATAACGTATAACGTATAACGCATAACGCATAACGCATAAACCATAACGCATAACGCATAACGCATAACGCATACTGCATAATGCATAACGCATAACGCATAACGCATAACGCATAATGCACAACGCATAACGAATACCGCAAAACGTATAACGCCTAACGCATAACGCATAACGCATAACGCATAACGCATAACGCATAACGCATAACGCATAACGCATAACGCATAATGCACAACGCATAACGAATACCGCAAATCGCATAACGCCTAACGAATAACTGCTCACACATAACGCATAACGCATAATGCATACTGCATAACGCATAACGCATAACGCATAACGCATAACGCATAAACCATAACGCATAACGCATAACGCATAACGCATAAAGCATAACGCATAACGCATATCGCATATCGCATAACGCATAACGCATAACGCATAACGCATAAACCATAACGCATAACGCATAACGCATAACGCATAACGCATAACGGATAACGCATAACGCATAACGAATAAAGCATAACGCATAACGCATAACGCATATCGCATATCGCATAACGCATAACGCATAACGCATAACGCATAACGCATAACGCATAACGCATAACGCATAACGCATAACGCATAATGAATAACGCATAACGCAAAATGCATAACGCATAATGCACAACGCATAACGAATAACGTATAACGTATAACGCATAACGCATAACGCATAAACCATAACGCATAACGCATAACGCATAACGCATACTGCATAATGCATAACGCATAACGCATAACGCATAACGCATAATGCACAACGCATAACGAATACCGCAAAACGTATAACGCCTAACGCATAACGCATAACGCATAACGCATAACGCATAACGCATAACGCATAACGCATAACGCATAACGCATAATGCACAACGCATAACGAATACCGCAAATCGCATAACGCCTAACGAATAACTGCTCACACATAACGCATAACGCATAATGCATACTGCATAACGCATAACGCATAACGCATAACGCATAACGCATAATGCACAACGCATAACGCATAACGCATAACGCATAATGCATAACGCAAAACGCATAACTCATAACGAATAACGTATAACGTATAACGCATAACGCATAACGCATAAACCATAACGCATAACGCATAACGCATAACGCATAACGCATAACGCATAACGCATAACGCATAACGCATAACGCATAACGCATAACGCATAACGCATAACGCATAACGCATAACGCATAACGCATAACGCATAACGCATAACGCATAACGCATAATGCACAACGCATAACGAATACCGCAAAACGTATAACGCCTAACGCATAACGCATAACGCATAACGCATAACGCATAACGCATAACGCATAACGCATAAAGCATAACGCATAACGCATAACGCATAACGCATAACGCATAATGCACAACTCATAACGAATACCGGAAACTCATAACGCAGAACGCATAACGGATCACGCATAACGCATAACGCATACTGCATAACGCATAACGCATAACGCATAATGCACACCGCATAACGAATACCGCAAATCGCATAACGCCTAACGAATAACGCATAACGCATAACGCATAACGCATAACGCATAACGCATAACGCATAACGCATAACGCATAACGCATAACGCATAACGCATAACGCATAACGCATAACGCATAACGCATAACGTATAACGCCTAACGCATAACGCATAAAGCATAACGCATAACGCATATCGCATATCGCATAACGCATAACGCATAACGCATAACGCATAACGCATAACGCATAACGCATAACGCATAACGCATAATGCATAACGCAAAACGCATAACTCATAACGAATAACGTATAACGTATAACGCATAACGCATAACGCATAAACCATAACGCATAACGCATAACGCATAACGCATAACGCATAACGCATAACGCATAACGCATAACGCATAACGCATAACGCATAACGCATAAACCATAACGCATAACGCATAACGCATAACGCATAAAGCATAACGCATAACGCATATCGCATATCTTATAACGCATAACGCATAACGCATAACGCATAAACCATAACGCATAACGCATAACGCATAACGCATAACGCATATCGCATATCGCATAACGCATAACGCATAACGCATAACGCATAACGCATAACGCATAACGCATAATGAATAACGCATAACGCAAAATGCATAACGCATAATGCACAACGCATAACGAATACCGCATAACGCATACTGCATAACGCATAACGCATAATGCATAACGCAAAACGCATAACTCATAACGAATAACGTATAACGCATAACGCATAACGCATAAACCATAACGCATAACGCATAACGCATACTGCATAATGCATAACGCATAACGCATAACGCATAACGCATAATGCACAACGCATAACGAATACCGCAAAACGTATAACGCCTAACGCATAACGCATAACGCATAACGCATAACGCATAACGCATAACGCATAACGCATAACGCATAACGCATAACGCATAACGCATAAAGCATAACGCATAACGCATAACGCATAATGCACAACGCATAACGAATACCGCAAATCGCATAACGCCTAACGAATAACTGCTCACACATAACGCATAACGCATAATGCATACTGCATAACGCATAACGCATAACGCATAACGCATAACGCATAATGCACAACGCATAACGAATACCGCAAAACGTATAACGCCTAACGCATAACGCATAATGCATAACGCATAACGCATAACGCATAACGCATAACGCATACTGCATAATGCATAACGCATAACGCATAACGCATAACGCACAATGCACAACGCATAACGAATACCGCAAAACGTATAACGCCTAACGCATAACGCATAACGCATAACGCATAACGCATAACGCATAACGCATAACGCATAACGCATAACGCATAACGCATAACGCATAATGCACAACGCATAACGAATACCGCAAATCGCATAACGCCTAACGAATAACGCATAACGCATAACGCATAACGCATAACGCATAACGCATAACGCATAACGCATAACGCATAACGCATAACGCATAACGCATAACGCATAACGCATAACGCATAACGCATAACGCATAACGCATAACGCATAACGCATAACGCATAACGCATAACGCATAACGCTTAACGCATAACGCATAACGTATAACGCCTAACGCATAACGCATAAAGCATAACGCATAACGCATATCGCATATCGCATAACGCATAACGCATAACGCATAACGCATAACGCATAACGCATAACGCATAACGCATAATGCATAACGCAAAACGCATAACTCATAACGAATAACGTATAACGTATAACGCATAACGCATAACGCATAAACCATAACGCATAACGCATAACGCATAACGCATAACGCATAACGCATAACGCATAACGCATAACGCATAACGCATAACACATAACGCATAACGCATATCGCATAATGCATAACGCATAACGCTTAACGCATAACGCATAACGCATAACGCATAACGCATAACGTATAACGCCTAACGCATAACGCATAAAGCATAACGCATAACGCATATCGCATATCGCATAACGCATAACGCATAACGCATAACGCATAACGCATAACGCATAACGCATAATGCATAACGCAAAACGCATAACTCATAACGAATAACGTATAACGTATAACGCATAACGCATAACGCATAAACCATAACGCATAACGCATAACGCATAACGCATAACGCATAACGCATAACGCATAACGCATAACGCATAACGCATAACGCATAACGCATAACGCATAACGCATAACGCATAACGCATAACGGATAACGTATAACGCATAACGAATAAAGCATAACGCATAACGCATAACGCATATCGCATATCGCATAACGCATAACGCATAACGCATAACGCATAACGCATAACGCATAACGCATAACGCATAACGCATAACGCATAATGAATAACGCATAACGCAAAATGCATAACGCATAATGCACAACGCATAACGAATAACGTATAACGTATAACGCATAACGCATAACGCATAAACCATAACGCATAACGCATAACGCATACTGCATAATGCATAACGCATAACGCATAACGCATAACGCATAATGCACAACGCATAACGAATACCGCAAAACGTATAACGCCTAACGCATAACGCATAACGCATAACGCATAACGCATAACGCATAACACATAAAGCATAACGCATAACGCATAACGCATAATGCACAACGCATAACGCATAACGCATAACGCATAATGCATAACGCAAAACGCATAACTCATAACGAATAACGTATAACGTATAACGCATAACGCATAACGCATAAACCATAACGCATAACGCATAACGCATAACGCATAACGCATAACGCATAACGCATAACGCATAACGCATAACGCATAACGCATAACGCATAACGCATAACGCATAACGCATAACGCATAACGCATAACGCATAACGCATAACGCATAACGCATAACGCATAACGCATAACGCATAACGCATAATGCACAACGCATAACGAATACCGCAAAACGTATAACGCCTAACGCATAACGCATAACGCATAACGCATAACGCATAACGCATAACGCATAACGCATAAAGCATAACGCATAACGCATAACGCATAACGCATAACGCATAATGCACAACTCATAACGAATACCGGAAACTCATAACGCAGAACGCATAACGGATCACGCATAACGCATAACGCATACTGCATAACGCATAACGCATAACGCATAATGCACACCGCATAACGAATACCGCAAATCGCATAACGCCTAACGAATAACGCATAACGCATAACGCATAACGCATAACGCATAACGCATAACGCATAACGCATAACGCATAACGCATAACGCATAACGCATAACGTATAACGCCTAACGCATAACGCATAAAGCATAACGCATAACGCATATCGCATATCGCATAACGCATAACGCATAACGCATAACTCTTAACGCATAACGCATAACGCATAACGCATAACGCATAACGCATAACGCATAACACATAACGCATAACGCATAACGCATAACGCATAACGCATAACGCATAACGCATAACGCATAACGCATAACGCATAACGCATAACGTATAACGCCTAACGCATAACGCATAAAGCATAACGCATAACGCATATCGCATATCGCATAACGCATAACGCATAACGCATAACGCATAACGCATAACGCATAACGCATAACGCATAACGCATAACGCATAACGCATAACGCATAACGCATAACGCATAACGCATAACGGATAACGCATAACGCATAACGAATAAAGCATAACGCATAACGCATAACGCATATCGCATATCGCATAACGCATAACGCATAACGCATAACGCATAACGCATAACGCATAACGCATAACGCATAATGAATAACGCATAACGCAAAATGCATAACGCATAATGCACAACGCATAACGAATACCGCATAACGCATAACGCATAACGCATAATGCATAACGCAAAACGCATAACTCATAACGAATAACGTATAACGTATAACGCATAACGCATAACGCATAAACCATAACGCATAACGCATAACGCATAACGCATACTGCATAATGCATAACGCATAACGCATAACGCGTAAAGCATAATGCACAACGCATAACGAATACCGCAAAACGTATAACGCCTAACGCATAACGCATAACGCATAACGCATAACGCATAACGCATAATGCACAACGCATAACGAATACCGCATAACGCATACTGCATAACGCATAACGCATAACGCATAATGCATAACGCAAAACGCATAACTCATAACGAATAACGTATAACGTATAACGCATAACGCATAACGCATAACGCATAACGCATAACGCATAACGCATAACGCATAATGCATAACGCAAAACGCATAACTCATAACGAATAACGTATAACGTATAACGCATAACGCATAACGCATAAACCATAACGCATAACGCATAACGCATAACGCATAACGCAGAACGCATAACGCATAACACATAACGCATAACGCATAACGCATAACGCATAACGCATAACGCATAACGCATAACGCATAACGCATAACGTATAACGCCTAACGCATAACGCATAAAGCATAACGCATAACGCATATCGCATATCGCATAACGCATAACGCATAACGCATAACGCATAACGCATAACGCATAACGCATAACGCATAACGCATAACGCATAACGCATAACGCATAACGCATAACGCATAACGCATAACGGATAACGCATAACGCATAACGAATAAAGCATAACGCATAACGCATAACGCATATCGCATATCGCATAACGCATAACGCATAACGCATAACGCATAACGCATAACGCATAATGAATAACGCATAACGCAACATGCATAACGCATAATGCACAACGCATAACGAATACTGCATAACGCATACTGCATAACGCATAACGCATAACGCATAATGCATAACGCAAAACGCATAACTCATAACGAATAACGTATAACGTATAACGCATAACGCATAACGCATAACGCATAAACCATAACGCATAACGCATAACGCATAACGCATAACGCATAACGCATACTGCATAATGCATAACGCATAACGCATAACGCGTAAAGCATAATGCACAACGCATAACGAATACCGCAAAACGTATAACGCCTAACGCATAACGCATAACGCATAACGCATAACGCATAACGCATAATGCACAACGCATAACGAATACCGCATAACGCATACTGCATAACGCATAACGCATAACGCATAATGCATAACGCAAAACGCATAACTCATAACGAATAACGTATAACGTATAACGCATAACGCATAACGCATAAACCATAACGCATAACGCATAACGCATAACGCATAATGCACAACGCATAACGAATACCGCAAAACGTATAACGCCTAACGCATAACGCATAACGCATAACGCATAACGCATAACGCATAACGCATAACGCATAAAGCATAACGCATAACGCATAACGCATAACGCATAATGCACAACTCATAACGAATACCGCAAATCGCATAACGCCTAACGAATAACTGATCACACATAACGCACAACGCATAATGCATACTGCATAACGCCTAACGCATAACGCATAATGCATAACGCAAAACGCATAACTCATAACGAATAACGTATAACGTATAACGCATAACGCATAACGCATAAACCATTACGCATAACGCATAACGCATAACGCATAACGCATAACGCATAACGCATAACGCATAACGCATAACGCATAACGCATAACGCATAACGCATAACGCATAACGTATAACGCCTAACGCATAACGCATAAAGCATAACGCATAACGCATATCGCATATCGCATAACGCATAACGCATAACGCATAACGCATAACGCATAACGCATAACGCATAACGCATAACGCATAATGAATAACGCATAACGCAAAATGCATAACGCATAATGCACAACGCATAACGAATACCGCATAACGCATACTGCATAACGGATCACGCATAACGCATAACGCATACTGCATAACGCATAACACATAACGCATAATGCACAACGCATAACGAATACCGCAAATCGCATAACGCCTAACGAATAACGCATGACGCATAACGCATAACGCATAACGCATAACGCATAACGCATAACGCATAACGCATAACGTATAACGCCTAACGCATAACGCACAAAGCATAACGCATAACGCATATCGCATATCGCATAACGCATAACGCATAACGCATAACGCATAACGCATAACGCATAACGCATAACGCATAACGCATAATGCATAACGCAAAACGCATAACTCATAACGAATAACGTATAACGTATAACGCATAACGCATAACGCATAACGCATAAACCATAACGCATAACGCATAACGCATAACGCATAACGCATAACGCATAACGCATAACGCATAACGCATAACGCATAACGCATAACGCATAACGCATAACGCATAACGTATAACGCCTAACGCATAACGCATAAAGCATAACGCATAACGCATATCGCATATCGCATAACGCATAACGCATAAAGCATAACGCATAACGCATATCGCATATCGCATAACGCATAACGCATGACGCATAACGCATAACACATAACGCATAACGCATAACGCATAACGCATAACGGATAACGCATAACGCATAACGAATAACTTGTAACGTATAACGCATAACGCATAACGCATAAACCATTACGCATAACGCATAACGCATAACGCATAACGCATAACGCATAACGGATAACGCATAACGCATAACGAATAACGTATAACGTATAACGCATAACGCATAACGCATAAACCATAACGCATAACGCATAACGCATAACGCATAACGCATAATGCACAACGCATAACGAATACCGCAAAACGTATAACGCCTAACGCATAACGCATAACGTATAACGCCTAACGCATAACGCATAAAGCATAACGCATAACGCATAACGCATAACGCATAACGCATAACGTATAACGCCTAACGCATAACGCATAAAGCATAACGCATAACGCATAACGGATAACGCATAACGCATAACGAATAAAGCATAACGCATAACGCATAACGCATATCGCATATCGCATAACGCATAACGCATAACGCATAACGCATAACGCATAACGCATAACGCATAACGCATAATGAATAACGCATAACGCAAAATGCATAACGCATAATGCACAACGCATAACGAATACCGCATAACGCATAACGCATAACGCATAATGCATAACGCAAAACGCATAACTCATAACGAATAACGCATAACGTATAACGCATAACGCATAACGCATAAACCATAACGCATAACGCATAACGCATAACGCATACTGCATAATGCATAACGCATAACGCATAACGCGTAAAGCATAATGCACAACGCATAACGAATACCGCAAAACGTATAACGCCTAACGCATAACGCATAACGCATAACGCATAACGCATAACGCATAATGCACAACGCATAACGAATACCGCATAACGCATACTGCATAACGCATAACGCATAACGCATAATGCATAACGCAAAACGCATAACTCATAACGAATAACGTATAACGTATAACGCATAACGCATAACGCATAACGCATAACGCATAACGCATAACGCATAACGCATAATGCATAACGCATAACGCATAACGCATAACGCATAACGCATAACGCATAACGTATAACGCCTAACGCATAACGCATAAAGCATAACGCATAACGCATATCGCATATCGCATAACGCATAACGCATAACGCATAACGCATAACGCATAACGCATAACGCATAACGCATAACGCATAACGCATAACGCATAACGCATAACGCATAACGCATAACGCATAACGCATAACGCATAACGCATAACGGATAACGCATAACGCATAACGAATAAAGCATAACGCATAACGCATAACGCATATCGCATATCGCATAACGCATAACGCATAACGCATAACGCATAACGCATAACGCATAATGAATAACGCATAACGCAAAATGCATAACGCATAATGCACAACGCATAACGAATACCGCATAACGCATACTGCATAACGCATAACGCATAACGCATAATGCATAACGCAAAACGCATAACTCATAACGAATAACGTATAACGTATAACGCATAACGCATAACGCATAACGCATAAACCATAACGCATAACGCATAACGCATAACGCATAACGCATACTGCATAATGCATAACGCATAACGCATAACGCGTAAAGCATAATGCACAACGCATAACGAATACCGCAAAACGTATAACGCCTAACGCATAACGCATAACGCATAACGCATAACGCATAACGCATAATGCACAACGCATAACGAATACCGCATAACGCATACTGCATAACGCATAACGCATAACGCATAATGCATAACGCAAAACGCATAACTCATAACGAATAACGTATAACGTATAACGCATAACGCATAACGCATAAACCATAACGCATAACGCATAACGCATAACGCATAATGCACAATGCATAACGAATACCGCAAAACGTATAACGCCTAACGCATAACGCATAACGCATAACGCATAACGCATAACGCATAACGCATAACGCATAAAGCATAACGCATAACGCATAACGCATAACGCATAATGCACAACTCATAACGAATACCGCAAATCGCATAACGCCTAACGAATAACTGATCACACATAACGCACAACGCATAATGCATACTGCATAACGCCTAACGCATAACGCATAATGCATAACGCAAAACGCATAACTCATAACGAATAACGTATAACGTATAACGCATAACGCATAACGCATAAACCATTACGCATAACGCATAACGCATAACGCATAACGCATAACGCATAACGCATAACGCATAACGCATAACGCATAACGCATAACGCATAACGCATAACGCATAACGCATAACGTATAACGCCTAACGCATAACGCATAAAGCATAACGCATAACGCATATCGCATATCGCATAACGCATAACGCATAACGCATAACGCATAACGCATAACGCATAACGCATAACGCATAACGCATAATGAATAACGCATAACGCAAAATGCATAACGCATAATGCACAACGCATAACGAATACCGCATAACGCATACTGCATAACGGATCACGCATAACGCATAACGCATACTGCATAACGCATAACACATAACGCATAATGCACAACGCATAACGAATACCGCAAATCGCATAACGCCTAACGAATAACGCATGACGCATAACGCATAACGCATAACGCATAACGCATAACGCATAACGCATAACGCATAACGTATAACGCCTAACGCATAACGCACAAAGCATAACGCATAACGCATATCGCATATCGCATAACGCATAACGCATAACGCATAACGCATAACGCATAACGCATAACGCATAACGCATAATGCATAACGCAAAACGCATAACTCATAACGAATAACGTATAACGTATAACGCATAACGCATAACGCATAACGCATAAACCATAACGCATAACGCATAACGCATAACGCATAACGCATAACGCATAACGCATAACGCATAACGCATAACGCATAACGCATAACGCATAACGCATAACGCATAACGCATAACGTATAACGCCTAACGCATAACGCATAAAGCATAACGCATAACGCATATCGCATATCGCATAACGCATAACGCATAAAGCATAACGCATAACGCATATCGCATATCGCATAACGCATAACGCATGACGCATAACGCATAACACATAACGCATAACGCATAACGCATAACGCATAACGGATAACGCATAACGCATAACGAATAACTTGTAACGTATAACGCATAACGCATAACGCATAAACCATTACGCATAACGCATAACGCATAACGCATAACGCATAACGCATAACGGATAACGCATAACGCATAACGAATAACGTATAACGTATAACGCATAACGCATAACGCATAAACCATAACGCATAACGCATAACGCATAACGCATAACGCATAACGCATAATGCACAACGCATAACGAATACCGCAAAACGTATAACGCCTAACGCATAACGCATAACGTATAACGCCTAACGCATAACGCATAAAGCATAACGCATAACGCATAACGCATAACGCATAACGCATAACGTATAACGCCTAACGCATAACGCATAAAGCATAACGCATAACGCATATCGCTTATCGCATAACGCATAACGCATAACGCATAACGCATAACGCATAACGCATAACGCATAATGCATAACGCAAAACGCATAACTCATAACGAATAACGTATAACGTAAAACGCATAACGCATAACGCATAAACCATAACGCATAACGCATAACGCATAACGCATAACGCATAACGCATAACGCATAACGCATAACGCATAACACATAACGCATAACGCATAACGCATAACGCATAACGCATAACGCATAACGCATAACGCATAACGCATAACGCATAACGTATAACGCCTAACGCATAACGCATAAAGCATAACGCATAACGCATATCGCATATCGCATGACGCATAACGCATAACGCATAACGCATAACGCATAACGCATAACGCATAATGCATAACGCAAAACGCATAACGCATAACGCATAACGCATAATGCATAACGCAAAACGCATAACTCATAACGAATAACGTATAACGTATAACGCATAACGCATAACGCATAAACCATAACGCATAACCCATAACGCATACTGCATAATGCATAACGCATAACGCATAACGCATAACGCATAATGCACAACGCATAACGAATACCGCAAAACGTATAACGCCTAACGCATAACGCATAACGCATAACGCATAACGCATAACGCATAACGCATAAAGCATAACGCATAACGCATAACGCATAATGCACAACGCATAACGAATACCGCATAACGCATACTGCATAACGCATAACGCATAACGCATAATGCATAACGCAAAACGCATAACTCATAACGAATAACGTATAACGCATAACGCATAACGCATAACGCATAACGCATAACGCATAACGCATAACGCATAACGCATAACGCATAACGCATAACGCATAACGCATAACGCATAACGCATAACGCATAACGCATAACGCATAACGCATAACGCATAACGCATAACGCATAACGCATAACGCATAACGCATAACGCATAACGCATAACGCATAACGCATAACGCATAACGCATATCGCATATCGCATAACGCATAACGCATAACGCATAACGCATAACGCATAACGCATAACGCATAACGCGTAACGCATAATGAATAACGCATAACGCAAAATGCATAACGCATAATGCACAACGTATAACGAATACCGCATAACGCATACTGCATAACGCATAACGCATAACGCATAATGCATAACGCAAAACGCATAATTCATAACGAATAACGTATAACGTATAACGCATAACGCATAACGCATAAACCATAACGTATAACGCATAACGAATAACGCATAACGCATAACGCATAACGCATAACGCATAACGCATAAAGCATAACGCATAACGCATAACGCATAACGCATAACGCATAACGCATAACGCATAACGGATAACGCATAACGCATAACGAATAAAGCATAACGCATAACGCATAACGCATAACGCATAACGCATAACGCATAATGCACAACGCATAACGAATACCGCAAATCGCATAACGCCTAACGAATAACGCTTAACGCATAACGCATAACGCATAACGCATAACGCATAACGCATAACATATAACGCCTAACGCATAACGCACAAAGCATAACGCATAACGCATATCGCATATCGCATAACGCATAACGCATAACGCATAACGCATAACGCATAACGCATAACGCATAACGCATAATGCATAACGCAAAACGCATAACTCATAACGAATAACGTATAACGTATAACGCATAACGCATAACGCATAACGCATAAACCATAACGCATAACGCATAACGCATAACGCATAACGCATAACGCATAACGCATAACGCATAACGCATAACGCATAACGCATAACGCATAACGCATAACGCATAACGTATAACGCCTAACGCATAACGCATAAAGCATAACGCATAACGCATATCGCATATCGCATAACGCATAACGCATAAAGCATAACGCATAACGCATATCGCATATCGCATAACGCATAACGCATGACGCATAACGCATAACACATAACGCATAACGCATAACGCATAACGCATAACGGATAACGCATAACGCATAACGAATAACTTGTAACGTATAACGCATAACGCATAACGCATAAACCATTACGCATAACGCATAACGCATAACGCATAACGCATAACGCATAACGGATAACGCATAACGCATAACGAATAACGTATAACGTATAACGCATAACGCATAACGCATAAACCATAACGCATAACGCATAACGCATAACGCATAACGCATAACGCATAATGCACAACGCATAACGAATACCGCAAAACGTATAACGCCTAACGCATAACGCATAACGTATAACGCCTAACGCATAACGCATAAAGCATAACGCATAACGCATAACGCATAACGCATAACGCATAACGTATAACGCCTAACGCATAACGCATAAAGCATAACGCATAACGCATATCGCTTATCGCATAACGCATAACGCATAACGCATAACGCATAACGCATAACGCATAACGCATAACGCATAACGCATAACGCATAACGCATAACGTATAACGCCTAACGCATAACGCATAAAGCATAACGCATAACGCATATCGCATATCGCATGACGCATAACGCATAACGCATAACGCATAACGCATAACGCATAACGCATAATGCATAACGCAAAACGCATAACGCATAACGCATAACGCATAATGCATAACGCAAAACGCATAACTCATAACGAATAACGTATAACGTATAACGCATAACGCATAACGCATAAACCATAACGCATAACCCATAACGCATACTGCATAATGCATAACGCATAACGCATAACGCATAACGCATAATGCACAACGCATAACGAATACCGCAAAACGTATAACGCCTAACGCATAACGCATAACGCATAACGCATAACGCATAACGCATAAAGCATAACGCATAACGCATAACGCATAATGCACAACGCATAACGAATACCGCATAACGCATACTGCATAACGCATAACGCATAACGCATAATGCATAACGCAAAACGCATAACTCATAACGAATAACGTATAACGCATAACGCATAACGCATAACGCATAACGCATAACGCATAACGCATAACGCATAACGCATAACGCATAACGCATAACGCATAACGCATAACGCATAACGCATAACGCATAACGCATAACGCATAACGCATAACGCATAACGCATAACGCATAACGCATAACGCATAACGCATAACGCATAACGCATAACGCATAACGCATAACGCATATCGCATATCGCATAACGCATAACGCATAACGCATAACGCATAACGCATAACGCATAACGCATAACGCATAACGCGTAACGCATAATGAATAACGCATAACGCAAAATGCATAACGCATAATGCACAACGTATAACGAATACCGCATAACGCATACTGCATAACGCATAACGCATAACGCATAATGCATAACGCAAAACGCATAATTCATAACGAATAACGTATAACGTATAACGCATAACGCATAACGCATAAACCATAACGTATAACGCATAACGAATAACGCATAACGCATAACGCATAACGCATAACGCATAACGCATAACGCATAAAGCATAACGCATAACGCATAACGCATAACGCATAACGCATAACGCATAACGGATAACGCATAACGCATAACGAATAAAGCATAACGCATAACGCATAACGCATAACGCATAACGCATAACGCATAATGCACAACGCATAACGAATACCGCAAATCGCATAACGCCTAACGAATAACGCTTAACGCATAACGCATAACGCATAACGCATAACGCATAACGCATAATGCACAACGCATAACGAATACCGCAAAACGCATAACGCCTAACGCATAACGCATAACGCATAACGCACAACGCATAATACATAACGCATAATGCATAACGCATAACGCATAACGCATAACGCATAACGCATAATGCACAACGCATAACGAATACCGCAAATCGCATAACGCCTAACGAATAACTGATCACGCATAACGCATAACGCATAATGCATAACGCATAAAGCATAACGCATAACTTTTAACGCATAACGCATAACGCATAACGCATAATGCACAACGCATAACGAATACCGCAAAACGCATAACGCCTAACGCATAACGCATAACGCATAACGCATAACGCATAACGCATAACGCATAACGCATAACGCATAACGCATAACGCATAACGCATAATGCACAACGCATAACGAATACCGCAAAACGCATAACGCCTAACGCATAACGCATAACGCATAACGCACAACGCATAACACATAACGCATAACGCATAACGCATAACGCATAACGCATAACGCATAACGCATAACGCATAATGCACAACGCATAACGAATACCGCAAATCGCATAACGCCTAACGAATAACTGATCACGCATAACGCATAACGCATAAACCATAACGCATAACGCATAACACATAACGCAAAATGCATAACGCATAATGCACAACGCATAACGAATACCGGAAACTCATAACGCAGAACGCATAACGGATCACGCATAACGCATAACGCATACTGCATAACGCATAACGCATAACGCATAATGCACAACGCATAACGAATACCGCAAATCGCATAACGCCTAACGCATAACGCATAACGCATAACGCATAACGCATAACGCATAACGCATAACGCATAACGCATAACGCATAACGCATAACGCATAACGCATAACGCATAACGCATAACGCATAACGCATAACGCATAACGCATAACGCATAACGCATAACGCATAACGCATAACGCATAACGCATAACGCATAACGCATAACGTATAACGCCTAACGCATAACGCATAAAGCATAACGCATAACGCATATCGCATATCGCATAACGCATAACGCATAACGCATAACGCATAACGCATAACGCATAACGCATAACGCATAACGCATAATGCATAACGCAAAACGCATAACTCATAACGAATAACGTATAACGTATAACGCATAACGCATAACGCATAAACCATAACGCATAACGCATAACGCATAACGCATAACGCATAACGCATAACGCATAACGCATAACACATAACGCATAACGCATAACGCATAACGCATAACGCATAACGCATAACGCATAACGCATAACGCATAACGCATAACGTATAACGCCTAACGCATAACGCATAAAGCATAACGCATAACGCATATCGCATATCGCATAACGCATAACGCATAACGCATAACGCATAACGTATAACGCATAACGCATAATGCATAACGCAAAACGCATAACGCATAACGCATAACGCATAATGCATAACGCAAAACGCATAACTCATAACGAATAACGTATAACGTATAACGTATAACGCATAACGCATAACGCATAAACCATAACGCATAACGCATAACGCATACTGCATAATGCATAACGCATAACGCATAACGCATAACGCATAATGCACAACGCATAACGAATACCGAATAACGTATAACGCCTAACGCATAACGCATAACGCATAACGCATAACGCATAACGCATAAAGCATAACGCATAACGCATAACGCATAATGCACAACGCATAACGAATACCGCATAACGCATACTGCATAACGCATAACGCATAACGCATAATGCATAACGCAAAACGCATAACTCATAACGAATAACGTATAACGTATAACGCATAACGCATAACGCATAAACCATAACGCATAACGCATAACGCATAACGCATAACGCATAACGCATAACGCATAACGCATAACGCATAACGCATAACGCATAACGCATAACGCATAACGCATAACGCATAACGCATAACGCATAACGCATAACGCATAACGCATAACGCATAACGCATAACGCATAACGCATAACGCATAACGCATAACGCATAATGCACAACGCATAACGAATACCGCAAAACGTATAACGCCTAACGCATAACGCATAACGCATAACGCATAACGCATAACGCATAACGCATAACGCATAAAGCATAACGCATAACGCATAACGCATAACGCATAATGCACAACTCATAACGAATACCGCAAATCGCATAACGCCTAACGAATAACTGATCACACATAACGCACAACGCATAATGCATACTGCATAACGCATAACGCATAACGCATAATGCATAACGCAAAACGCATAACTCATAACGAATAACGTATAACGTATAACGCATAACGCATAACGCATAAACCATAACGCATAACGCATAACGCATAACGCATAACGCATAACGCATAACGCATAACGCATAACGCATAACGCATAACGCATAACGCATAACGCATAACGTATAACGCCTAACGCATAACGCATAAAGCATAACGCATAACGCATATCGCATATCGCATAACGCATAACGCATAACGCATAACGCATAACGCATAACGCATAACGCATAACGCATAACGCATAACGCATAACGCATAATGAATAACGCATAACGCAAAATGCATAACGCATAATGCACAACGCATAACGAATACCGCATAACGCATACTGCATAACGCATAACGCATAACGCATAATGCATAACGCAAAACGCATAATTCATAACGAATAACGTATAACGTATAACGCATAACGCATAAACCATAACGCATATCGCATAACGCATAACGCATAACGCATAACGCATAAAGCATAACGCATAACGCATAACGCATAACGCATAACGCATAACGCATAACGCATAAAGCATAACGCATAACGGATAACGCATAACGCATAACGAATAAAGCATAACGCATAACGCATAACGCATAACGCATAACGCATAATGCACAACGCATAACGAATACCGCAAATCGCATAACGCCTAACGAATAACGCATAACGCATAACGCATAACGCATAACGCATAACGCATAACGCATAATGCACAACGCATAACGAATACCGCAAAACGCATAACGCCTAACGCATAACGCATAACGCATAACGCACAACGCATAACACATAACGCATAACGCATAACGCATAACGCATAACGCATAACGCATAACGCATAATGCACAACGCATAACGAATACCGCAAATCGCATAACGCCTAACGAATAACTGATCACGCATAACGCATAACGCATAAAGCATAACGCATAACTTTTAACGCATAACGCATAACGCATAACGCATAATGCACAACGCATAACGAATACCGCAAATCGCATAACGCCTAACGAATAACGCATAACGCATAACGCATAACGCATAACGCATAACGCATAACGCATAACGTATAACGCCTAACGCATAACGCATAAAGCATAACGCATAACGCATATCGCATATCACATAACGCATAACGCATAACGCATAACGCATAACGCATAACGCATAACGCATAACGCATAATGAATAACGCATAACGCAAAATGCATAACGCATAATGCACAACGCATAACGAATACCGCATAACGCATACTGCATAACGCATAACGCATAACGCATAATGCATAACGCAAAACGCATAATTCATAACGAATAACGTATAACGTATAACGCATAACGCATAAACCATAACGCATAACGCATAACGAATAAAGCATAACGCATAACGCATAACGCACAACGCATAACACATAACGCATAACGCATAACGCATAACGCATAACGCATAACGCATAACGCATAATGCACAACGCATAACGAATACCGCAAATCGCATAACGCCTAACGAATAACTGATCACGCATAACGCATAACGCATAAAGCATAACGCATAACTTTTAACGCATAACGCATAACGCATAACGCATAATGCACAACGCATAACGAATACCGCAAAACGCATAACTTTTAACGCATAACGCATAACGCATAACGCATAATGCACAACGCATAACGAATACCGCAAAACGCATAACGCCTAACGCATAACGCATAACGCATAACGCATAACGCATAACGCATAACGCATAACGGATAACGCATAACGCATAACGAATAAAGCATAACGCATAACGCATAACGCATAACGCATAACGTATAACGCATAACGCATAACGCATAACGCATAACGCATAACGCATAACGCATAACGCATAACGCATAACGCATAACGCATAACGCATAACGCATAACGCATAACGCATAACGCATAACGCATAACGCATAACGGATAACGCATAACGCATAACGAATAAAGCATAACGCATAACGCATAACGCATAACGCATAACGCATAACGCATAACGCATAACGCATAACGCATAACGCATAACGCATAACGCATAACGCATAACGCATAACGCATAACGCATAACGCATAACGCATAACGCATAACGCATAACGCATAATGCACAACGCATAACGCATAACGCATAACGCATAACGCATAACGCATAATGCACAACGCATAACGAATACCGCAAATCGCATAACGCCTAACGAATAACGCATAACGCATAACGCATAACGCATAACGCGTAACGCATAACGCATAACGCATAACGCATAACGCATATTGCACAACGCATAACGAATACCGCAAAACGCATAACGCCTAACGCATAACGAATAACTGATCACACATAACGCATAACGCATAATGCATACTGCATAACGCATAACGCATAACGCATAATGCATAACGCAAAACGCATAACTCATAACGAATAACGTATAACGTATAACGCATAACGCATAACGCATAAACCATAACGCATAACGCATAACGCATAACGCATAACGCATAACGCATAACGCATAACGCATAACGCATAACGCATAACACATAACGCATAACGCATAACGTATAACGCATAATGCATAACGCATAAAGCATAACGCATAACTTTTAACGCATAACGCAGAACGCATAACGCATAACGCATAACGCATAACGCATAACGCATAATGCATAACGCAAAACGCATAACTCATAACGAATAACGTATAACGTATAACGCATAACGCATAACGCATAAACCATAACGCATAACGCATAACGCATAACGCATAACGCATAACGCATAACGCATAACGCATAACGCATAACGCATAACGCATAACGCATAACGCATAACGCATAACGCATAACGCATAACGCATAACGCATAACGCATAACGCATAATGCACAACGCATAACGAATACCGCAAAACGTATAACGCCTAACGCATAACGCATAACGCATAACGCATAACGCATAACGCATAACGCATAACGCATAACGCATAACGCATAACGCATAACGCATAACGCATAATGCACAACGCATAACGCATAACGCATAACGCATAACGCATAACGCATAATGCACAACGCATAACGAATACCGCAAATCGCATAACGCCTAACGAATAACTGATCACACATAACGCATAACGCATAATGCATACTGCATAACGCATAACGCATAACGCATAATGCATAACGCAAAACGCATAACTCATAACGAATAACGTATAACGTATAACGCATAACGCATAACGCATAAACCATAACGCATAACGCATAACGCATAACGCATAACGCATAACGCATAACGCATAACGCATAACACATAACGCATAACGCATAACGCATAACGCATAACGCATAACGCATAACGCATAACGCATAACGTATAACGCCTAACGCATAACGCATAACGCATAACGCATAACGCATAACGCATAACGCATAACGCATAACGCATAACGCATAACGCATAACGCATAACGCATAACGCATAACGCATAACGCATA
Source organism: Lasioglossum morio (assembly GCA_916610235.2). Lineage (NCBI taxonomy): Eukaryota > Metazoa > Arthropoda > Insecta > Hymenoptera > Halictidae > Lasioglossum > Lasioglossum morio. The sequence continues at coordinate 198,019 of CAKAJA020000640.1, read as the reverse complement.
ATGCACAACGCATAACGAATACCGCAAATCGCATAACGCCTAACGAATAACTGATCACGCATAACGCATAACGCATAATGCATAACGCATAAAGCATAACGCATAACTTTTAACGCATAACGCATAACGCATAACGCATAACGCATAATGCACAACGCATAACGAATACCGCAAAACGTATAACGCCTAACGCATAACGCATAACGCATAACGCATAACGCATAACGCATAACGCATAACGCATAACGCATAAAGCATAACGCATAATGCACAACGCATAACGAATACCGCAAATCGCATAACGCCTAACGAATAACTGATCACGCATAACGCATAACGCATAAAGCATAACGCATAACTTTTAACGCATAACGCATAACGCATAACGCATAATGCGCAACGCATAACGAATACCGCAAATCGCATAACGCCTAACGAATAACGCATAACGCATAACGCATAAACCATAACGCATAACGCATAACGCATAACGCATAACGCATAACGCATAACGCATAACGCATAACGTATAACGCCTAACGCATAACGCATAACGCATAACGCATAACGCATAACGTATAAGTCATAACTCATAACGCAGAACGCATAACGGATCACGCATAACGCATAACGCATAACGCATAACGCATAACGCATAACGCATAACGCATAACGCATAACGCATAACGGATAACGCATAACGCATAACGAATAAAGCATAACGCATAACGCATAACGCATAACGCATAACGCATAACGCATAACGCATAACGCATAACGCATAACGCATAACGCATAACGCATAACGCATAATGCACAACGCATAACGCATAACGCATAACGCATAACGCATAACGCATAATGCACAACGCATAACGAATACCGCAAATCGCATAACGCCTAACGAATAACGCATAACGCATAACGCATAACGCATAAAGCATAACGCATAACGCGTAACGCATAACGCATAACGCATAACGCATAACGCATAATGCACAACGCATAACGAATACCGCAAAACGCATAACGCCTAACGCATAACGCATAAAGCATAACGCATAACGCATAACGCATAACGCATAACGCATAACGCATAACGCATAACGCATAACGCATAACGCATAACGCATAATGCACAACGCATAACGAATACCTCAAATCGCATAACGAATACCTCAAATCGCATAACGCCTAACGAATAACTGATCACGCATAACGCATAACGCATAATGCATAACGCATAAAGCATAACGCATAACTTTTAACGCATAACGCATAACGCATAACGCATAATGCACAACGCATAACGAATACCGCAAAACGCATAACGCCTAACGCATAACGCATAACGCATAACGCATAACGCATAACGCATAACGCATAACGCATAACGCATAACGCATAACGCATAACGCATAACGCATAACGCATAACGCATAACGCATAACGCATAACGCATAACGCATAACGCATAACGCATAACGCATAACGCATAACGCATAACGCATAACGCATAACGCATAACGCATAACGCATAACGCATAACGCATAACGCATAACGCATAACGCATAACGCATAATGCACAACGCATAACGAATACCGCAAATCGCATAACGCCTAACGAATAACTGATCACGCATAACGCATAACGCATAACGCATAAAGCATAACGCATAACGCATAACGCATAACGCATTAACGCATAACGCATAACGCATAACGCATAACGCATAACGCATAACGCATAATGCACAACGCATAACGAATACCTCAAATCGCATAACGAATACCTCAAATCGCATAACGCCTAACGAATAACTGATCACGCATAACGCATAACGCATAATGCATAACGCATAAAGCATAACGCATAACTTTTAACGCATAACGCATAACGCATAACGCATAATGCACAACGCATAACGAATACCGCAAATCGCATAACGCCTAACGAATAACTGATCACACATAACGCATAACGCATAATGCATACTGCATAACGCATAACGCATAACGCATAATGCATAACGCAAAACGCATAACTCATAACGCATAACGCATAACGTATAACGCCTAACGCATAACGCATAACGCATAACGCATAACGCATAACGCATAACGCATAACGCATAACGCATAACGCATAACGCATAACGCATAACGCATAACGTATAACGCCTAACGCATAACGCATAACGCATAACGCATAACGCATAACGCATAACGTATAAGTCATAACTCATAACGCAGAACGCATAACGGATCACGCATAACGCATAACGCATACTGCATAACGCATAACGCATAACGCATAACGCATAACGCATAACGCATAACGCATAACGCATAACGCATAACGCATAACGCATAACGCATAACGCATAACGGATAACGCATAACGCATAACGAATAAAGCATAACGCATAACGCATAACGCATAACGCATAACGCATAACGCATAACGCATAACGCATAACGCATAACGCATAACGCATAACGCATAACGCATAACGCATAATGCACAACGCATAACGCATAACGCATAACGCATAACGCATAACGCATAACGCATAATGCACAACGCATAACGAATACCGCAAATCGCATAACGCCTAACGAATAACGCATAACGCATAACGCATAACGCATAAAGCATAACGCATAACGCGTAACGCATAACGCATAACGCATAACGCATAACGCATAACGCATAATGCACAACGCATAACGAATACCGCAAAACGCATAACGCCTAACGCATAACGCATAAAGCATAACGCATAACGCATAACGCATAACGCATAACGCATAACGCATAACGCATAACGCATAACGCATAACGCATAACGCATAACGCATAACGCATAACGCATAACGCATAATGCACAACGCATAACGAATACCTCAAATCGCATAACGAATACCTCAAATCGCATAACGCCTAACGAATAACTGATCACGCATAACGCATAACGCATAATGCATAACGCATAAAGCATAACGCATAACTTTTAACGCATAACGCATAACGCATAACGCATAATGCACAACGCATAACGAATACCGCAAAACGCATAACGCCTAACGCATAACGCATAACGCATAAAGCATAACGCATAACGCATAACGCATAACGCATAACGCATAACGCATAACGCATAACGCATAACGCATAACGCATAACGCATAACGCATAACGCATAACGCATAACGCATAACGCATAACGCATAACGCATAACGCATAACGCATAACGCATAACGCATAACGCATAACGCATAACGCATAATGCACAACGCATAATGTTTAGGATTAAGTGTAAAAATTAAATTAGTTTAAGCTGTCGATGTTGAGCGATACGGCCCTTGATGGCCCCCCGCGTATCACGGACTCAGGATATACGCTCCTGAGAATCCGCTGTTTTTGGCAATTCCCGGTAACGCGCTAGCGATGTGTAATCACGTGATTACCGAGAACCGCCGCTAATCGCGCTCAGCACATTACCGTTAGAATCGTTCGAACACGTCATCGATCAATACGTTACGCAATCGCGCCCTTTCTTCGTACGCAATCTTTACGCGTGCCGATCTGCATTACTTGTTTCACGCACTGTAGATCGTGCCAATACGTTTCGAGTGCATCCAGTTTCGTTTACGCGATTGTTTTAATAAACGCCATTTCTGCCGGATCAAGACACCGTTCTTTATTATCGTCCCTCTTTCGATACTTCGTCGCTCACACCTTCCACACAGTTTCCTTTTCCGAGCTCCCTTCGGTGTTCAAACCCGATCCTACATTATTCATCCATACAGTCCACTCTCAAACCCAAAATAATCCCGGGTTCCTGAACATTTTGGTCCTTCGAGCCGGATTTTAAGTGAAAGTTGTGACAAAGTAACGTGAGCACGTGTTGAAAAACGAAAGAAAAGATGGCCGCCCAATTCGAAGAAGTGATGTTGGAACAGGAAGCCGCCATGAGATCTCTCGCTCGTGTCCTTCCCAATGTGAAGAAAATGGGACAGAACAATTTTACCGTGGCCAAACTCCAGCAACGTATGGAGTTCCTGAAGGACGCCTTCGCCCAATGTCGGGAAATTGATCGGCGCCTCCAATCCTTCCGACGACTCGAAGGAGCGGAGAAGATCTCCTACTTCAAGGACGAGCAGTTCAGCCTCTGCGAGGATGAATACCATCTCGCCGCGGATTTCCTTACCGACCACATGGAGAAGCTGAAGCCGTCCGGTCCAGCCTCGACGTCTCTAACCATGCCTGCCGCAGCCCAGTCACGCAGCGATCTCCCCCGCATCGGTCTGCCTACGTTCTCCGGAGAACCCACCAAATGGGAAAGCTTCCGAGATAAGTTCAAGTCCCTTATTATTAATGATGAATCGTTGTCCGACGTTAAACGACTGCATCACCTTAATTCGTGCGTGAAAGGCGACGCGGAAAGCCTCATCTGTAACCTCCCGGTTACGGACTCCAATTTTAAGATCGCGTGGGATACACTTGTTGAGCGTTACGACAATAATCGAGATTTAATTCATGAGCATTTGAAAACGCTTTATTCTCTTCCGCCCGTTTCGGACGCTAGCGAGCTAAGCTCCCTTCGAGACAAAGTCCACCACACGCTTCAAGCTTTACGGAACTTGAAACGCCCAGTCGACACGTGGGACGACATGATCGTGTATTTGTTAGTCTCGCGATTAGATAGATCATCTCGAAAGGCATGGGAATTAACGTTGGGCGACTCCACCGACTATCCGACATATGCCACTCTTGATAAATTCATCTCGGCGCGAATTCGCGCGCTCGGCGCTCTCCAGTCGATTCCAAAACAAACGAAGCGAGTCGTTCAAACTCATGTCGCGACCTCCAACCGTTTATCGCGTCCTCGCGACGCGCCCTTGGTGTGTTCGTTGTGCAAGACCGAACATTTATTAAACGCGTGTCCGCAGTTCAAATCCAAAACATCTTCGCAACGGTTTGAATTCGTGAAAGGTGAGCGACGCTGTGTAAACTGTCTGAGTCAAAAACATACCGTGACTGCTTGCCCCAGCAAGTATGCCTGTCAAAACTGCGGACGCCGACATCACACCCTCTTGCATTTCGACTCACCGCCTTCTAATTCCGCTGGACAGGCTGTAATATCGACGCCTGATTCACGTTCTTCGGCGAGTAACCAGATTGCGTCTCATTGCGCGTCTCATACGTCGGTCGCGACTCCCCGTATTCTGCTTGCCACGGCATGGGTCATCGTGACCTCCGTTGCCGGTCGGGAGGAATGTGTACGAGCCCTGCCCGACCAAGGTTCCGCCACCACCTTGATGACGGAATCGCTCGCGCACCGATTACGCGTACCCCGTCGCCGCGTCTCCATCGCTATTACCGGCATTGGAAATCGCGACATTAATACACGTCATGCGGCGACTATAAATATAAAGTCAAAACGTGGAACCGGTCCTACACTTTCGACCACCGCATTGATTTTAACGTCATTAACGCGATACGTCCCGGAGCGAACGAACCAGACAATATCCTGGATTCATACACGCGATCTCGATCTAGCCGATGAAAATCCAACGAGCTCCGATCCTATCGACATTATCATAGGAGCGGACCTTTACGGTTTCATATTATTAGATGGACTCCGTGCGGGATCGATGCACGAGCCGACAGCGCAAAATTCAATATTCGGATGGTTTTTGTCTGGTCCCGCCGGCTCGAACGAGCTCACTTCTTGTCCAGTCGTTCCGACCTATCACTGCTCCCCGTCCGATCCGCTTGATCTCGATCTTCGTCGTTTCTGGGAGATTGAGGAGATCCCGACTATATCACATTTCACGGACGAGGAACAACAATGCGAGAATCATTTTCGCAGCACGCATACGCGTGACTCGTCCGGTCGTTATGTCGTTCGTTTACCCTTCAAACAAAACCCTCCAATTCAAATCGGGTACTCGTATCGAATTGCCGAACGAATGCTCACCAAATTAGAAATTCGGTTACAACCGAAACCCACACTCTATACCGAGTACGATGATTTCTTACGCGAGTACCTGCAGCTTGGGCATATGCGTAAGCTCCCTCCGTCGAGTATCGACGCCCCCCATGCCGTGTATATTCCGCATCACGCGGTGATACGCGATAGCAGCACAACGACACACCTTCGTGTTGTATTTAATGCGTCAAGCCTCACTAGCAACGGAACATCGTTGAATGACCATTTGTTGATCGGACGCAAACTCCAAACAGATCTTCCGACCATAATTCTTCGGTGCCGACAATTTCGGTACGTATTAACGTCCGATATCACCAAAATGTACCGCCAAATACTGGTGGACCCACAAGACGTTGATTATCAGCGTATTCTCTGGCGATCGTCCCCGTCGGAGCCCTTTGGCCATTATCAGCTGCTGACCGTGACATACGGTACAGCTCCGGCCCCCTTTCTCGCTCTTCGAGTCCTACAGCAACTTATAGAGGACGAAGGGTCCCAATTCCCATTAGCCACGCGCGTTCTTCAACACAACCTTTACGTGGATGATTGTGTCTTTGGTGCGTCCGATGAAGCCACGTTAATTGAGACTAGAAATCAATTGATTGCACTGCTCAGCAGAGCACATTTCCGCTTGCACAAGTGGACGAGCAATGCTTCGCATTTGCTGACGGATATCAGTCCTCATGATTGTGGATCCGTCCAGGAGAAAGTGTTGCACTGCGATGACACTGTAAAGGTCCTTGGTGTCGCGTGGAGTCCCGAAGTCGACGCGTTCCGCTTCAAAGTCACACTTCCTCCTGATACCGCGTGCACCAAACGCACGGTCCTTTCAAACATTGCTCGCCTGTTCGACCCATTAGGATGGGTCACTCCCACTACAGTGTATGCAAAAATTCTCATGCAACAGCTGTGGTTGGAGAAATGCAGTTGGGATTCCCCACTTCCTCCGGTTCTTTTCGAACGCTGGGAGAATTACCGTTTAGAATTGCCACTGCTGAATTCTCTCTCAATTTCTCGCTGGACGCATCAGGACGTAAACAGCGGCTCCTGTGAGTTGCATGGTTTCGCTGATGCGTCCACCTTGGCGTACGCTGCTGTCGTATACTTGCGCATCGTGACTTCCTCCGGTCAAATCATCATTTCGCTACTCGCCGCCAAATCGAGAGTAGCTCCAGTCAAACAATTGACTGTTCCACGGCTCGAACTTTCGGCCGCCCTTCTCCTTACGCATCTCATCGTCTTCGTGCGACAATCACTGCACGAACTGCCGCACAACATCCCGTGTTATTGTTGGACAGATTCGACCATCACACTGTGTTGGTTACGGCAACCAGCGTCAAAATGGAAAACGTTCGTTGCGAATCGGGTGGCTCAGATCGAGACCATTCTGCCCGATGCCACTTGGCGCCACGTACCGACCGACGAGAATCCCGCCGATTGTGCATCTCGCGGCCTCCTTCCGTCGCAATTATTGCTGCACGACCTTTGGTGGACAGGCCCTTCGTGGCTGCAACAGTCAACCGACCAATGGCCCCCCAATCTTCCCGTTTCGCCAGCTGACGGGCTCACCGAGGAACGTCCGACCATTCCGGTCAACATTTCCCACCCTCGTACGCCATGGGAGTTAAGAGATCGATTCTCGTCATGGGCAAAACTACTAAGGGTCAGCGCGTACATTTTTCGATTCGTTGCACGCACTCGAAAACAGCCCGGGGTGACCTCGAACTTTGCAACTCAAGCCCTCGAGGCGTCGGAGATTCTAGCAGCCAAAACCTTTTGGCTCCGAGAAATGCAACGCGAGCTTTTCCCGGAAGAGGTGCATGCCCTTCGTCACCAACGTCCGCTCAACAAAACCAGCCCTATCCTCTCCCTTAATCCGTATCTGGACGAGGATAACTTGATTCGAGTTGGCGGACGCTTAAAAAACGCCAAATTATCGGAACAAGAAAAGCATCCGATTATATTAAAAGCACACCCGACCTTAACGCTTATCATTGTTCACGCTCACCTGCGTGCCCTTCACGCAGGATCGCAGCTGACAACCAGCATCCTCCGCCAAGAATATTGGATTTTGCGAGCGCGTCCCACAGTCCGAAATATTCTTCATAAATGCGTCAAATGCGCACGCGAAAGGGCCGCACTGCCAAATGCATTGATGGGAGAATTACCGGACTTTCGAGTTACGCGTTCGGCTCGAGCGTTTTTACATTGCGGTCTCGATTATGCCGGTCCAATTCAAACCCGCACGGCACCCGGCCGCGGGCATCGTTCTCGCAAGTCTTATATTGCTTTGTTTATATGTATGGTCGTAAAGGCCATTCACTTGGAACTCGTTAGCGATTATTCGTCGGATGCGTTTCTGGCAGCATATAATAGGTTTTGTTCGCGCCGCGGCATTCCTAATGCCCTTTATTCCGATAACGGAACAACATTTACAGGCGCGGACAGCGAGCTCACGAGCGCGTTTCGTGCAGCTACTCGCGATCCTGCGACACTCAATCGGTTAGCTGTCGATCATGTCACGTGGCACTTCACTCCACCTTCCGCCCCTCATTTTGGAGGATTGTGGGAAGCCGGCGTGCGTAGCGTGAAGTACCACCTTAAACGAGTTGTTGGAGCCCACACGTTGACCTTCGAAGAATTAACGACGGTGCTATGCCAAATCGAAGCATGTTTGAATTCGCGTCCACTTGCAGCAGTCTCCGATAACTTTGAAGACTATTGTGCCCTGACACCAGGACATTTCCTGATTGGGTCAGCCCTTACAGCAGTTCCTACTCCATCTTTGCTCGATGTAAAAGAATCCCGTCTCTCGCGTTGGCAATTGTTGCAACAAATGATGGAAAGTTTTTGGCAACGATGGTCGCAAGATTACATGCAAGGTCTCCAACAACGCGTTAAGTGGAAAACTCAAAAGCCCAATATTGTCGTCGGGCAATTAGTTTTATTACGGCAGTCTAATCTCCCCCCATGCAAATGGGAACTCGGCCGCGTCGTCGCGTGTCATCCCGGCGATGATGGCATCGTGCGTGTTGTGACGGTGAAAACCGCGCAATCCGAATACAAGCGACCCATCGTCAAACTGTGTATCCTGCCGATTGACCTCCCGTCCGAGCAGCCTTGTCCGCTGCTCGACAATGCGCAACCCATCGATACCGTCTCGTAAACCGTACCGCGAGTCGATGGTAAACAGATCGACATATGTATATAGTGTATATAAATAGATATAAGTAATGACACGTCTGTTTAGCCTGCGTCTCGCAAGACTCCCGTTGTATATAGATTCCGTTTGTCCCGCCGCTCATGCATGGCGGGCGGCATTGGACCTCTAAAGCCGCAGCACTTGTTCATTTTTTTTGTTATTTCGGATTTCTCACGAAATCCAAGGCGGGCGGTATGTTTAGGATTAAGTGTAAAAATTAAATTAGTTTAAGCTGTCGATGTTGAGCGATACGGCCCTTGATGGCCCCCCGCGTATCACGGACTCAGGATATACGCTCCTGAGAATCCGCTGTTTTTGGCAATTCCCGGTAACGCGCTAGCGATGTGTAATCACGTGATTACCGAGAACCGCCGCTAATCGCGCTCAGCACATTACCGTTAGAATCGTTCGAACACGTCATCGATCAATACGTTACGCAATCGCGCCCTTTCTTCGTACGCAATCTTTACGCGTGCCGATCTGCATTACTTGTTTCACGCACTGTAGATCGTGCCAATACGTTTCGAGTGCATCCAGTTTCGTTTACGCGATTGTTTTAATAAACGCCATTTCTGCCGGATCAAGACACCGTTCTTTATTATCGTCCCTCTTTCGATACTTCGTCGCTCACACCTTCCACACAGTTTCCTTTTCCGAGCTCCCTTCGGTGTTCAAACCCGATCCTACATTATTCATCCATACAGTCCACTCTCAAACCCAAAATAATCCCGGGTTCCTGAACACATAACGAATACCGCAAATCGCATAACGCCTAACGAATAACTGATCACGCATAACGCATAACGCATAATGCATAACGCATAAAGCATAACGCATAACTTTTAACGCATAACGCAGAACGCATAACGCATAACGCATAACGCATAACGCATAACGCATAACGCATAACGCATAACGCATAATGCATAACGCAAAACGCATAACTCATAACGAATAACGTATAACGTATAACGCATAACGCATAACGCATAAACCATAACGCATAACGCATAACGCATAACGCATAACGCATAACGCATAACGCATAACGCATAACGCATAACGCATAACGCATAACGCATAACGCATAACGCATAACGCATAACGCATAACGCATAATGCACAACGCATAACGAATACCGCAAAACGTATAACGCCTAACGCATAACGCATAACGCATAACGCATAACGCATAACGCATAACGCATAACGCATAAAGCATAACGCATAACGCATAACGCATAACGCATAATGCACAACTCAGAACGAATACCGCAAATCGCATAACGCCTAACGAATAACTGATCACACATAACGCATAACGCATAATGCATACTGCATAACGAATAACGCATAACGCATAATGCATAACGCAAAACGCATAACTCATAACGAATAACGTATAACGTATAACGCATAACGCATAACGCATAAACCATAACGCATAACGCATAACGCATAACGCATAACGCATAACGCATAACGCATAACGCATAACGCATAACGCATAACGCATAACGCATAACGCATAACGCATAACGCATAACGCATAACGCATAACGTATAACGCCTAACGCATAACGCATAAAGCATAACGCATAACGCATATCGCATATCGCATAACGCATAACGCATAACGCATAACGCATAACGCATAACGCATAACGCATAACGCATAATGAATAACGCATAACGCAAAATGCATAACGCATAATTCACAACGCATAACGAATACCGCATAACGCATACTGCATAACGCATAACGCATAACGCATAATGCATAACGCAAAACGCATAATTCATAACGAATAACGTATAACGTATAACGCATAACGCATAACGCATAAACCATAACGCATAACGCATAACGCATAACGCATAACGCATAACGCATAACGCATAACGCATAACGCATAACGCATAAAGCATAACGCATAACGCATAACGCATAACGCATAACGCATAATGCACAACGCATAACGAATACCGCAAATCGCATAACGCCTAACGAATAACGCATAACGCATAACGCATAACGCATAACGCATAACGCATAACGCATAACGCATAACGCATAACGCATAACGCATAATGCACAACGCATAACGAATACCGCAAAACGCATAACGCCTAACGCATAACGCATAACGCATAACGCACAACGCATAACACATAACGCATAACGCATAACGCATAACGCATAACGCATAACGCATAACGCATAATGCACAACGCATAACGAATACCGCAAATCGCATAACGCCTAACGAATAATTGATCACGCATAACGCATAACGCATAATGCATAACGCATAAAGCATAACGCATAACTTTTAACGCATAACGCATAACGCATAACGCATAATGCACAACGCATAACGAATACCGCAAAACGCATAACGCATAACGCATAACGCATAACGCATAACGCATAACGCATAACGCATAACGCATAACGCATATCGCATAACGCATAACGCATAACGCATAACGCATAACGCATAACGCATGTCGCATAACGCATAACGCATAACGCATAACGCATAACGTATAACGTATAACGCATAATGCATAACGCATAATGCACAACGCATAACGAATACCGTAAAACGCATAACGCCTGACGCATAACGGATCACGCATAACGCATAAAGCATAACGCATAACGCTTAACGCATAACGTATAAGTCATAACTCATAACGGATAATGCATAACGCATAACGCATAACACATAACGCAAAATGCATAATGCACAACGCATAACGAATACCGCAAAACGTACAACGCCTAACGCATAACGCATAACGCATAACGCATAACGCATAACGCATAACGCATAACGCATAACGCATAACGCATAACACATAACGCAAAATGCATAACGCATAATGCACAACGCATAACAAATACCGGAAACTCATAACGCCTAACGCATAACGGATCACGCATAACGCATAACGCATACTGCATAACGCATAACGCATAACGCATTACGCATAACGCATAACGCATAATGCACAACGCATAACGAATACCGCAAAACGTACAACGCCTAACGCATAACGCATAACGCATAACGCATAACGCATAAAGCATAACGCATAACGCAAAATGCATAACGCATAATGCACAACGCATAACGAATACCGCATAACGCATACTGCATAACGCATAACGCATAACGCATAATGCATAACGCAAAACGCATAATTCATAACGAATAACGTATAACGTATAACGCATAACGCATAACGCATAAACCATAACGCATAACGCATAACGCATAACGCATAACGCATAACGCATAACGCATAACGCATAACGCATAAAGCATAACGCATAACGCATAACGCATAACGCATAACGCATAACGCATAACGCATAACGCATAACGGATAACGCATAACGCATAACGAATAAAGCATAACGCATAACGCATAAGGCATAACGCATAACGCATAATGCACAACGCATAACGAATACCGCAAATCGCATAACGCCTAACGAATAACTCATAACGCATAACGCATAACGCATAACGCATAACGCATAACGCATAACGCATAACGCATAATGCACAACGCATAACGAATACCGCAAAACGCATAACGCCCAACGCATAACGCATAACGCATAACGCACAACGCATAACACATAACGCATAACGCATAACGCATAACGCATAACGCATAACGCATAACGCATAATGCACAACGCATAACGAATACCGCAAATCGCATAACGCCTAACGAATAACTGATCACGCATAACGCATAACGCATAATGCATAACGCATAAAGCATAACGCATAACTTTTAACGCATAACTTTTAACGCATAACGCATAATGCACAACGCATAACGAATACCGCAAAACGCATAACGCATAACGCATAACGCATAACGCATAACGCATAACGCATAACGCATATCGCATAACGCATAACGCATAACGCATAACGCATAACGCATAACGCATAACGCATATCGCATAACGCTTAACGCATAACGTATAAGTCATAACTCATAACGGATAATGCATAACGCATAACGCATAACACATAACGCAAAATGCATAACGCATAATGCACAACGCATAAAGAATACCGGAAACTCATAACGCAGAACGCATAACGGATCACGCATAACGCATAACGCATACTGCATAACGCATAACGCATAACGCATAATGCACAACGCATAACGAATACCGCAAAACGCATAACGCATAACGGATCACGCATAACGCATACTGCATAACTTATAACTCATAACTCATAACGCATAACGCAAAACGCATAACGCCTCACGCATAACGGATCACGAATAACGCATAAAGCATAACGCATAACGCTTAACGCATAACGTATAACTCATAACCCATAACGCATAACGCATAACGCATAACACATAACGCAAAATGCATAACGCATAATGCACAACGCATAACAAATACCGGAAACTCATAACGCCTAACGCATAACGGATCACGCATAACGCATAACGCATACTGCATAACGCATAACGCATAACGCATTACGCATAACGCATAACGCATAATGCACAACGCATAACGAATACCGCAAAACGTACAACGCCTAACGCATAACGCATAACGCATAACGCATAACGCATAACGCATAACGCATAACGCATAACGCATAACGCATAACGCATAACGCATAACGCATAACGCATAACGCATAACGCATAACGCATAACGCATAACGCATAACGCATAACGCATAACGCATAACGCATAACGCATAACGCATAACGCATAACGCATAACGCATAACGCATAACGCATAACGCATAACGTATAACGCCTAACGCATAACGCATAAAGCATAACGCATAACGCATATCGCATATCGCATAACGCATAACGCATAACGCATAACGCATAATGCATAACGCATAACGCATAATGAATAACGCATAACGCAAAATGCATAACGCATAATGCACAACGCATAACGAATACCGCATAACGCATACTGCATAACGCATAACGCATAACGCATAATGCATAACGCAAAACGCATAATTCATAACGAATAACGTATAACGTATAACGCATAACGCATAACGCATAAACCATAACGCATAACGCATAACGCATAACGCATAACGCATAATGAATAACGCATAACGCAAAATGCATAACGCATAATGCACAACGCATAACGAATACCGCATAACGCATACTGCATAACGCATAACGCATAACGCATAATGCATAACGCAAAACGCATAATTCATAACGAATAACGTATAACGTATAACGCATAACGCATAACGCATAAACCATAACGCATAACGCATAACGCATAACGCATAACGCATAACGCATAACGCATAACGCATAACGCATAACGCATAACGCATAACGCATAAAGCATAACGCATAACGCATAACGCATAACACATAACGCATAACGTATAACGCATAACGGATAACGCATAACGCATAACGAATAAAGCATAACGCATAACGCATAAGGCATAACGCATAACGCATAATGCACAACGCATAACGAATACCGCAAATCGCATAACGCATAACGCATAACGCATAACGCATAACGCATAACGCATAACGCATAACGCATAATGCACAACGCATAACGAATACCGCAAAACGCATAACGCCCAACGCATAACGCATAACGCATAACGCACAACGCATAACACATAACGCATAACGCATAACGCATAACGCATAACGCATAACGCATAACGCATAATGCACAACGCATAACGAATACCGCAAATCGCATAACGCCTAACGAATAATTGATCACGCATAACGCATAACGCATAATGCATAACGCATAAAGCATAACGCATAACTTTTAACGCATAACGCATAACGCATAATGCACAACGCATAACGAATACCGCAAAACGCATAACGCATAACGCATAACGCATAACGCATAACGCATAACGCATAACGCATAACGCATATCGCATAACGCATAACGCATAACGCATAACGCATAACGCATAACGCATGTCGCATAACGCATAACGCATAACGCATAACGCATAACGTATAACGTATAACGCATAATGCATAACGCATAATGCACAACGCATAACGAATACCGTAAAACGCATAACGCCTGACGCATAACGGATCACGCATAACGCATAAAGCATAACGCATAACGCTTAACGCATAACGTATAAGTCATAACTCATAACGGATAATGCATAACGCATAACGCATAACACATAACGCAAAATGCATAATGCACAACGCATAACGAATACCGCAAAACGTACAACGCCTAACGCATAACGCATAACGCATAACGCATAACGCATAACGCATAACGCATAACGCATAACGCATAACGCATAACACATAACGCAAAATGCATAACGCATAATGCACAACGCATAACAAATACCGGAAACTCATAACGCCTAACGCATAACGGATCACGCATAACGCATAACGCATACTGCATAACGCATAACGCATAACGCATTACGCATAACGCATAACGCATAATGCACAACGCATAACGAATACCGCAAAACGTACAACGCCTAACGCATAACGCATAACGCATAACGCATAACGCATAACGCATAACGCATAACGCAAAATGCATAACGCATAATGCACAACGCATAACGAATACCGCATAACGCATACTGCATAACGCATAACGCATAACGCATAATGCATAACGCAAAACGCATAATTCATAACGAATAACGTATAACGTATAACGCATAACGCATAACGCATAAACCATAACGCATAACGCATAACGCATAACGCATAACGCATAACGCATAACGCATAACGCATAACGCATAAAGCATAACGCATAACGCATAACGCATAACGCATAACGCATAACGCATAACGCATAACGCATAACGGATAACGCATAACGCATAACGAATAAAGCATAACGCATAACGCATAAGGCATAACGCATAACGCATAATGCACAACGCATAACGAATACCGCAAATCGCATAACGCCTAACGAATAACTCATAACGCATAACGCATAACGCATAACGCATAACGCATAACGCATAACGCATAACGCATAATGCACAACGCATAACGAATACCGCAAAACGCATAACGCCCAACGCATAACGCATAACGCATAACGCACAACGCATAACACATAACGCATAACGCATAACGCATAACGCATAACGCATAACGCATAACGCATAATGCACAACGCATAACGAATACCGCAAATCGCATAACGCCTAACGAATAACTGATCACGCATAACGCATAACGCATAATGCATAACGCATAAAGCATAACGCATAACTTTTAACGCATAACTTTTAACGCATAACGCATAATGCACAACGCATAACGAATACCGCAAAACGCATAACGCATAACGCATAACGCATAACGCATAACGCATAACGCATAACGCATATCGCATAACGCATAACGCATAACGCATAACGCATAACGCATAACGCATAACGCATATCGCATAACGCATAACGCATAACGCATAACGCATAACGCATAACGCATAACGCATGTCGCATAACGCTTAACGCATAACGTATAAGTCATAACTCATAACGGATAATGCATAACGCATAACGCATAACACATAACGCAAAATGCATAACGCATAATGCACAACGCATAAAGAATACCGGAAACTCATAACGCAGAACGCATAACGGATCACGCATAACGCATAACGCATACTGCATAACGCATAACGCATAACGCATAATGCACAACGCATAACGCATAACGCATAACGCATAACACATAACGCAAAATGCATAACGCATAATGCACAACGCATAACAAATACCGGAAACTCATAACGCCTAACGCATAACGGATCACGCATAACGCATAACGCATACTGCATAACGCATAACGCATAACGCATTACGCATAACGCATAACGCATAATGCACAACGCATAACGAATACCGCAAAACGTACAACGCCTAACGCATAACGCATAACGCATAACGCATAACGCATAACGCATAACGCATAACGCATAACGCATAACGCATAACGCATAACGCATAACGCATAACGCATAACGCATAACGCATAACGCATAACGCATAACGCATAACGCATTACGCATAACGCATAACGCATAACGCATAACGCATAACGCATAACGCATAACGCATAACGTATAACGCCTAACGCATAACGCATAAAGCATAACGCATAACGCATATCGCATATCGCATAACGCATAACGCATAACGCATAACGCATAATGCATAACGCATAACGCATAATGAATAACGCATAACGCAAAATGCATAACGCATAATGCACAACGCATAACGAATACCGCATAACGCATACTGCATAACGCATAACGCATAACGCATAATGCATAACGCAAAACGCATAATTCATAACGAATAACGTATAACGTATAACGCATAACGCATAACGCATAAACCATAACGCATAACGCATAACGCATAACGCATAACGCATAATGAATAACGCATAACGCAAAATGCATAACGCATAATGCACAACGCATAACGAATACCGCATAACGCATACTGCATAACGCATAACGCATAACGCATAATGCATAACGCAAAACGCATAATTCATAACGAATAACGTATAACGTATAACGCATAACGCATAACGCATAAACCATAACGCATAACGCATAACGCATAACGCATAACGCATAACGCATAACGCATAACGCATAACGCATAACGCATAACGCATAACGCATAAAGCATAACGCATAACGCATAACGCATAACACATAACGCATAACGTATAACGCATAACGGATAACGCATAACGCATAACGAATAAAGCATAACGCATAACGCATAACGCATAACGCATAACGCATAACGCATAATGCACAACGCATAACGAATACCGCAAATCGCATAACGCCTAACGAATAACGCATTACGCATAACGCATAACGCATAACGCATAACGCATAACGCATAACGCATAACGCATAACGCATAACGCATAACGCATAATGCACAACGCATAACGAATACCGCAAAACGCATAACGCCTAACGCATAACGCATAACGCATAACGCACAACGCATAACACATAACGCATAACGCATAACGCATAACGCATAACGCATAACGCATAATGCACAACGCATAACGAATACCGCAAATCGCATAACGCCTAACGAATAATTGATCACGCATAACGCATAACGCATAATGCATAACGCATAAAGCATAACGCATAACTTTTAACGCATAACGCATAACGCATAACGCATAATGCACAACGCATAACGAATACCGCAAAACGCATAACGCATAACGCATAACGCATAACGCATAACGCATAACGCATAACGCATAACGCATATCGCATAACGCATAACGCATAACGCATAACGCATAACGCATAACGCATGTCGCATAACGCATAACGCATAACGCATAACGCATAACGTATAACGTATAACGCATAATGCATAACGCATAATGCACAACGCATAACGATTACCGTAAAACGCATAACGCCTGACGCATAACGGATCACGCATAACGCATAAAGCATAACGCATAACGCTTAACGCATAACGTATAAGTCATAACTCATAACGGATAATGCATAACGCATAACGCATAACACATAACGCAAAATGCATAACGCATAATGCACAACGCATAACGAATACCGGAAACTCATAACGCAGAACGCATAACGGATCACGCATAACGCATAACGCATACTGCATAACGCATAACGCATAACGCATAATGCACAACGCATAACGAATACCGTAAAACGCATAACGCATTACGCATAACGCATAACGCATAATGCACAACGCATAACGAATACCGCAAAACGTACAACGCCTAACGCATAACGCATAACGCATAACGCATAACGCATAACGCATAACGCATAACGCATAACGCATAACACATAACGCAAAATGCATAACGCATAATGCACAACGCATAACAAATACCGGAAACTCATAACGCCTAACGCATAACGGATCACGCATAACGCATAACGCATACTGCATAACGCATAACGCATAACGCATTACGCATAACGCATAACGCATAATGCACAACGCATAACGAATACCGCAAAACGTACAACGCCTAACGCATAACGCATAACGCATAACGCATAACGCATAACGCATAACGCATAACGCAAAATGCATAACGCATAATGCACAACGCATAACGAATACCGCATAACGCATACTGCATAACGCATAACGCATAACGCATAATGCATAACGCAAAACGCATAATTCATAACGAATAACGTATAACGTATAACGCATAACGCATAACGCATAAACCATAACGCATAAAGCATAACGCATAACGCATAACGCATAACGCATAACGCATAACGCATAAAGCATAACGCATAACGCATAACGCATAACGCATAACGCATAACGCATAACGCATAACGCATAACGGATAACGCATAACGCATAACGAATAAAGCATAACGCATAACGCATAACGCATAACGTATAACGCATAATGCACAACGCATAACGAATACCGCAAATCGCATAACGCCTAACGAATAACGCATAACGCATAACGCATAACGCATAACGCATAACGCATAACGCATAACGCATAACGCATAACGCATAACGCATAACGCATAACGCATAACGCATAACGCATAATGCACAACGCATAACGAATACCGCAAATCGCATAACGCCTAACGAATAACTGATCACGCATAACGCATAACGCATAATGCATAACGCATAAAGCATAACGCATAACTTTTAACGCATAACGCATAACGCATAACGCATAATGCACAACGCATAACGAATACCGCAAAACGCATAACGCATAACGCATAACGCATAACGCATAACGCATAACGCATAACGCATAACGCATAACGCATAACGGATAACGCATAACGCATAACGAATAAAGCATAACGCATAACGCATAACGCATAATGCACAACGCATAACGAATACCGCAAATCGCATAACGCCTAACGAATAACGCATAACGCATAACGCATAACGCATAACGCATAACGCATAACGCATAACGCATAACGCATAACGCATAACGCATAACGCATAATGCACAACGCATAACGAATACCGCAAATCGCATAACGCCTAACGAATAACTGATCACGCATAACGCATAACGCATAATGCATAACGCATACAGCATAACGCATAACTTTTAACGCATAACGCATAACGCATAACGCATAATGCACAACGCATAACGAATACCGCAAAACGCATAACGCATAACGCATAACGCATAACGCATAACGCATAACGCATAACGCATAACGCATATCGCATAACGCATAACGCATAACGCATAACGCATAACGCATAACGCATAACGCATAACGCATGTCGCATAACGCATAACGCATAACGCATAACGCATAACGTATAACGTATAACGCATAATGCATAACGCATAATGCACAACGCATAACGAATACCGTAAAACGCATAACGCCTGACGCAGAACGGATCACGCATAACGCATAAAGCATAACGCATAATGCTTAACGCATAACGTATAAGTCATAACTCATAACGGATAATGCATAACGCATAACGCATAACACATAACGCAAAATGCATAACGCATAATGCACAACGCATAAAGAATACCGGAAACTCATAACGCAGAACGCATAACGGATCACGCATAACGCATAAAGCATACTGCATAACGCATAACGCATAACGCATAATGCACAACGCATAACGAATACCGCAAAACGCATAACGCATAACGGATCACGCATAACGCATACTGCATAACTTATAACTCATAACTCATAACGCATAACGCAAAACGCATAACGCCTCACGCATAACGGATCACGAATAACGCATAAAGCATAACGCATAACGCTTAACGCATAACGTATAACTCATAACCCATAACGCATAACGCATAACGCATAACACATAACGCAAAATGCATAACGCATAATGCACAACGCATAACAAATACCGGAAACTCATAACGCCTAACGCATAACGGATCACGCATAACGCATAACGCATACTGCATAACGCATAACGCATAACGCAATACGCATAACGCATAACGCATAATGCACAACGCATAACGAATACCGCAAAACGTACAACGCCTAACGCATAACGCATAACGCATAACGCATAACGCATAACGCATAACGCATAACGCATAACGCATAACGCATAACGCATAACGCATAACGCATAACGCATAACGCATAACGCATAACGCATAACGCATGACGCATAACGCATAACGCATAACGTATAACGCCTAACGCATAACGCATAAAGCATAACGCATAACGCATATCGCATATCGCATAACGCATAACGCATAACGCATAACGCATAATGCATAACGCATAACGCATAATGAATAACGCATAACGCAAAATGCATAACGCATAATGCACAACGCATAACGAATACCGCATAACGCATACTGCATAACGCATAACGCATAACGCATAATGCATAACGCAAAACGCATAATTCATAACGAATAACGTATAACGTATAACGCATAACGCATAACGCATAAACCATAACGCATAACGCATAACGCATAACGCATAACGCATAACGCATAACGCATAACGCATAAAGCATAACGCATAACGCATAACGCATAACGCATAACGCATAACGCATAACGCATAACGCATAACGCATAATGCACAACGCATAACGAATACCGCAAAACGCATAACGCCTAACGCATAACGCATAACGCATAACGCATAACGCATAACGTATATCGCATAACGCATAACGCATAACGCATAACGCATAACGCATAACGCATGTCGCATAACGCATAACGCATAACGCATAACGCATAACGTATAACGTATAACGCATAACGCATAACGCATAATGCACAACGCATAACGAATACCGTAAAACGCATAACGCCTGACGCATAACGGATCACGCATAACGCATAAAGCATAACGCATAACGCTTAACGCATAACGTATAAGTCATAACTCATAACGGATAATGCATAACGCATAACGTATAACGTATAACGTATAACGCATAACGCATAACGCATAATGCACAACGCATAACGAATACCGTAAAACGCATAACGCCTGACGCATAACGGATCTCGCATAACGCATAAAGCATAACGCATAACGCTTAACGCATAACGTATAAGTCATAACGCATAACGCATAACGCATAATGCATAACGCATAACGCATAACGAACAACGCATAACGCATAACGCAAACGTATAACGCCCAACGCATAACGCATAACGCATAATGCACAACGCATAATGCACAACTCATAACGAATACCACATAACGTATAACGCAAAACGCATAACGCTTAACGCCTAACGCATAACGCATAACGCATTACGCATAACTTATAACTCATAACTCATAACGCTTAACGCATAACGCATAACGTATAACGCATAAAGCATAACGCATAACGGATAACGCATAACGCATAATGCATAACGCATAACGCAAAAGGCATAACGCATAACGCCTAACGCATAACGAATCACGCATAACGCATAACGCATAACGCATAACGTATGTCGCATAACGCATAACGCATAACGCACATCGCATAAAACATAACGCATAACGCATAACGTATAACGTATAACGCACAACGCATAACGCATAACGCATAACGCATAACGTATGTCGCATTACGCATAACGCATAACGCATAACGCATAAAGCATAACGCATAACGCATAACGCATAACTCATAACGCATAACGCATAACGCATAACCCAAAACGCATAACGCAAAACGCATAACACATAACGCATAACGCACATCGCATAAAACATAACGCATAACGCATAACGTATAACGCATAACGCCTAACGCATAACGCAAACGTATAACACATAACACATATCGCATAACGCTTAACGCCTAACGCATAAGGCATAACGCATAACGCATAACGCATAACGAATACCACATAACGTATAACGCAAAACGCATAACGCTTAACGCCTAACGCATAACGCATAACGCATTACGCATAACTTATAACTCATAACTCATAACGCTTAACGCATAACGCATAACGTATAACGCATAAAGCATAACGCATAACGGATAACGCATAACGCATAATGCATAACGCATAACGCATAACGCATAACGCATAACGTATAACGTATAACGCATAATGCATAACGCATAATGCACAACGCATAACGAATACCGTAAAACGCATAACGCCTGACGCATAACGGATCACGCATAACGCATAAAGCATAACGCATAACGCTTAACGCATAACGTATAAGTCATAACTTATAACGGATAATGCATAACGCATAACGCATAACACATAACGCAAAATGCATAACGCATAATGCACAACGCATAACGAATACCGGAAACTCATAACGCAGAACGCATAACGGATCACGCATAACGCATAACGCATACTGCATAACGCATAACGCATAACGCATAACGCATAATGCACAACGCATAACGAATACCGCAAAACGCATAACGCATTACGCATAACGCATAACGCATAACGCATAACGCATAACGCATAACGCATAACACATAACGCAAAATGCATAACGCATAATGCACAACGCATAACAAATACCGGAAACTCATAACGCCTAACGCATAACGGATCACGCATAACGCATAACGCATACTGCATAACGCATAACGCATAACGCATTACGCATAACGCATAACGCATAATGCCCAACGCATAACGAATACCGCAAAACGTACAACGCCTAACGCATAACGCATAACGCATAACGCATAACGCATAACGCATAACGCATACTGCATAACGCATAACGCATAACGCATAATGCATAACGCAAAACGCATAATTCATAACGAATAACGTATAACGTATAACGCATAACGCATAACGCATAAACCATAACGCATAACGCATAACGCATAACGCATAACGCATAACGCATAACGCATAACGCATAAAGCATAACGCATAACGCATAACGCATAACGCATAACGCATAACGCATAACGCATAACGGATAACGCATAACGCATAACGAATAAAGCATAACGCATAACGCATAACGCATAACGCATAACGCATAATGCACAACGCATAACGAATACCGCAAATCGCATAACGCCTAACGAGTAACGCATAACGCATAACGCATAACGCATAACGCATAACGCATAACGCATAACGCATAACGCATAACGCATAACGCATAACGCATAACGCATAACGCATAATGCACAACGCATAACGAATACCGCAAAACGCATAACGCCTAACGCATAACGCATAACGCATAACGCACAACGCATAACACATAACGCATAACGCATAACGCATAACGCATAACGCATAACGCATAATGCACAACGCATAACGAATACCGCAAATCACATAACGCCTAACGAATAACTGATCACGCATAACGCATAACGCATAATGCATAACGCATAAAGCATAACGCATAACTTTTAACGCATAACGCATAACGCATAACGCATAATGCACAACGCATAACGAATACCGCAAAACGCATAACGCATAACGCATAACGCATAACGCATAACGCATAACGCATAACGCATAACGCATATCGCATAACGCATAACGCATAACGCATAACGCATAACGCATGTCGCATAACGCATAACGCATAACGCATAACGCATAACGTATAACGCATAACGCATAACGCATAACGCATAATGCACAACGCATAACGAATACCGCAAAACGCATAACGCATAACGCATAACGCATAACGCATAACGCATAACGCATAAAGCATAACGCATAACGCTTAACGCATAACGTATAAGTCATAACTCATAACGGATAATGCATAACGCATAACGCATAACACATAACGCAAAATGCATAACGCATAATGCACAACGCATAAAGAATACCGGAAACTCATAACGCAGAACGCATAACGGATCACGCATAACGCATAACGCATACTGCATAACGCATAACGCATAACGCATAATGCACAACGCATAACGAATACCGCAAAACGCATAACGGATCACGCATAACGCATACTGCATAACTTATAACTCATAACTCATAACGCATAACGCAAAACGCATAACGCCTCACGCATAACGGATCACGAATAACGCATAAAGCATAACGCATAACGCTTAACGCATAACGTATAACTCATAACCCATAACGCATAACGCATAACACATAACGCAAAATGCATAACGCATAATGCACAACGCATAACAAATACCGGAAACTCATAACGCCTAACGCATAACGGATCACGCATAACGCATAACGCATACTGCATAACGCATAACGCATAACGCATTAGGCATAACGCATAACGCATAATGCACAACGCATAACGAATACCGCAAAACGTACAACGCCTAACGCATAACGCATAACGCATAACGCATAACGCATAACGCATAACGCATAACGCATAACGCATAACGCATAACGCATAACGCATAACGCATAACGCATAACGCATAACGCATAACGCATAACGCATAACGCATAACGCATAACGCATAACGCATAACGCATAACGCATAACGCATAACGCATAACGCATAACGCATAACGCATAACGTATAACGCCTAACGCATAACGCATAAAGCATAACGCATAACGCATATCGCATATCGCATAACGCATAACGCATAACGCATAACGCATAATTCATAACGAATAACGTATAACGTATAACGCATAACGCATAACGCATAAACCATAACGCATAACGCATAACGCATAACGCATAACGCATAACGCATAACGCATAACGCATAACGCATAAAGCATAACGCATAACGCATAACGCATAACGCATAACGCATAACGGATAACGCATAACGCATAACGAATATAGCATAACGCATAACGCATAACGCATAACGCATATCGCATAATGCACAACGCATAACGAATACCGCAAATCGCATAACGCCTAACGAATAACGAATAACGCATAACGCATAACGCATAACGCTTAACGCATAACGTATAAGTCATAACTCATAACGGATAATGCATAACGCATAACGTATAACGTATAACGCATAA
Source organism: Lasioglossum morio (assembly GCA_916610235.2). Classification (NCBI taxonomy): domain Eukaryota; kingdom Metazoa; phylum Arthropoda; class Insecta; order Hymenoptera; family Halictidae; genus Lasioglossum; species Lasioglossum morio. The sequence continues at coordinate 171,669 of CAKAJA020000640.1, read as the reverse complement.
CGCATAACGCATAATGCACAACGCATAACGAATACCGTAAAACGCATAACGCCTGACGCATAACGGATCTCGCATAACGCATAAAGCATAACGCATAACGCTTAACGCATAACGTATAAGTCATAACGCATAACGCATAACGCATAATGCATAACGCATAACGCATAACGAACAACGCATAACGCATAACGCAAACGTATAACGCCCAACGCATAACGCACAACGCATAATGCACAACGCATAACGAATACCACATAACGTATAACGCAAAACGCAAAACGCATAACGCTTAACGCCTAACGCATAACGCATAACGCATTACGCATAACTTATAACTCATAACTCATAACGCTTAACGCATAACGCATAACGTATAACGCATAAAGCATAACGCATAACGGATAACGCATAACGCATAATGCATAACTCATAACGCATAACGCAAAAGGCATAACGCATAACGCCTAACGCATAACGAATCACGCATAACGCATAACGCATAACGCATAACGTATGTCGCATAACGCATAACGCATAACGCACATCGCATAAAACATAACGCATAACGCATAACGTATAACGTATAACGCACAACGCACAACGCATAACGCATAACGCATAACGTATGTCGCATCACGCATAACGCATAACGCATAACGCATAAAGCATAACGCATAACGCATAACGCATAACGCATAACGCATAACGCATAACGCATAACGCATAACGCATAACGCATAACGCATAACCCATAACGCATAACGCAAAACGCATAACACATAACGCATAACGCACATCGCATAAAACATAACGCATAACGCATAACGCAAACGTATAACGCACAACGCATAACGCATAACGCATAATGCATAACGCATAACGCATAACGAACAACGCATAACGCATAACGCAAACGTATAACGCCCAACGCATAACGCATAACGCCTAACGCATAACGAATCACGCATAACGCATAACGCATAACGCATAACGCATAACGCATAACGCATAACCCATAACGCATAAAGCATAACGCATAAAGCATAACACATCACGCATAACACATAACGCATAACGCACATCGCATAAAACATAACGCATAACGCATAACGTATAACGTATAACGCACAACGCATAACGCATAACGCATAACGTATGTCGCATAACGCATAACGGATAACGCATAACGCATAAAGCATAACGCATAACGCATAACGCATAACGCATAACGCATAACGCATAACGCATAACGCATAACGCATAACGCATAACGCATAACGCATAACCCATAACGCATAACGCAAAACGCATAACGCATAACGCATAACGCATAAACCAATAACGTATAACGCATAACGCATAACTCAAACCGTATAACGCATAGCGCATAACGCATAACGCATAACTCATAACGCATAACGCATGGCGCATAACGCAAAATGCATAACGCATAACGCATAACGCATAACGCATAAAGCATAACGCATAACGCATAACGCATTACGCATAACGCAAACGTATAACGCCCAACGCGTAACGCATAACGAACAACGCATAACGCATAACGCATAACGCATAACGCATAAAACATAACCCATAACGCATAACGCATAACGCATAACGCAAAACGCATAACGCATAACGCATAACGCATAACGCATAACGCATAACGCATAACGCATAACGCATAACGCATAAAACATAACCCATAACGCATAACGCATAACGCATAACGCATAACGCATAACGCATAACGCATAACGCATAACGCATACCGCATAACGCATAACGCATAACGCATAACGCATAACGCATAACGCATAACGCATAACGCATAACCCCTAACGCATAACGCAAAACGCATAACGCATAACGCATAACGCATGAACCAATAACGTATAACGCATAACGCATAACTCAAACCGTATAACGCATAACGCATAACTCAAACCGTATAACGCATAGCGCATAACGCATAACGCATAACTCATAACTCATAACGCATGGCGCATAACGCAAAATGCATAACGCATAACTCATAACGCATAAACCAATAACGTATAACGCATAACGCATAACTCAAACCGTATAACGCATAACGCATAACGCATAACGCATAACGCATAAAGCATAACGCATAACGCATAACGCATAACGCATAACGCATAACGCATAACGCATAACGCATAACGCATAACTTATAACTCATAACGCATAACGCATAACTTATAACTCATAACTCATAACGAATAACGCAAAACGCAAAATGAATAACGCATAAAGCATAACGCATAACCCATTACCCTTAACGCATAACGCATAACGCATAATGCACAACGCATAACGAATACCGCATAACGAATAACGCATAACGCATATCGCATAACGCATAAATCATAACCCATAACGCACAACGCATAACGCATAATGCACAACGCATAACGAATACCGCAAAACGCATAACGCATAACGCATAACGCATAACGCATAACGCATAAAGCCTAACTCATAACGCATAACGCATAACGCACACCGTATAACGCATAACGAATAACGCATAACGCATAAAGCATAACGCATAACGCATAAGGCATAACGCATAACGCATAACGCATAACGCATAACGCATAACGCATAACGCATAACGCATAACGCATAACGCATAACGCATAACGCATAACGCATAACGCATAACGCATAACGCATATCGCATAACGCATAAATCATAACCCATAACGCACAACGCATAACGCATAATGCACAACGCATAACGAATACCGCAAAACGCATAACGCATAACGCATAACGCATAACGCATAACGCATAACGCATAACGCATAAAGCCTAACTCATAACGCATAACGCATAACGCATAACTCATAACGCATAACGCATAACGCACACCGTATAACGCATAACGCATAACGCATAAAGCATAAAGCATAACGCATAACGCATAACGCAAACGTATAACGCCCAACGGATAAAGCATAACGAACAACCCATAACGCATAATCCATAACGCATAACGCATAACGCATAACACATAACGCATAACGCATAACGCATAACGCATAGAGCATAAAGCATAACGCATACCGCATAACGCATAACGCAAACTTATAACGCACAACGCATAACGCATAACGCATAACGCATAACGCATAACGCATAACGCATAACGCATAACGCATAACGCATAACGCATAACGCATAACGCATAACGCATAACGCATAACGCATTACGCATAACCCATAAAGTATAACACATAACGGATAACGCATAAAGTATAACACATAACGCATATCGCATTACGCATAACGCATAAATCATAACGCATAACGCATAACGCATAACGCATAACGCATAAAGCATAACGCATAATGCATAAAGCATAACGCATAACGCATAACGCATAACCCCTAACGCATAACGCATAACGCATAACGCATAACGTGTAACTCATAACGCATAACGCATAAAGCATAACGCATAACGCATAACGCTTAACGCATAACGCATATTGCATAACGCATAACGCATAACGCAAACGTATAACGCACAACGCATAACGCATAAACCATAACCCATACCTCATAACGCATAACGCATAATGCACAACGCATAACGAACACCGGAAAACCCATAACGCCTAACGCATAACGGATCACGCATAACGCATAATGCATAACGCATAAAGCATAACGCATAACGCATAACGCATAACCCCTAACGCATAACGCATAACGCATAACGCATAACGTATAACGCATAACGCATACCGTATAACGCATAACGCATAACGCATAACGCAAACGTATAACGCACAACGCTTAACGCATAACGAACAACGGATAACGCATAACGCAATAACGCATAACGCATAACGCATAACGCATAACGCATAACGCATAACCCATAAAGTATAACACATAACGGATAACGCATAAAGTATAACACATAACGCATATCGCATTACGCATAACGCATCACGCATAACGCATAACGCATAACGCAAACTTATAACGCACAACGCATAACGCATAACGCATAACGCATAACGCATAACGCATAACGCATAACGCATAACGCATAACGCATAACGCATAACGCATAACGCATAACGCATAACGCATAACGCATAACGCATAACGCATAACGCATAACGCATAACGCATAACGTATAACGCACAACGCATAACGCATCACGAACAACGGATAACGCATAACGCATAAAGCATAACGCATAACGCATATCGCATAACGCATAACGCATGAAGCTTTACGCATAAGCATATTGCATAAAACATAACGCATTACGCATAACGTACAACGTACAACGTATAACGCATAAAGCATAACGCATAACCCATAAAGTATAACACATAACGCATAACGCATAAAGTATAACACATAACGCATAACGCATTACGCATAACGCATCACGCATAACGCATGACGCATAACGCAAACTTATAACGCACAACGCATAACGCATAACGCATAACGCATAACGCATAACGCATAACGCATAACGCATAACGCATAACGCATAACGCATAACGCATAACGCATAACGCATAACGCATAACGCACACCGTATAACGCATAACGAATAACGCATAAAGCATAACGCATAACGCATAACGCATAACGCAAACGTATAACGCCCAACGCATAAAGCATAACGAACAACCCATAACGCATAATCCATAACGCACAACGCATAGCGCATAACGCATAACGCATAACGCATAACGCATAACGCATAACGCATAACGCATAACGCATAACGCATAACGCATAACGCCTAACTCATAACGCATAACGCATAACGCATAACGCATAACTCATAACGCATAACGCATAACGCACACCGTATAACGCATAACGCATAACGCATAAAGCATAACGCATAACGCATAACGCATAACGCATAACGCATAACGCATAACGCATTACGCATAACGCATAACGCATAACGCATAACGCATAACGCATAAAGTATAACACATAACGCATATCGCATTACGCATAACGCATAAATCATAACGCATAACGCATAACGCATAACGCATAACGCATAAAGCATAACGCATAATGCATAACGCATAACGCATAACGCATGACCCCTAACGCATAACGCAAAACGCATAACGCATAACGCATAACGTGTAACTCATAACGTATAAAGCATAACGCATAACGCATAACGCATAACGCATAACGCATAACGCATAACGCATAAAGCATAACGCATAACGCATAACGTATAACGCACAACGCATAACGCATCACGAACAACGGATAACGCATAACGCATAAAGCATAACGCATAACGCATAACGCATAACGCAAACTTATAACGCACAACGCATAACGCATAACGCATAACGCATAACGCATAACGCATAACGCATAACGCATAACGCATAACGCATAACGCATAACGCATAACGCATTACGCATAACACATAACGAATACCGCAAAACGCATAACGCATAACGCATAACGCATAACGCATAACGCATATCGCATAACGCCTAACTCATAACGCATAACGCATAACGCATAACGCATAACTCATAACGCATAACGCATAACGCACACCGTATAACGCATAACGCATAACGCATAAAGCATAAAGCATAACGCATAACGCATAACGCAAACGTATAACGCCCAACGGATAAAGCATAACGAAGAACCCATAACGCATAATCCATAACGCATAACGCATAACGCATAACGCATAACGCATAACGCATTACGCATAACGCATAACGCATAACGCATAACGCATAAAGTATAACACATAACGCATATCGCATTACGCATAACGCATAACGCATAACGCATAACGCATAACGCATAAAGTATAACACATAACGCATATCGCATTACGCATAACGCATAAATCATAACGCATAACGCATAACGCATAACGCATAACGCATAAAGCATAACGCATAATGCATAACGCATAACGCATAACGCATAACCCCTAACGCATAACGCATAACGCACACCGTATAACGCATAACGCATAACGCATAAAGCATAACGCATAACGCATAACGCATAACGCATAACGCATAACGCATAACGCATTACGCATAACGCATAACGCATAACGCATAACGCATAACGCATAAAGTATAACACATAACGCATATCGCATTACGCATAACGCATAAATCATAACGCATAACGCATAACGCATAACGCATAACGCATAAAGCATAACGCATAATGCATAACGCATAACGCATAACGCATGACCCCTAACGCATAACGCATAACGCATAACGCATAACGCATAACGTGTAACTCATAACGTATAAAGCATAACGCATAACGCATAACGCATAACGCATAACGCATAACGCATAAAGCATAACGCATAACGCATAACGTATAACGCACAACGCATAACGCATCACGAACAACGGATAACGCATAACGCATAAAGCATAACGCATAACGCATAACGCATAACGCAAACTTATAACGCACAACGCATAACGCATAACGCATAACGCATAACGCATAACGCATAACGCATAACGCATAACGCATAACGCATAACGCATAACGCATAACGCATAACGCATAACGCATAACGCTTAACGCATAACGCATTACGCATAACCCATAAAGTATAACACATAACGCATAACGCATAAAGTATAACACATAACGCATAACGCATTACGCATAACGCATCACGCATAACGCATAACGCATAACGCATAACGCATAACGCATAACGCATAACGCATAACGCATAACGCATAACGCATAACGCATAACGCATAACGCATAACGCATAACGCATAACGCATAACGTATAACGCATAACGCATAACGCATATCGCATAACGCATAACGCATAACGCATAACGCATAACGCATAACGCATAACACATAACGAATACCGCAAAACGCATAACGCATAACGCATAACGCATAACGCATAACGCATAACGCATAACGCATAACGCCTAACTCATAACGCATAACGCATAACGCATAACGCATAACGCATAACTCATAACGCATAACGCATAACGCACACCGTATAACGCATAACGCATAACGCATAAAGCATATAGCATAACGCATAACGCATAACGCAAACGTATAACGCCCAACGGATAAAGCATAACGAAGAACCCATAACGCATAATCCATAACGCATAACGCATAACGCATAACGCATAACGCATAACGCATAACGCATTACGCATAACGCATAACGCATAACGCATAACGCATAACGCATAAAGTATAACACATAACGCATATCGCATTACGCATAACGCATAACGCATAACGCATAACGCATAACGCATAACTCATAACGCATAACGCATAACGCACACCGTATAACGCATAACGCATAACGCATAAAGCATAAAGCATAACGCATAACGCATAACGCAACCGTATAACGCCCAACGGATAAAGCATAACGAAGAACCCATAACGCATAATCCATAACGCATAATCCATAACGCATAACGCATAACGCATAACGCATAACGCATAACGCATAACGCATAACGCATAACGCATAACGCATTACGCATAACGCATATCGTACAACGTATACGCATAACGCATAACGCATATCGCATAACGCATAACGCATAACGCATAACGCATAACACATAACGCATAACGCATAAAGTATAACACATAACGCTTATCGCATTACGCATAACGCATAAATCATAACGCATAACGCATAACGCATAACGCATAAAGCATAACGCATAATGCATAACGCATAACGCATAACGCATAACCCCTAACGCATAACGCATAACGCATAACGCATAACGCATAACGCATAACGCATAACGCATAACGCATAACGCATAACGCATTACGCATAACCCATAAAGTATAACACATAACGCATAACGCATAAAGTATAACACATAACGCATAACGCATTACGCATAACGCATCACGCATAACGCATAACGCATAACGCATAACGCATAACGCATAACGCATAACGCATAACGCATAACGCATAACGCATAACGCATAACGCATAACGCATAACGCATAACGCATAACGCATTACGCATAACGCATAACGCATAACGCATAACGCATAACGCATAACGCATAACTCATAACGCATAACGCATAACGCACACCGTATAACGCATAACGCATAACGCATAACGCATAAAGCATAAAGCATAACGCATAACGCATAACGCAAACGTATAACGCCCAACGGATAAAGCATAACGAAGAACCCATAACGCATAATCCATAACGCATAACGCATAACGCATAACGCATAACGCATAACGCATAACGCATAACGCATTACGCATAACGCATAACGTACAACGTATACGCATAACGCATAACGCATAACGCATAACGCATAACGCATAACGCATAACGCATAACACATAACGCATAACGCATAACGCATATCGCATAACACATAACGCATAACGCATAATGCATAACGCATAAGGCATAACGCATTACGCATAACTTATAACTCATAACTCATAACGAATAACGCAAAACGCAAAATGAATAACGCATAAAGCATAACGCATAACCCATTACCCTTAACGCATAACGCATAACGCATAATGCACAACGCATAACGAATACCGCAAAACGCATAACGCCTAACGCATAACGCATAACGCATAACGCATAACGCATAACGCATATCGCATAACGCATAACGCATAACGCATAACGCATAACGCATAACGCATGTCGCATAACGCATAACGCATAACGCATAACGCATAACGTATAACGTATAACGCATAACGCATAACGCATAATGCACAACGCATAACGAATCCCGTAAAACGCATAACGCCTGACGCATAACGGATCACGCATAACGCATAAAGCATAACGCATAACGCTTAACGCATAACGTATAAGTCATAACTCATAACGGATAATGCATAACGCATAACGTATAACGTATAACGCATAACGCATAACGCATAATGCACAACGCATAACGAATACCGTAAAACGCATAACGCCTGACGCATAACGGATCTCGCATAACGCATAAAGCATAACGCATAACGCTTAACGCATAACGTATAAGTCATAACGCATAACGCATAACGCATAATGCATAACGCATAACGCATAACGAACAACGCATAACGCATAACGCAAACGTATAACGCCCAACGCATAACTCATAACGCATAATGCACAACGCATAATGCACAACGCATAACGAATACCACATAACGTATAACGCAAAACGCATAACGCTTAACGCCTAACGCCTAACGCATAACGCATAACGCATTACGCATAACTTATAACTCATAACTCATAACGCTTAACGCATAACGCATAACGTATAACGCATAAAGCATAACGCATAACGGATAACGCATAACGCATAATGCATAACGCATAACGCAAAAGGCATAACGCATAACGCCTAACGCATAACGAATCACGCATAACGCATAACGCATAACGCATAACGTATGTCGCATAACGCATAACGCATAACGCACATCGCATAAAACATAACGCATAACGCATAACGTATAACGTATAACGCACAACGCATAACGCATAACGCATAACGCATAACGTATGTCGCATTACGCATAACGCATAACGCATAACGCATAAAGCATAACGCATAACGCATAACGCATAACGCATAACGCATAACGCATAACGCATAACCCATAACGCATAACGCAAAACGCATAACACATAACGCATAACGCACATCGCATAAAACATAACGCATAACGCATAACGTATAACGCATAACGCCTAACGCATAACGCAAACGTATAACACATAACACATATCGCATAACGCTTAACGCCTAACGCATAAGGCATAACGCATAACGCATAACGCATAACGAATACCACATAACGTATAACGCAAAACGCATAACGCTTAACGCCTAACGCATAACGCATAACGCATTACGCATAACTTATAACTCATAACTCATAACGCTTAACGCATAACGCATAACGTATAACGCATAAAGCATAACGCATAACGGATAACGCATAACGCATAATGCATAACGCATAACGCATAACGCATAACGCATAACGCATAACGTATAACGTATAACGCATAATGCATAACGCATAATGCACAACGCATAACGAATACCGTAAAACGCATAACGCCTGACGCATAACGGATCACGCATAACGCATAAAGCATAACGCATAACGCTTAACGCATAACGTATAAGTCATAACTTATAACGGATAATGCATAACGCATAACGCATAACACATAACGCAAAATGCATAACGCATAATGCACAACGCATAACGAATACCGGAAACTCATAACGCAGAACGCATAACGGATCACGCATAACGCATAACGCATACTGCATAACGCATAACGCATAACGCATAATGCACAACGCATAACGAATACCGCAAAACGCATAACGCATTACGCATAACGCATAACGCATAACGAATACCGCAAAACGTACAACGCCTAACGCATAACGCATAACGCATAACGCATAACGCATAACGCATAACGCATAACACATAACGCAAAATGCATAACGCATAATGCACAACGCATAACAAATACCGGAAACTCATAACGCCTAACGCATAACGGATCACGCATAACGCATAACGCATACTGCATAACGCATAACGCATAACTCATAACGCATAATGCACAACGCATAACGAATACCGTAAAACGCATAACGCCTGACGCATAACGGATCTCGCATAACGCATAAAGCATAACGCATAACGCTTAACGCATAACGTATAAGTCATAACGCATAACGCATAACGCATAATGCATAACGCATAACGCATAACGAACAACGCATAACGCATAACGCAAACGTATAACGCCCAACGCATAACGCATAACGCATAATGCACAACGCATAATGCACAACGCATAACGAATACCACATAACGTATAACGCAAAACGCATAACGCTTAACGCCTAACGCATAACGCATAACGCATTACGCATAACTTATAACTCATAACTCATAACGCTTAACGCATAACGCATAACGTATAACGCATAAAGCATAACGCATAACGGATAACGCATAACGCATAATGCATAACGCATAACGCAAAAGGCATAACGCATAACGCCTAACGCATAACGAATCACGCATAACGCATAACGCATAACGCATAACGTATGTCGCATAACGCATAACGCATAACGCACATCGCATAAAACATAACGCATAACGCATAACGTATAACGTATAACGCACAACGCATAACGCATAACGCATAACGCATAACGTATGTCGCATTACGCATAACGCATAACGCATAACGCATAAAGCATAACGCATAACGCATAACGCATAACGCATAACGCATAACGCATAACCCATAACGCATAACGCAAAACGCATAACACATAACGCATAACGCACATCGCATAAAACATAACGCATAACGCATAACGTATAACGCATAACGCCTAACGCATAACGCAAACGTATAACACATAACACATATCGCATAACGCTTAACGCCTAACGCATAAGGCATAACGCATAACGCATAACGCATAACGAATACCACATAACGTATAACGCAAAACGCATAACGCTTAACGCCTAACGCATAACGCATAACGCATTACGCATAACTTATAACTCATAACTCATAACGCTTAACGCATAACGCATAACGTATAACGCATAAAGCATAACGCATAACGGATAACGCATAACGCATAATGCATAACGCATAACGCATAACGCATAACGCATAACGTATAACGTATAACGCATAATGCATAACGCATAATGCACAACGCATAACGAATACCGTAAAACGCATAACGCCTGACGCATAACGGATCACGCATAACGCATAAAGCATAACGCATAACGCTTAACGCATAACGTATAAGTCATAACTTATAACGGATAATGCATAACGCATAACGCATAACACATAACGCAAAATGCATAACGCATAATGCACAACGCATAACGAATACCGGAAACTCATAACGCAGAACGCATAACGGATCACGCATAACGCATAACGCATACTGCATAACGCATAACGCATAACGCATAATGCACAACGCATAACGAATACCGCAAAACGCATAACGCATTACGCATAACGCATAACGCATAATGCACAACGCATAACGAATACCGCAAAACGTACAACGCCTAACGCATAACGCATAACGCATAACGCATAACGCATAACGCATAACGCATAACGCATAACGCATAACACATAACGCAAAATGCATAACGCATAATGCACAACGCATAACAAATACCGGAAACTCATAACGCCTAACGCATAACGGATCACGCATAACGCATAACGCATACTGCATAACGCATAACGCATAACGCATTACGCATAACGCATAACGCATAATGCCCAACGCATAACGAATACCGCAAAACGTACAACGCCTAACGCATAACGCATAACGCATAACGCATAACGCATAACGCATAACGCAAAATGCATAACGCATAATGCACAACGCATAACGAATACCGCATAACGCATACTGCATAACGCATAACGCATAACGCATAATGCATAACGCAAAACGCATAATTCATAACGAATAACGTATAACGTATAACGCATAACGCATAACGCATAAACCATAACGCATAACGCATAACGCATAACGCATAACGCATAACGCATAACGCATAACGCATAACGCATAACGCATAAAGCATAACGCATAACGCATAACGCATAACGCATAACGCATAACGCATAACGCATAACGGATAACGCATAACGCATAACGAATAAAGCATAACGCATAACGCATAACGCATAACGCATAACGCATAATGCACAACGCATAACGAATACCGCAAATCGCATAACGCCTAACGAATAACGCATAACGCATAACGCATAACGCATAACGCATAACGCATAACGCATAACGCATAACGCATAACGCATAACGCATAACGCATAACGCATAATGCACAACGCATAACGAATACCGCAAAACGCATAACGCCTAACGCATAACGCATAACGCATAACGCACAACGCATAACACATAACGCATAACGCATAACGCATAACGCATAACGCATAACGCATAATGAACAACGCATAACGAATACCGCAAATCGCATAACGCCTAACGAATAACTGATCACGCATAACGCATAACGCATAATGCATAACGCATAAAGCATAACGCATAACTTTTAACGCATAACGCATAACGCATAACGCATAATGCACAACGCATAACGAATACCGCAAAACGCATAACGCATAACGCATAACGCATAACGCATAACGCATAACGCATAACGCATATCGCATAACGCATAACGCATAACGCATAACGCATAACGCATAACGCATAACGCATGTCGCATAACGCATAACGCATAACGCATAACGCATAACGTATAACGTATAACGCATAATGCATAACGCATAATGCACAACGCATAACGAATACCGTAAAACGCATAACGCCTGACGCAGAACGGATCACGCATAACGCATAAAGCATAACGCATAACGCTTAACGCATAACGTATAAGTCATAACTCATAACGGATAATGCATAACGCATAACGCATAACACATAACGCAAAATGCATAACGCATAATGCACAACGCATAAAGAATACCGGAAACTCATAACGCAGAACGCATAACGTATCACGCATAACGCATAACGCATACTGCATAACGCATAACGCATAACGCATAATGCACAACGCATAACGAATACCGCAAAACGCATAACGGATCACGCATAACGCATACTGCATAACTTATAACTCATAACTCATAACGCATAACGCAAAACGCATAACGCCTCACGCATAACGGATCACGAATAACGCATAAAGCATAACGCATAACGCTTAACGCATAACGTATAACTCATAACCCATAACGCATAACGCATAACACATAACGCAAAATGCATAACGCATAATGCACAACGCATAACAAATACCGGAAACTCATAACGCCTAACGCATAACGGATCACGCATAACGCATAACGCATACTGCATAACGCATAACGCATAACGCATTACGCATAACGCATAACGCATAATGCACAACGCATAACGAATACCGCAAAACGTACAACGCCTAACGCATAACGCATAACGCATAACGCATAACGCATAACGCATAACGCATAACGCATAACGCATAACGCATAACGCATAACGCATAACGCATAACGCATAACTCATAACGCATAACGCATAACGCATAACGCATAACGCATAACGCATAACGCATAACGCATAACGCATAACGCATAACGCATAACGCATAACGCATAACGTATAACGCCTAACGCATAACGCATAAAGCATAACGCATAACGCATATCGCATATCGCATAACGCATAACGCATAACGCATAACGCATAATTCATAACGAATAACGTATAACGTATAACGCATAAACCATAACGCATAAACCATAACGCATAACGCATAACGCATAACGCATAACGCATAACGCATAACGCATAACGCATAACGCATAAAGCATAACGCATAACGCATAACGCATAACGCATAACGGATAACGCATAACGCATAACGAATATAGCATAACGCATAACGCATAACGCATAACGCATATCGCATAATGCACAACGCATAACGAATACCGCAAATCGCATAACGCCTAACGAATAACGAATAACGCATAACGCATAACGCATAACGCATAACGCATAACGCATAACGCATAATGCACAACGCATAACGAATACCGCAAAACGCATAACGCCTAACGCATAACGCATAACGCATAACGCACAACGCATAACACATAACGCATAACGCATAACGCATAACGCATAACGCATAACGCATAACGCATAATGCACAACGCATAACGAATACCGCAAATCGCATAACGCCTAACGAATAACTGATCACGCATAACGCATAACGCATAATGCACAACGCATAACGAATACCGTAAAACGCATAACGCCTGACGCATAACGGATCACGCATAACGCATAAAGCATAACGCATAACGCTTAACGCATAACGTATAAGTCATAACTCATAACGGATAATGCATAACGCATAACGTATAACGTATAACGCATAACGCATAGCGCATAATGCACAACGCATAACGAATACCGTAAAACGCATAACGCCTGACGCATAACGGATCTCGCATAACGCATAAAGCATAACGCATAACGCTTAACGCATAACGTATAAGTCATAACGCATAACGCATAACGCATAATGCATAACGCATAACGCATAACGAACAACGCATAACGCATAACGCAAACGTATAACGCCCAACGCATAACGCATAACGCATAATGCACAACGCATAATGCACAACGCATAACGAATACCGGTAACTCATAACGCAGAACGCATAACGGATCACGCATAACGCATAACGCATACTGCATAACGCATAACGCATAACGCATAATGCACAACGCATAACGAATACCGCAAAACGCATAACGCATTACGCATAACGCATAACGCATAATGCACAACGCATAACGAATACCGCAAAACGTACAACGCCTAACGCATAACGCATAACGCATAACGCATAACGCATAACGCATAACGCATAACACATAACGCAAAATGCATAACGAATACCGCAAAACGTACAACGCCTAACGCATAACGCATAACGCATAACGCATAACGCATAAAGCATAACGCATAACGCTTAACGCATAACGTATAAGTCATAACGCATAACGCATAACGCATAATGCATAACGCATAACGCATAACGAACAACGCATAACGCATAACGCAAACGTATAACGCCCAACGCATAACGCATAACGCATAATGCACAACGCATAATGCACAACGCATAACGAATACCGGAAACTCATAACGCAGAACGCATAACGGATCACGCATAACGCATAACGCATACTGCATAACGCATAACGCATAACGCATAATGCACAACGCATAACGAATACCGCAAAACGCATAACGCATTACGCATAACGCATAACGCATAATGCACAACGCATAACGAATACCGCAAAACGCATAACGCCTAACGCATAACGCATAACGCATAACGCATAACGCATAACGCATAACACATAACGCAAAATGCATAACGCATAATGCACAACGCATAACAAATACCGGAAACTCATAACGCTTAACGCATAACGGATCACGCATAACGCATAACGCATACTGCATAACGCATAACGCATAACGCATTACGCATAACGCATAACGCATAATGCCCAACGCATAACGAATACCGCAAAACGTACAACGCCTAACGCATAACGCATAACGCATAACGCATAACGCATAACGCATAACGCATAACGAATACCGCAAATCGCATAACGCCTAACGAATAACTGATCACGCATAACGCATAACGCATAACGCATAACGCATAACGCATAACGCATAACGCATAACGTATAACGCCTAACGCATAACGCATAAAGCATAACGCATAACGCATATCGCATATCGCATAACGCATAACGCATAACGCATAACGCATAATTCATAACGAATAACGTATAACGTATAACGCATAAACCATAACGCATAAACCATAACGCATAACGCATAACGCATAACGCATAACGCATAACGCATAACGCATAACGCATAACGCATAAAGCATAACGCATAACGCATAACGCATAACGCATAACGGATAACGCATAACGCATAACGAATATAGCATAACGCATAACGCATAACGCATAACGCATATCGCATAATGCACAACGCATAACGAATACCGCAAATCGCATAACGCCTAACGAATAACGAATAACGCATAACGCATAACGCATAACGCATAACGCATAACGCATAACGCATAATGCACAACGCATAACGAATACCGCAAAACGCATAACGCCTAACGCATAACGCATAACGCATAACGCACAACGCATAACACATAACGCATAACGCATAACGCATAACGCATAACGCATAACGTATAACGCATAATGCACAACGCATAACGAATACCGCAAATCGCATAACGCCTAACGAATAACTGATCACGCATAACGCATAACGCATAATGCACAACGCATAACGAATACCGTAAAACGCATAACGCCTGACGCATAACGGATCACGCATAACGCATAAAGCATAACGCATAACGCTTAACGCATAACGTATAAGTCATAACTCATAACGGATAATGCATAACGCATAACGTATAACGTATAACGCATAACGCATAGCGCATAATGCACAACGCATAACGAATACCGTAAAACGCATAACGCCTGACGCATAACGGATCTCGCATAACGCATAAAGCATAACGCATAACGCTTAACGCATAACGTATAAGTCATAACGCATAACGCATAACGCATAATGCATAACGCATAACGCATAACGAACAACGCATAACGCATAACGCAAACGTATAACGCCCAACGCATAACGCATAACGCATAATGCACAACGCATAATGCACAACGCATAACGAATACCGGTAACTCATAACGCAGAACGCATAACGGATCACGCATAACGCATAACGCATACTGCATAACGCATAACGCATAACGCATAATGCACAACGCATAACGAATACCGCAAAACGCATAACGCATTACGCATAACGCATAACGCATAATGCACAACGCATAACGAATACCGCAAAACGTACAACGCCTAACGCATAACGCATAACGCATAACGCATAACGCATAACGCATAACGCATAACACATAACGCAAAATGCATAACGAATACCGCAAAACGTACAACGCCTAACGCATAACGCATAACGCATAACGCATAACGCATAAAGCATAACGCATAACGCTTAACGCATAACGTATAAGTCATAACGCATAACGCATAACGCATAATGCATAACGCATAACGCATAACGAACAACGCATAACGCATAACGCAAACGTATAACGCCCAACGCATAACGCATAACGCATAATGCACAACGCATAATGCACAACGCATAACGAATACCGGAAACTCATAACGCAGAACGCATAACGGATCACGCATAACGCATAACGCATACTGCATAACGCATAACGCATAACGCATAATGCACAACGCATAACGAATACCGCAAAACGCATAACGCATTACGCATAACGCATAACGCATAATGCACAACGCATAACGAATACCGCAAAACGTACAACGCCTAACGCATAACGCATAACGCATAACGCATAACGCATAACGCATAACACATAACGCAAAATGCATAACGCATAATGCACAACGCATAACAAATACCGGAAACTCATAACGCTTAACGCATAACGGATCACGCATAACGCATAACGCATACTGCATAACGCATAACGCATAACGCATTACGCATAACGCATAACGCATAATGCCCAACGCATAACGAATACCGCAAAACGTACAACGCCTAACGCATAACGCATAACGCATAACGCATAACGCATAACGCATAACGCAAAATGCATAACGCATAATGCACAACGCATAACGAATACCGCATAACGCATACTGCATAACGCATAACGCATAACGCATAATGCATAACGCAAAACGCATAATTCATAACGAATAACGTATAACGTATAACGCATAACGCATAACGCATAAACCATAACGCATAACGCATAACGCATAACGCATAACGCATAACGCATAACGCATAACGCATAACGCATAACGCATAACGCATAAAGCATAACGCATAACGCATAACGCATAACGCATAACGCATAACGCATAACGCATAACGGATAACGCATAACGCATAACGAATAAAGCATAACGCATAACGCATAACGCATAACGCATAACGCATAATGCACAACGCATAACGAATACCGCAAATCGCATAACGCCTAACGAATAACGCATAACGCATAACGCATAACGCATAACGCATAACGCATAACGCATAACGCATAACGCATAACGCATAACGCATAACGCATAACGCATAACGCATAATGCACAACGCATAACGAATACCGCAAAACGCATAACGCCTAACGCATAACGCATAACGCATAACGCACAACGCATAACACATAACGCATAACGCATAACGCATAACGCATAACGCATAACGCATAATGCACAACGCATAACGAATACCGCAAATCGCATAACGCCTAACGAATAACTGATCACGCATAACGCATAACGCATAATGCATAACGCATAAAGCATAACGCATAACTTTTAACGCATAACGCATAACGCATAACGCATAATGCACAACGCATAACGAATACCGCAAAACGCATAACGCATAACGCATAACGCATAACGCATAACGCATAACGCATAACGCATAACGCATAACGCATAACGCATAACGCATAACGCATAACGCATAACGCATAACGCATAACGCATAACGCATAACGCATAACGCATAACGCATAACGCATAACGCATAACGTATAACGCCTAACGCATAACGCATAAAGCATAACGCATAACGCATATCGCATATCGCATAACGCATAACGCATAACGCATAACGCATAATTCATAACGAATAACGTATAACGTATAACGCATAAACCATAACGCATAAACCATATCGCATAACGCATAACGCATAACGCATAACGCATAACGCATAACGCATAACGCATAACGCATAAAGCATAACGCATAACGCATAACGCATAACGCATAACGGATAACGCATAACGCATAACGAATATAGCATAACGCATAACGCATAACGCATATCGCATAATGCACAACGCATAACGAATACCGCAAATCGCATAACGCCTAACGAATAACGAATAACGCATAACGCATAACGCATAACGCATAACGCATAACGCATAACGCATAATGCACAACGCATAACGAATACCGCAAAACGCATAACGCCTAACGCATAACGCATAACGCATAACGCACAACGCATAACACATAACGCATAACGCATAACGCATAACGCATAACGCATAACGCATAATGCACAACGCATAACGAATACCGCAAATCGCATAACGCCTAACGAATAACTGATCACGCATAACGCATAACGCATAATGCACAACGCATAACGAATACCGTAAAACGCATAACGCCTGACGCATAACGGATCACGCATAACGCATAAAGCATAACGCATAACGCTTAACGCATAACGTATAAGTCATAACTCATAACGGATAATGCATAACGCATAACGTATAACGTATAACGCATAACGCATAGCGCATAATGCACAACGCATAACGAATACCGTAAAACGCATAACGCCTGACGCATAACGGATCTCGCATAACGCATAAAGCATAACGCATAACGCTTAACGCATAACGTATAAGTCATAACGCATAACGCATAACGCATAATGCATAACGCATAACGCATAACGAACAACGCATAACGCATAACGCAAACGTATAACGCCCAACGCATAACGCATAACGCATAATGCACAACGCATAATGCACAACGCATAACGAATACCACATAACGTATAACGCAAAACGCAAAACGCATAACGCTTAACGCCTATCGCATAACGCATAACGCATTACGCATAACTTATAACTCATAACTCATAACGCTTAACGCATAACGCATAACGTATAACGCATAAAGCATAACGCATAACGCACGTCGCATAAAACATAACGCATAACGCATAACGCAAACGTATAACGCACAACGCATAACGCATAACGCATAATGCATAACGCATAACGCATAACGAACAACGCATAACGCATAACGCAAACGTATAACGCCCAACGCATAACGCATAACGCATAACGCATAAAGCATAACGCATAACGCATAACGCATAACGCATAACGCATAACGCATAACGCATAACGGATAACGCATAACGCATAATGCATAACGCATAACGCAAAAGGCATAACGCATAACGCCTAACGCATAACGAATCACGCATAACGCATAACGCATAACGCATAACGCATAACGCATAACGCATAACGCATAACGCATAACGCATAACGCATAACGCATAACCCATAACGCATAAAGCATAACGCATAAAGCATAACACATCACGCATAACACATAACGCATAACGCACATCGCATAAAACATAACGCATAACGCATAACGTATAACGTATAACGCACAACGCATAACGCATAACGCATAACGCATAACGT
Source organism: Lasioglossum morio (assembly GCA_916610235.2). Taxonomy (NCBI): domain Eukaryota; kingdom Metazoa; phylum Arthropoda; class Insecta; order Hymenoptera; family Halictidae; genus Lasioglossum; species Lasioglossum morio. Next base: position 150,453 of record CAKAJA020000640.1, on the reverse strand, counting down.
ATGTCGCATAACGCATAACGCATAACGCATAACGCATAAAGCATAACGCATAACGCATAACGCATAACGCATAACGCATAACGCATAACGCATAACGCATAACGCATAACGCATAACGCATAACGCATAACGCATAACCCATAACGCATAACGCAAAACGCATAACGCATAACGCATAACGCATAAACCAATAACGTATAACGCATAACGCATAACTCAAACCGTATAACGCATAGCGCATAACGCATAACGCATAACTCATAACGCATAACGCATGGCGCATAACGCAAAATGCATAACGCATAACGCATAACGCATAACGCATAAAGCATGACGCATAACGCATAACGCATTACGCATAACGCAAACGTATAACGCCCAACGCGTAACGCATAACGAACAACGCATAACGCATAACGCATAACGCATAACGCATAACGCATAAAACATAACCCATTACGCATAACGCATAACGCATAACGCAAAACGCATAACGCATAACGCATAAAGCATAACGCATAACGCATAACGCATAACGCATATCGCATAACGCATAAAACATAACCCATAACGCATAACGCATAACGCATAACGCATAACGCATAACGCATAACGCATAACGCATAACGCATAACGCATAACGCATAACGCATAACGCATAACGCATAACGCATAACGCATAACGCATAACGCATAACGCATAACGCATAACGCATAACGCATAACGCATAACGCATAACGCATAACGCATAACGCATAACGCATAACGCATAACGCATAACGCATAACGCATAACGTATAACGCCTAACGCATAACGCATAAAGCATAACGCATAACGCATAACGCATAACGCATAACGCATAACGCATAACGTATAACGCCTAACGCATAACGCATAAAGCATAACGCATAACGCATATCGCATATCGCATAACGCATAACGCATAACGCATAACGCATAATTCATAACGAATAACGTATAACGTATAACGCATAAACCATAACGCATAAACCATATCGCATAACGCATAACGCATAACGCATAACGCATAACGCATAACGCATAACGCATAACGCATAAAGCATAACGCATAACGCATAACGCATAACGCATAACGGATAACGCATAACGCATAACGAATATAGCATAACGCATAACGCATAACGCATAACGCATATCGCATAATGCACAACGCATAACGAATACCGCAAATCGCATAACGCCTAACGAATAACGAATAACGCATAACGCATAACGCATAACGCATAACGCATAACGCATAACGCATAATGCACAACGCATAACGAATACCGCAAAACGCATAACGCCTAACGCATAACGCATAACGCATAACGCACAACGCATAACACATAACGCATAACGCATAACGCATAACGCATAACGCATAACGCATAATGCACAACGCATAACGAATACCGCAAATCGCATAACGCCTAACGAATAACTGATCACGCATAACGCATAACGCATAATTTACAACGCATAACGAATACCGTAAAACGCATAACGCCTGACGCATAACGGATCACGCATAACGCATAAAGCATAACGCATAACGCTTAACGCATAACGTATAAGTCATAACTCATAACGGATAATGCATAACGCATAACGTATAACGTATAACGCATAACGCATAGCGCATAATGCACAACGCATAACGAATACCGTAAAACGCATAACGCCTGACGCATAACGGATCTCGCATAACGCATAAAGCATAACGCATAACGCTTAACGCATAACGTATAAGTCATAACGCATAACGCATAACGCATAATGCATAACGCATAACGCATAACGAACAACGCATAACGCATAACGCAAACGTATAACGCCCAACGCATAACGCATAACGCATAATGCACAACGCATAATGCACAACGCATAACGAATACCACATAACGTATAACGCAAAACGCAAAACGCATAACGCTTAACGCCTATCGCATAACGCATAACGCATTACGCATAACTTATAACTCATAACTCATAACGCTTAACGCATAACGCATAACGTATAACGCATAAAGCATAACGCATAACGGATAACGCATAACGCATAATGCATAACGCATAACGCAAAAGGCATAACGCATAACGCCTAACGCATAACGAATCACGCATAACGCATAACGCATAACGCATAACGTATGTCGCATAACGCATAACGCATAACGCACATCGCATAAAACATAACGCATAACGCATAACGTATAACGTATAACGCACAACGCATAACGCATAACGCATAACGCATAACGTATGTCGCATTACGCATAACGCATAACGCATAACGCATAAAGCATAACGCATAAAGCATAACGCATAACGCATAACGCATAACGCATAACGCATAACGCATAACGCATAACGCATAACCCATAACGCATAACGCAAAACGCATAACACATAACGCATAACGCACGTCGCATAAAACATAACGCATAACGCATAACGCAAACGTATAACGCACAACGCATAACGCATAACGCATAATGCATAACGCATAACGCATAACGAACAACGCATAACGCATAACGCAAACGTATAACGCCCAACGCATAACGCATAACGCATAACGCATAAAGCATAACGCATAACGCATAACGCATAACGCATAACGCATAACGCATAACGCATAACGGATAACGCATAACGCATAATGCATAACGCATAACGCAAAAGGCATAACGCATAACGCCTAACGCATAACGAATCACGCATAACGCATAACGCATAACGCATAACGCATAACGCATAACGCATAACGCATAACGCATAACGCATAACGCATAACCCATAACGCATAAAGCATAACGCATAAAGCATAACACATCACGCATAACACATAACGCATAACGCACATCGCATAAAACATAACGCATAACGCATAACGTATAACGTATAACGCACAACGCATAACGCATAACGCATAACGCATAACGTATGTCGCATAACGCATAACGCATAACGCATAACGCATAAAGCATAACGCATAACGCATAACGCATAACGCATAACGCATAACGCATAACGCATAACGCATAACGCATAACGCATAACGCATAACGCATAACGCATAACCCATAACGCATAACGCAAAACGCATAACGCATAACGCATAACGCATAAACCAATAACGTATAACGCATAACGCATAACTCAAACCGTATAACGCATAGCGCATAACGCATAACGCATAACTCATAACGCATAACGCATGGCGCATAACGCAAAATGCATAACGCATAACGCATAACGCATAACGCATAAAGCATAACGCATAACGCATAACGCATTACGCATAACGCAAACGTATAACGCCCAACGCGTAACGCATAACGAACAACGCATAACGCATAACGCATAACGCATAACGCATAAAACATAACCCATTACGCATAACGCATAACGCATAACGCAAAACGCATAACGCATAACGCATAACGCATAAAGCATAACGCATAACGCATAACGCATAACGCATATCGCATAACGCATAAAACATAACCCATAACGCATAACGCATAACGCATAACGCATAACGCATAACGCATAACGCATAACGCATAACGCATAACGCATACCGCATAACGCATAACGCATAACGCATAACGCATAACGCATAACGCATAACGCATAACCCCTAACGCATAACGCAAAACGCATAACGCATAACGCATAACGCATGAACCAATAACGTATAACGCATAACGCATAACTCAAACCGTATAACGCATAACGCATAACTCAAACCGTATAACGCATAGCGCATAACGCATAACGCATAACTCATAACTCATAACGCATGGCGCATAACGCAAAATGCATAACGCATAACTCATAACGCATAAACCAATAACGTATAACGCATAACGCATAACTCAAACCGTATAACGCATAACGCATAACGCTTAACGCATAACGCATAAAGCATAACGCATAACGCATAACGCATAACGCATAACGCATAACGCATAACGCATAACGCATAACGCATAACGCATAACGCATAACGCATAACGCATAACGCATAACGCATAACGCATAACGCAAACGTATAACGCCCAACGCATAACGCATAACGAACAACGCATAACGCATAACGCAAACGTATAACGCCAAACGCATAACGCATAACGCATAATGCACAACGCATAACGAATACCGCATAACGCATAACGCAAAACGCAGAACGCATAACGGATCACGCATAACCCATAAAGTATAACACATAACGGATAACGCATAAAGTATAACACATAACGCATATCGCATTACGCATAACGCATCACGCATAACACATGACGCATAACGCATAACGCATAACGGATAACGCATAACGCATATCGCATAAAACATAACGCATAACGCATAACGTACAACGTATAACGCATAACGCATAACGCATAACGCATAACGCATAACGCATAACGCATAACGCATAACGCATAACGCATAACGCATAACGCATAACGCATATCGCATAACACATAACGCATAACGCATAATGCATAACGCATAAGGCATAACGCATTACGCATAACTTATAACTCATAACTCATAACGAATAACGCAAAACGCAAAATGAATAACGCATAAAGCATAACGCATAACCCATTACCCTTAACGCATAACGCATAACGCATAATGCACAACGCATAACGAATACCGCATAACGCATAACGCATAACGCATATCGCATAACGCATAAATCATAACCCATAACGCACAACGCATAACGCATAATGCACAACGCATAACGAATACCGCAAAACGCATAACGCATAACGCATAACGCATAACGCATAACGCATAACGCATAAAGCCTAACTCATAACGCATAACGCATAACGCATAACGCATAACGCATAACGCACACCGTATAACGCATAACGAATAACGCATAACGCATAAAGCATAACGCATAACGCATAAGGCATAACGCATAACGCATAACGCATAACGCATAACGCATAACGCATAACGCATAACGCATAACGCATAACGCATAACGCATAACGCATAACGCATAACGCATAACGCATATCGCATAACGCATAAATCATAACCCATAACGCACAACGCATAACGCATAATGCACAACGCATAACGAATACCGCAAAACGCATAACGCATAACGCATAACGCATAACGCATAACGCATAACGCATAACGCATAAAGCCTAACTCATAACGCATAACGCATAACGCATAACTCATAACGCATAACGCATAACGCACACCGTATAACGCATAACGCATAACGCATAAAGCATAAAGCATAACGCATAACGCATAACGCAAACGTATAACGCCCAACGGATAAAGCATAACGAACAACCCATAACGCATAATCCATAACGCATAACGCATAACGCATAACACATAACGCATAACGCATAACGCATAACGCATAGAGCATAAAGCATAACGCATACCGCATAACGCATAACGCAAACTTATAACGCACAACGCATAACGCATAACGCATAACGCATAACGCATAACGCATAACGCATAACGCATAACGCATTACGCATAACGCATAACGCATAACGCATAACGCATAACGCATAACGCATTACGCATAACCCATAAAGTATAACACATAACGGATAACGCATAAAGTATAACACATAACGCATATCGCATTACGCATAACGCATAAATCATAACGCATAACGCATAACGCATAACGCATAACGCATAACGCATAACGCATAAAGCATAACGCATAATGCATAAAGCATAACGCATAACGCATAACGCATAACCCCTAACGCATAACGCATAACGCATAACGCATAACGTGTAACTCATAACGCATAACGCATAACGCATAACGCATAACTTATAACTCATAACGCATAACGCATAACGCATAACGCATAACGCATAACGCATAACGCATAACGCAAACGTATAACGCCCAACGCATAACGCATAACGAACAACGCATAACGCATAACGCAAACGTATAACGCCAAACGCATAACGCATAACGCATAATGCACAACGCATAACGAATACCGCATAACGCATAACGCAAAACGCAGAACGCATAACGGATCACGCATAACCCATAAAGTATAACACATAACGGATAACGCATAAAGTATAACACATAACGCATATCGCATTACGCATAACGCATCACGCATAACACATGACGCATAACGCATAACGCATAACGGATAACGCATAACGCATATCGCATAAAACATAACGCATAACGCATAACGTACAACGTATAACGCATAACGCATAACGCATAACGCATAACGCATAACGCATAACGCATAACGCATATCGCATAACACATAACGCATAACCCATAACGCATAACGCATAAGGCATAACGCATAACGTTAACGCATAACGCATAACGCCTAACGCATAACGGATCATGCATAACGCATAAAGCATAACGCATAACGCATAACGCATAACGCATAAAGCATTACGCATAAGCATATTGCATAAAACATAACGCATTACGCATAACGTACAACGTATAACGCATAACGCATAACGCATAACGCATAACGCATAACGCATAACGCATAACGCATAACGCATAACGCATAACGCATAACGCATAACGCATAACGCATAACGCATATCGCATAACACATAACGCATAACGCATAATGCATAACGCATAAGGCATAACGCATTACGCATAACTTATAACTCATAACTCATAACGAATAACGCAAAACGCAAAATGAATAACGCATAAAGCATAACGCATAACCCATTACCCTTAACGCATAACGCATAACGCATAATGCACAACGCATAACGAATACCGCATAACGCATAACGCATAACGCATATCGCATAACGCATAAATCATAACCCATAACGCACAACGCATAACGCATAATGCACAACGCATAACGAATACCGCAAAACGCATAACGCATAACGCATAACGCATAACGCATAACGCATAACGCATAAAGCCTAACTCATAACGCATAACGCATAACGCATAACGCATAACGCATAACGCACACCGTATAACGCATAACGAATAACGCATAACGCATAAAGCATAACGCATAACGCATAAGGCATAACGCATAACGCATAACGCATAACGCATAACGCATAACGCATAACGCATAACGCATAACGCATAACGCATAACGCATAACGCATAACGCATAACGCATAACGCATAACGTATAACGCATATCGCATAACGCATAAATCATAACCCATAACGCACAACGCATTACGCATAATGCACAACGCATAACGAATACCGCAAAACGCATAACGCATAACGCATAACGCATAACGCATAACGCATAACGCATAACGCATAAAGCCTAACTCATAACGCATAACGCATAAGTCATAACTCATAACGCATAACGCATAACGCACACCGTATAACGCATAACGCATAACGCATAAAGCATAAAGCATAACGCATAACGCATAACGCAAACGTATAACGCCCAACGGATAAAGCATAACGAACAACCCATAACGCATAATCCATAACGCATAACGCATAACGCATAACACATAACGCATAACGCATAACGCATAACGCATAGAGCATAAAGCATAACGCATACCGCATAACGCATAACGCAAACTTATAACGCACAACGCATAACGCATAACGCATAACGCATAACGCATAACGCATAACGCATAACGCATAACGCATAACGCATAACGCATAACGCATAACGCATAACGCATAACGCATAACGCATAACGCATAACGCATAACGCATTACGCATAACCCATAAAGTATAACACATAACGGATAACGCATAAAGTATAACACATAACGCATATCGCATTACGCATAACGCATAAATCATAACGCATAACGCATAACGCATAACGCATAACGCATAACGCATAAAGCATAACGCATAATGCATAAAGCATAACGCATAACGCATAACGCATAACCCCTAACGCATAACGCATAACGCATAACGCATAACGTGTAACTCATAACGCATAACGCATAAAGCATAACGCATAACGCATAACGCATAACGCATAACGCATAACGCATAACGCATATTGCATAACGCATAACGCATAACGCAAACGTATAACGCACAACGCATAACGCATAAACCATAACCCATACCTCATAACGCATAACGCATAATGCACAACGCATAACGAACACCGGAAAACCCATAACGCCTAACGCATAACGGATCACGCATAACGCATAATGCATAACGCATAAAGCATAACGCATAACGCATAACGCATAACCCCTAACGCATAACGCATAACGCATAACGCATAACGCATAACGTATAACGCATAACGCATACCGTATAACACATAACGCATATCGCATTACGCATAACGCATCACGCATAACGCATAACGCATAACGCAAACTTATAACGCACAACGCATAACGCATAACGCATAACGCATAACGCATAACGCATAACGCATAACGCATAACGCATAACGCATAACGCATAACGCATAACGCATAACGCATAACGTATAACGCACAACGCATAACGCATCACGAACAAAGGATAACGCATAACGCATAAAGCATAACGCATAACGCATATCGCATAACGCATAACGCATGAAGCATTACGCATAAGCATATTGCATAAAACATAACGCATTACGCATAACGTACAACGTACAACGTATAACGCATAAAGCATAACGCATAACCCATAAAGTATAACACATAACGCATAACGCATAAAGTATAACACATAACGCATAACGCATTACGCATAACGCATCACGCATAACGCATGACGCATAACGCAAACTTATAACGCACAACGCATAACGCATAACGCATAACGCATAACGCATAACGCATAACGCATAACGCATAACGCATAACGCATAACGCATAACGCATAACGCATAACGCATAACGCATAACGCATAACGCATAACGCATAACGCACACCGTATAACGCATAACGAATAACGCATAACGCATAAAGCATAACGCATAACGCATAACGCATAACGCAAACGTATAACGCCCAACGCATAAAGCATAACGAACAACCCATAACGCATAATCCATAACGCACAACGCATAGCGCATAACGCATAACGCATAACGCATAACGCATAACGCATAACGCATAACGCATAACGCATAACGCATAACGCATATCGCATAACGCATAAATCATAACCCATAACGCACAACGCATAACGCATAATGCACAACGCATAACGAATACCGCAAAACGCATAACGCATAACGCATAACGCATAACGCATAACGCATAACGCATAACGCCTAACTCATAACGCATAACGCATAACGCATAACGCGTAACTCATAACGCATAACGCATAACGCACACCGTATAACGCATAACGCATAACGCATAAAGCATAAAGCATAACGCATAACGCATAACGCAAACGTATAACGCCCAACGGATAAAGCATAACGAAGAACCCATAACGCATAATCCATAACGCATAACGCATAACGCATAACGCATAACGCATAACGCATAACGCATAACGCATTACGCATAACGCATAACGCATAACGCATAACGCATAACGCATAAAGTATAACACATAACGCATATCGCATTACGCATAACGCATAAATCATAACGCATAACGCATAACGCATAACGCATAACGCATAAAGCATAACGCATAATGCATAACGCATAACGCATAACGCATGACCCCTAACGCATAACGCATAACGCATAACGCATAACGCATAACGTGTAACTCATAACGTATAAAGCATAACGCATAACGCATAACGCATAACGCATAAAGCATAACGCATAACGCATAACGTATAACGCACAACGCATAACGCATCACGAACAACGGATAACGCATAACGCATAAAGCATAACGCATAACGCATAACGCATAACGCAAACTTATAACGCACAACGCATAACGCATAACGCATAACGCATAACGCATAACGCATAACGCATAACGCATAACGCATAACGCATAACGCATAACGCATAACGCATAACGCATAACGCATAACGCATAACGCATAACGCATTATGCATAACCCATAAAGAATAACACATAACGCATAACGCATAAAGTATAACACATAACGCATAACGCATTACGCATAACGCATCACGCATAACGCATAACGCATAACGCATAACGCATAACGCATAACGCATAACGCATAACGCATAACGCATAACGCATAACGCATAACGCATAACGCATAACGCATAACGCATTACGCATAACGCATAACGCATAACGCATAACGCATAACGCATAACGCATAACGCATAACTCATAACGCATAACGCATAACGCATAACACATAACGAATACCGCAAAACGCATAACGCATAACGCATAACGCATAACGCATAACGCATAACGCATAACGCCTAACTCATAACGCATAACGCATAACGCATAACGCATAACTCATAACGCATAACGCATAACGCACACCGTATAACGCATAACGCATAACGCATAAAGCATAAAGCATAACGCATAACGCATAACGCAAACGTATAACGCCCAACGGATAAAGCATAACGAAGAACCCATAACGCATAATCCATAACGCATAACGCATAACGCATAACGCATAACGCATAACGCATAACGCATTACGCATAACGCATAACGCATAACGCATAACGCATAAAGTATAACACATAACGCATATCGCATTACGCATAACGCATAACGCATAACGCATAACGCATAACGCATAACTCATAACGCATAACGCATAACGCACACCGTATAACGCATAACGCATAACGCATAAAGCATAAAGCATAACGCATAACGCATAACGCAAACGTATAACGCCCAACGGATAAAGCATAACGAAGAACCCATAACGCATAATCCATAACGCATAACGCATAACGCATAACGCATAACGCATAACGCATAACGCATAACGCATAACGCATAACGCATTACGCATAACGCATAACGTACAACGTATACGCATAACGCATAACGCATATCGCATAACGCATAACGCATAACGCATAACGCATAACACATAACGCATAACGCATAACGCATATCGCATAACACATAACGCATAACGCATAATGCTTAACGCATAAGGCATAACGCATTACGCATAACTTATAACTCATAACTCATAACGAATAACGCATAACGCATTACGCATAACGCATAACGCATAACGCATAACGCATAACGCATAAAGTATAACACATAACGCATATCGCATTACGCATAACGCATAAATCATAACGCATAACGCATAACGCATAACGCATAACGCATAACGCATAACGCAAACTTATAACGCACAACGCATAACGCATAACGCATAACGCATAACGCATAACGCATAACCCCTAACGCATAACGCATAACGCATAACGCATAACGCATAACGTGTAACTCATAACGTATAAAGCATAACGCATAACGCATAACGCATAACGCATAACGCATAAAGCATAACGCATAACGCATAACGTATAACGCACAACGCATAACGCATCACGAACAACGGATAACGCATAACGCATAAAGCATAACGCATAACGCATAACGCATAACGCAAACTTATAACGCACAACGCATAACGCATAACGCATAACGCATAACGCATAACGCATAACGCATAACGCATAACGCATAACGCATAACGCATAACGCATAACGCATAACGCATAACGCATAACGCATAACGCATAACGCATAACGCATAACGCATAACGCATAACGCATAAAGCATAACGCATAACGCATAACGTATAACGCACAACGCATAACGCATCACGAACAACGGATAACGCATAACGCATAAAGCATAACGCATAACGCATAACGCATAACGCAAACTTATAACGCACAACGCATAACGCATAACGCATAACGCATAACGCATAACGCATAACGCATAACGCATAACGCATAACGCATAACGCATAACGCATAACGCATAACGCATAACGCATAACGCATAACGTGTAACTCATAACGTAAAAAGCATAACGCATAACGCATAACGCATAACGCATAACGCATAACGCATAAAGCATAACGCATAACGCATAACGTATAACGCACAACGCATAACGCATCACGAACAACGGATAACGCATAACGCATAAAGCATAACGCATAACGCATAACGCATAACGCAAACTTATAACGCACAACGCATAACGCATAACGCATAACGCATAACGCATAACGCATAACGCATAACGCATAACGCATAACGCATAACGCATAACGCATAACGCATAACGCATAACGCATAACGCATAAAGCATAACGCATAACGCATAACGCATAACGCAAACTTATAACGCACAACGCATAACGCATAACGCATAACGCACACCGTATAACGCATAACGCATAACGCATAAAGCATAAAGCATAACGCATAACGCATAACGCAAACGTATAACGCCCAACGGATAAAGCATAACGAAGAACCCATAACGCATAATCCATAACGCATAACGCATAACGCATAACGCATAACGCATAACGCATAACGCATTACGCATAACGCATAACGCATAACGCATAACGCATAACGCATAAAGTATAACACATAACGCATATCGCATTACGCATAACGCATAAATCATAACGCATAACGCATAACGCATAACGCATAACGCATAAAGCATAACGCATAATGCATAACGCATAACGCATAACGCATGACCCCTAACGCATAACGCATAACGCATAACGCATAACGCATAACGTGTAACTCATAACGTATAAAGCATAACGCATAACGCATAACGCATAACGCATAACGCATAACGCATAAAGCATAACGCATAACGCATAACGTATAACGCACAACGCATAACGCATCACGAACAACGGATAACGCATAACGCATAAAGCATAACGCATAACGCATAACGCATAACGCAAACTTATAACGCACAACGCATAACGCATAACGCATAACGCATAACGCATAACGCATAACGCATAACGCATAACGCATAACGCATAACGCATAACGCATAACGCATAACGCATAACGCATAACGCATAACGCATAACGCATAACGCATAACGCATAACGCATAACGCATAACGCATAACGCATTACGCATAACCCATAAAGAATAACACATAACGCATAACGCATAAAGTATAACACATAACGCATAACGCATTACGCATAACGCATCACGCATAACGCATAACGCATAACGCATAACGCATAACGCATAACGCATAACGCATAACGCATAACGCATAACGCATAACGCATAACGCATAACGCATAACGCATAAAGTATAACACATAACGCATATCGCATTACGCATAACGCATAACGCATAACGCATAACGCATAACGCATAACGCATAACGCATAACGCATAACGCACACCGTATAACGCATAACGCATAACGCATAAAGCATAAAGCATAACGCATAACGCATAACGCAAACGTATAACGCCCAACGGATAAAGCATAACGAAGAACCCATAACGCATAATCCATAACGCATAACGCATAACGCATAACGCATAACGCATAACGCATAACGCATAACGCATAACTCATAACGCATAACGCATAACGCACACCGTATAACGCATAACGCATTACGCATAACGCATAACGCATAACGCATAACGCATAACGCATAAAGTATAACACATAACGCATATCGCATTACGCATAACGCATAAATCATAACGCATAACGCATAACGCATAACGCATAACGCATAAAGCATAACGCATAATGCATAACGCATAACGCATATCGCATAACCCCTAACGCATAACGCATAACGCATAACGCATAACACATAACGGATAACGCATAAAGTATAACACATAACGCATATCGCATTACGCATAACGCATAAATCATAACTCATAACGCATAACGCATAACGCATAAAGTATAACACATAACGCATATCGCATTACGCATAACGCATAAATCATAACGCATAACGCATAACGCATAACGCATAACGCATAAAGCATAAGGCATAACGCATAACGCATGAACCATAACCCATAACGCAAAACGCATAACGCATAACGTATAACGCATAACGCATACCGTATAACGCATAACGCATAACGCATAACGCAAACGTATAACGCACAACGCATAACGCATAAACCATAACCCATACTTCATAACGCATAACGCATAATGCACAACGCCTAACGAACACCGGAAAACCCATAACGCCTAACGCATAACGGATCACGCATAACGCATAATGCATGACGCATAAAGCATAACGCATAACGCATAAAGCATAACGCATAACGCATAACGCATAACGCATAACTCATAACGCATAACGCATAACGTACAACGTATAACGCATAACGCATAACGCATAACGCATAACGCATAACGCATAACGCATAACGCATATCGCATAACACATAACGCATAACCCATAACGCATAAGGCATAACGCATAACGTTAACGCATAACGCATAACGCCTAACGCATAACGGATCACGCATAACGGATCACGCATAACGCAAAAAGCATAACGCATAACGCATAACGCATAACGCATAACGCATAACGCATAACGCATAACGCATAACGCATAACGCATATCGCATAAAACATAACGCATAACGCATAACGTACAACGTATAACGCATAACGCATAACGCATAACGCATAACGCATATCGCATAACACATAACGCATAACCCATAACGCATAAGGCATAACGCATAACATTAACGCATAACGCATAACGCCTAACGCATAACGGATCACGCATAACGGATCACGCATAACGCAAAAGCATAACGCATAATTCATAACGCATAACGCATTACGCATAACTTATAACTCATAACTCATAACGAATAACGCATAACGCAAAATGAATAACGCATAAAGCATAACGCATAACCCATAACCCTTAATGCATAACGCATAACGCATAATGCACAACGCTTAACGAATACCGCAAATCGCGTAACGCCTAACGCATAACGCATAACGCATAACGCATAACGCATAACGCATAACGCATAACGCATAAGACATAACCCATAAAGTATAACACATAACGGATAACGCATAAAGTATAACACATAACGCATATCGCATTACGCATAACGCATCACGCATAACGCATAACGCATAACGCATAACGCATATCGCATAAAACATAACGCATAACGTATAACGTACAACGTATAACGCATAACGCATAACGCATAACGCATTACGCATAACGCATATCGCACAACGCATAACGCATAACGCATAACGCATTACGCATAACGCATAACGCATAACGCATAACGCATAACGCATAAAGTATAACACATAACGCATATCGCATTACGCATAACGCATAAATCATAACGCATAACGCATAACGCATAACGCATAAAGCATAACGCATAATGCATAACGCATAACGCATAACGCATGACCCCTAACGCATAACGCATAACGCATAACGCATAACGTGTAACTCATAACGTATAAAGCATAACGCATAACGCATAACGCATAACGCATAACGCATAACGCATAAAGCATAACGCATAACGCATAACGTATAACGCACAACGCATAACGCATCACGAACAACGGATAACGCATAACGCATAAAGCATAACGCATAACGCATAACGCATAACGCATAACGCAAACTTATAACGCACAACGCATAACGCATAACGCATAACGCATAACGCATAACGCATAACGCATAACGCATAACGCATAACGCATAACGCATAACGCATAACGCATAACGCATAACGCATAACGCATAACGCATAACGCATAACGCATAACGCATAACGCATAACGCATAACGCATAACGCATTACGCATAACCCATAAAGAATAACACATAACGCATAACGCATAAAGTATAACACATAACGCATAACGCATTACGCATAACGCATCACGCATAACGCATAACGCATAACGCATAACGCATAACGCATAACGCATAACGCATAACGCATAACGCATAACGCATAACGCATAACGCATAACGCATAACGCATAACGCATAACGCATAACGCATAAAGTATAACACATAACGCATATCGCATTACGCATAACGCATAACGCATAACGCATAACGCATAACGCATAACTCATAACGCATAACGCATAACGCACACCGTATAACGCATAACGCATAACGCATAAAGCATAAAGCATAACGCATAACGCATAACGCAAACGTATAACGCCCAACGGATAAAGCATAACGAAGAACCCATAACGCATAATCCATAACGCATAACGCATAACGCATAACGCATAACGCATAACGCATAACGCATAACGCATAACTCATAACGCATAACGCATAACGCACACCGTATAACGCATAACGCATAACGCATAACGCATAACGCATAACGCATAACGCATAACGCATAAAGTATAACACATAACGCATATCGCATTACGCATAACGCATAAATCATAACGCATAACGCATAACGCATAACGCATAACGCATAAAGCATAACGCATAATGCATAACGCATAACGCATAACGCATAACCCCTAACGCATAACGCATAACGCATAACGCATAACACATAACGGATAACGCATAAAGTATAACACATAACGCATATCGCATTACGCATAACGCATAAATCATAACTCATAACGCATAACGCATAACGCATAAAGTATAACACATAACGCATATCGCATTACGCATAACGCATAAATCATAACGCATAACGCATAACGCATAACGCATAACGCATAAAGCATAAGGCATAACGCATAACGCATGAACCATAACCCATAACGCAAAACGCATAACGCATAACGTATAACGCATAACGCATACCGTATAACGCATAACGCATAACGCATAACGCAAACGTATAACGCACAACGCATAACGCATAAACCATAACCCATACTTCATAACGCATAACGCATAATGCACAACGCCTAACGAACACCGGAAAACCCATAACGCCTAACGCATAACGGATCACGCATAACGCATAATGCATGACGCATAAAGCATAACGCATAACGCATAACGCATAACGCATAACGCATAACGCATAACGCATAACTCATAACGCATAACGCATAACGTACAACGTATAACGCATAACGCATAACGCATAACGCATAACGCATAACGCATAACGCATAACGCATATCGCATAACACATAACGCATAACCCATAACGCATAAGGCATAACGCATAACGTTAACGCATAACGCATAACGCCTAACGCATAACGGATCACGCATAACGGATCACGCATAACGCAAAAAGCATAACGCATAACGCATAACGCATAACGCATAACGCATAACGCATAACGCATAACGCATAACGCATAACGCATATCGCATAAAACATAACGCATAACGCATAACGTACAACGTATAACGCATAACGCATAACGCATAACGCATAACGCATATCGCATAACACATAACGCATAACCCATAACGCATAAGGCATAACGCATAACATTAACGCATAACGCATAACGCCTAACGCATAACGGATCACGCATAACGGATCACGCATAACGCAAAAGCATAACGCATAATTCATAACGCATAACGCATTACGCATAACTTATAACTCATAACTCATAACGAATAACGCATAACGCAAAATGAATAACGCATAAAGCATAACGCATAACCCATAACCCTTAATGCATAACGCATAACGCATAATGCACAACGCTTAACGAATACCGCAAATCGCGTAACGCCTAACGCATAACGCATAACGCATAACGCATAACGCATAACGCATAACGCATAACGCATAAGACATAACCCATAAAGTATAACACATAACGGATAACGCATAAAGTATAACACATAACGCATATCGCATTACGCATAACGCATCACGCATAACGCATAACGCATAACGCATAACGCATATCGCATAAAACATAACGCATAACGTATAACGTACAACGTATAACGCATAACGCATAACGCATAACGCATTACGCATAACGCATATCGCACAACGCATAACGCATAACGCATAACGCATTACGCATAACGCATAACGCATAACGCATAACGCATAACGCATAAAGTATAACACATAACGCATATCGCATTACGCATAACGCATAAATCATAACGCATAACGCATAACGCATAACGCATAAAGCATAACGCATAATGCATAACGCATAACGCATAACGCATGACCCCTAACGCATAACGCATAACGCATAACGCATAACGTGTAACTCATAACGTATAAAGCATAACGCATAACGCATAACGCATAACGCATAACGCATAACGCATAAAGCATAACGCATAACGCATAACGTATAACGCACAACGCATAACGCATCACGAACAACGGATAACGCATAACGCATAAAGCATAACGCATAACGCATAACGCATAACGCATAACGCAAACTTATAACGCACAACGCATAACGCATAACGCATAACGCATAACGCATAACGCATAACGCATAACGCATAACGCATAACGCATAACGCATAACGCATAACGCATAACGCATAACGCATAACGCATAACGCATAACGCATAACGCATAACGCATAACGCATAACGCATAACGCATTACGCATAACCCATAAAGAATAACACATAACGCATAACGCATAAAGTATAACACATAACGCATAACGCATTACGCATAACGCATCACGCATAACGCATAACGCATAACGCATAACGCATAACGCATAACGCATAACGCATAACGCATAACGCATAACGCATAACGCATAACGCATAACGCATAACGCATAACGCATAACGCATAACGCATAAAGTATAACACATAACGCATATCGCATTACGCATAACGCATAACGCATAACGCATAACGCATAACGCATAACTCATAACGCATAACGCATAACGCACACCGTATAACGCATAACGCATAACGCATAAAGCATAAAGCATAACGCATAACGCAAACGTATAACGCCCAACGGATAAAGCATAACGAAGAACCCATAACGCATAATCCATAACGCATAACGCATAACGCATAACGCATAACGCATAACGCATAACGCATAACGCATAACGCATAACTCATAACGCATAACGCACACCGTATAACGCATAACGCATTACGCATAACGCATAACGCATAACGCATAACGCATAACGCATAAAGTATAACACATAACGCATATCGCATTACGCATAACGCATAAATCATAACGCATAACGCATAACGCATAACGCATAACGCATAAAGCATAACGCATAATGCATAACGCATAACGCATAACGCATAACCCCTAACGCATAACGCATAACGCATAACGCATAACACATAACGGATAACGCATAAAGTATAACACATAACGCATATCGCATTACGCATAACGCATAAATCATAACTCATAACGCATAACGCATAACGCATAAAGTATAACACATAACGCATATCGCATTACGCATAACGCATAAATCATAACGCATAACGCATAACGCATAACGCATAACGCATAAAGCATAAGGCATAACGCATAACGCATGAACCATAACCCATAACGCAAAACGCATAACGCATAACGTATAACGCATAACGCATACCGTATAACGCATAACGCATAACGCATAACGCAAACGTATAACGCACAACGCATAACGCATAAACCATAACCCATACTTCATAACGCATAACGCATAATGCACAACGCCTAACGAACACCGGAAAACCCATAACGCCTAACGCATAACGGATCACGCATAACGCATAATGCATGACGCATAAAGCATAACGCATAACGCATAAAGCATAACGCATAACGCATAAAGCATAACGCATAACTCATAACGCATAACGCATAACGTACAACGTATAACGCATAACGCATAACGCATAACGCATAACGCATAACGCATAACGCATAACGCATATCGCATAACACATAACGCATAACCCATAACGCATAAGGCATAACGCATAACGTTAACGCATAACGCATAACGCCTAACGCATAACGGATCACGCATAACGGATCACGCATAACGCAAAACGCATAACGCATAACGCATAACGCATAACGCATAACGCATAACGCATAACGCATAACGCATAACGCATAACGCATATCGCATAAAACATAACGCATAACGCATAACGTACAACGTATAACGCATAACGCATAACGCATAACGCATAACGCATATCGCATAACACATAACGCATAACCCATAACGCATAAGGCATAACGCATAACATTAACGCATAACGCATAACGCCTAACGCATAACGGATCACGCATAACGGATCACGCATAACGCAAAAGCATAACGCATAATTCATAACGC
Organism: Lasioglossum morio; assembly: GCA_916610235.2. Classification (NCBI taxonomy): domain Eukaryota; kingdom Metazoa; phylum Arthropoda; class Insecta; order Hymenoptera; family Halictidae; genus Lasioglossum; species Lasioglossum morio. The sequence goes on along the minus strand of CAKAJA020000640.1, from coordinate 130,072 downwards.
ATAACGCATTACGCATAACTTATAACTCATAACTCATAACGAATAACGCATAACGCAAAATGAATAACGCATAAAGCATAACGCATAACCCATAACCCTTAATGCATAACGCATAACGCATAATGCACAACGCTTAACGAATACCGCAAATCGCGTAACGCCTAACGCATAACGCATAACGCATAACGCATAACGCATAACGCATAAGACATAACCCATAAAGTATAACACATAACGGATAACGCATAAAGTATAACACATAACGCATATCGCATTACGCATAACGCATCACGCATAACGCATAACGCATAACGCATAACGCATATCGCATAAAACATAACGCATAACGTATAACGTACAACGTATAACGCATAACGCATAACGCATAACGCATTACGCATAACGCATATCGCATAACGCATAACGCATAACGCATAACGCATATCGCATAACACATAACGCATAACGCATAATGCATAACGCATAAGGCATAACGCATTACGCATAACTTATAACTCATAACTCATAACGAATAACACATAACGCAAAATGAATAACGCATAAAGCATAACGCATAACCCATAACCCTTAACGCATAACGCATAACGCATAATGCACAACGCTTAACGAATACCGCATATCGCATAACGCCTAACGCATAACGGATCACGCATGACGCATAAAGCATAACGCATAACGCATAACGCATAACGGATAACGCATAACGCATAACGCATAACGCATAACGCATAACGCATATCGCATAACGCATAAATCATAACCCATAACGCAGAACGCATAACGCATAATGCACAACGCATAACGAATACCGCAAAACGCATAACGCATAACGCATAACGCAGAACGCATAACGCATATCGCATAAAACATAACGCATTACGCATAACGTACAACGTATAACGCATAACGCATAACGCATAACGCATAACGCATAACGCATAACGCATAACGCATAACGCATAACGCATAACGCATAACGCATAACTCATAACCCATAAAGTATAACACATAACGGATAACGCATAAAGTATAACACATAACGCATATCGCATTACGAATAACGCATCACGCATAACGCATAACGCATAACGCATAACGCATAACGCATATCGCATAAAACATAACGCATTACGCATAACGTACAACGTATAACGCATAACGCATTACGCATAACGCATAACGCATAACGCATAACGCATAACGCATAACGCATAACGCATAACGCATAACGCATAACCCATAACCCTTAACGCATAACGCATAACGCATAATGCACAACGCTTAACGAATACCGCAAATCGCATAACGCCTAACGCATAACGGATCACGCATGACGCATAAAGCATAACGCATAACGCATAACGCATAACGCATAACGGATAACGCATAACGCATAACGCATAACGCATATCGCATAACGCATAAATCATAACCCATAACGCACAACGCATAACGCATAACGCATAACGCATAACGCATAACGCATAAAGCATAACGCATAACGCATAACGCATAACGCAAACTTATAACGCACAACGCATAACGCATAACGCATAACGCACACCGTATAACGCATAACGCATAACGCATAAAGCATAAAGCATAACGCATAACGCATAACGCAAACGTATAACGCCCAACGGATAAAGCATAACGAAGAACCCATAACGCATAATCCATAACGCATAACGCATAACGCATAACGCATAACGCATAACGCATAACGCATAACGCATAACGCATAACGTGTAACTCATAACGTATAAAGCATAACGCATAACGCATAACGCATAACGCATAACGCATAAAGCATAACGCATAACGCATAACGTATAACGCACAACGCATAACGCATCACGAACAACGGATAACGCATAACGCATAAAGCATAACGCATAACGCATAACGCATAACGCAAACTTATAACGCACAACGCATAACGCATAACGCATAACGCATAACGCATAACGTATAACGCATAACGCATAACGCATAACGCATAACGCATAACGCATAACGCATAACGCATAACGCATAACGCATAACGCATAACGCATAACGCATAACGCATTACGCATAACCCATAAAGAATAACACATAACGCATAACGCATAAAGTATAACACATAACGCATAACGCATTACGCATAACGCATCACGCATAACGCATAACGCATAACGCATAACGCATAACGCATAACGCATAACGCATAACGCATAACGCATAACGCATAACGCATAACGCATAACGCATAACGCATAACGCATAACGCATAACGCATAACGCATAACGCATAACGCATTACGCATAACGCATAACGCATAACGCATAACGCATAACGCATAACGCATAACGCATAACTCATAACGCATAACGCATAACGCATAACACATAACGAATACCGCAAAACGCATAACGCATAACGCATAACGCATAACGCATAACGCATAACGCCTAACTCATAACGCATAACGCATAACGCATAACGCATAACTCATAACGCATAACGCATAACGCACACCGTATAACGCATAACGCATAACGCATAAAGCATAAAGCATAACGCATAACGCATAACGCAAACGTATAACGCCCAACGGATAAAGCATAACGAAGAACCCATAACGCATAATCCATAACGCATAACGCATAACGCATAACGCATAACGCATAACGCATAACGCATTACGCATAACGCATAACGCATAACGCATAACGCATAACGCATAAAGTATAACACATAACGCATATCGCATTACGCATAACGCATAACGCATAACGCATAACGCATAACGCATAACTCATAACGCATAACGCATAACGCACACCGTATAACGCATAACGCATAACGCATAAAGCATAAAGCATAACGCATAACGCATAACGCAAACGTATAACGCCCAACGGATAAAGCATAACGAAGAACCCATAACGCATAATCCATAACGCATAACGCATAACGCATAACGCATAACGCATAACGCATAACGCATAACGCATAACGCATAACTCATAACGCATAACGCATAACGCACACCGTATAACGCATAACGCATTACGCATAACGCATAACGCATAACGCATAACGCATAACGCATAAAGTATAACACATAACGCATATCGCATTACGCATAACGCATAAATCATAACGCATAACGCATAACGCATAACGCATAACGCATAAAGCATAACGCATAATGCATAACGCATAACGCATAACGCATAACCCCTAACGCATAACGCATAACGCATAACGCATAACACATAACGGATAACGCATAAAGTATAACACATAACGCATATCGCATTACGCATAACGCATAAATCATAACTCATAACGCATAACGCATAACGCATAAAGTATAACACATAACGCATATCGCATTACGCATAACGCATAAATCATAACGCATAACGCATAACGCATAACGCATAACGCATAAAGCATAAGGCATAACGCATAACGCATGAACCATAACCCATAACCCAAAACGCATAACGCATAACGTATAACGCATAACGCATACCGTATAACGCATAACGCATAACGCATAACGCAAACGTATAACGCACAACGCATAACGCATAAACCATAACCCATACTTCATAACGCATAACGCATAATGCACAACGCCTAACGAACACCGGAAAACCCATAACGCCTAACGCATAACGGATCACGCATAACGCATAATGCATGACGCATAAAGCATAACGCATAACGCATAAAGCATAACGCATAACGCATAAAGCATAACGCATAACTCATAACGCATAACGCATAACGTACAACGTATAACGCATAACGCATAACGCATAACGCATAACGCATAACGCATAACGCATAACGCATATCGCATAACACATAACGCATAACCCATAACGCATAAGGCATAACGCATAACGTTAACGCATAACGCATAACGCCTAACGCATAACGGATCACGCATAACGGATCACGCATAACGCAAAAAGCATAACGCATAACGCATAACGCATAACGCATAACGCATAACGCATAACGCATAACGCATAACGCATAACGCATATCGCATAAAACATAACGCATAACGCATAACGTACAACGTATAACGCATAACGCATAACGCATAACGCATAACGCATATCGCATAACACATAACGCATAACCCATAACGCATAAGGCATAACGCATAACATTAACGCATAACGCATAACGCCTAACGCATAACGGATCACGCATAACGGATCACGCATAACGCAAAAGCATAACGCATAATTCATAACGCATAACGCATTACGCATAACTTATAACTCATAACTCATAACGAATAACGCATAACGCAAAATGAATAACGCATAAAGCATAACGCATAACCCATAACCCTTAATGCATAACGCAGAACGCATAATGCACAACGCTTAACGAATACCGCAAATCGCGTAACGCCTAACGCATAACGCATAACGCATAACGCATAACGCATAACGCATAACGCATAACGCATAAGACATAACCCATAAAGTATAACACATAACGGATAACGCATAAAGTATAACACATAACGCATATCGCATTACGCATAACGCATCACGCATAACGCATAACGCATAACGCATAACGCATATCGCATAAAACATAACGCATAACGTATAACGTACAACGTATAACGCATAACGCATAACGCATAACGCATTACGCATAACGCATATCGCATAACGCATAACGCATAACGCATAACGCATATCGCATAACACATAACGCATAACGCATAATGCATAACGCATAAGGCATAACGCATTACGCATAACTTATAACTCATAACTCATAACGAATAACACATAACGCAAAATGAATAACGCATAAAGCATAACGCATAACCCATAACCCTTAACGCATAACGCATAACGCATAATGCACAACGCTTAACGAATACCGCATATCGCATAACGCCTAACGCATAACGGATCACGCATGACGCATAAAGCATAACGCATAACGCATAACGCATAACGGATAACGCATAACGCATAACGCATAACGCATAACGCATAACGCATATCGCATAACGCATAAATCATAACCCATAACGCAGAACGCATAACGCATAATGCACAACGCATAACGAATACCGCAAAACGCATAACGCATAACGCATAACGCAGAACGCATAACGCATATCGCATAAAACATAACGCATTACGCATAACGTACAACGTATAACGCATAACGCATAACGCATAACGCATAACGCATAACGCATAACGCATAACGCATAACGCATAACGCATAACGCATAACGCATAACTCATAACCCATAAAGTATAACACATAACGGATAACGCATAAAGTATAACACATAACGCATATCGCATTACGAATAACGCATCACGCATAACGCATAACGCATAACGCATAACGCATAACGCATATCGCATAAAACATAACGCATTACGCATAACGTACAACGTATAACGCATAACGCATTACGCATAACGCATAACGCATAACGCATAACGCATAACGCATAACGCATAACGCATAACGCATAACGCATAACCCATAACCCTTAACGCATAACGCATAACGCATAATGCACAATGCTTAACGAATACCGCAAATCGCATAACGCCTAACGCATAACGGATCACGCATGACGCATAAAGCATAACGCATAACGCATAACGCATAACGCATAACGGATAACGCATAACGCATAACGCATAACGCATATCGCATAACGCATAAATCATAACCCATAACGCACAACGCATAACGCATAATGCACAACGCATAACGAATACCGCAAAACGCATAACGCATAACGCATAACGCATAACGCATAACTCATAACGCATAACGCATAACGCATAACGCATAACGCACACCGTATAAGGCATAACGAATAACGCATAACGCATAAAGCATAACGCATAACGCATAACGCATATCGCAAACGTATAACGCAAAACGCATAACGCATAACGCATAACTCATAACGCATAACGCATAACGCATAACGCATAACGCATAACTCATAACGCCTAACGCATAACGCACACCGTATAACGCATAACGCATAACGCATAACGCATAAAGCATAACGCATAACGCATAACGCATAACGCAAACGTATAACGCCCAACGCATAAAGCATAACGAACAACCCATAACGCAAAATCCATAACGCATAACGCATAACGCATAACGCATAACGCACAACGCATAACGCATAACGCATAACGCATAACGCATAACGCATAACGCATAACGCATAACGCATAACGCATAACGCATATCGCATAACGCATACCGCAAAACGCATAACGCATAACACATAACGCATAACGCATAACGCATAACGCATAACGCATAAAGCATAACGCATAACGCATAACGCATAACGCAAACGTATAACGCCCAACGCATAAAGCATAACGAATAACCCATAACGCATAATCCATAACGCATAACGCATAACGCATAACGCATAACGCATAACGCATAACGCATAACGCATAACGCATAACGCATAACGCATAACGCATAACCCATAAAGTATAACACATAACGGATAACGCATAAAGTATAACACATAACGCATATCGCATTACGCATAACGCATCACGCATAACGCATAACGCATAACGCATAACGCATATCGCATAAAACATAACGCATAACGCATAAAGCATAACGCATATCGCATAACACATAACGCATAACCCATAACGCATAAGGCATAACGCATAACGTTAACGCATAACGCATAACGAACAACGGATAACGCATAACGCATAACGCATAACGAATACCGCAAAACGTATATCGCCTAACACATAACGGATCACGCATAAAGCATAACGCATAACGTATAACGCATAACCCATAACGCACAACGCATAACGCATAATGCACAACGCATAACGAATACCGCAAAACGCATAAAGCATAACGCATAACGCATAACGCATAACGCATAACGCATAACGCATAATGCATAACGCATAAGGCATAACGCATAACGCATAACTCATAACGCATAACGCATAACGCATAACGCATAACTCATAACGCATAACGCATAAGCCACACCGTATAACGCATAACGCATAACGCATAACGCATAACTCATAACGCATAACGCATAACGCATAACGCATAACGCATAACGCATAACGCATAACGCATAACGCATAACGCATAACGCATAACGCATAACGCATAACGCATAACGCATAACGCATAACGCATAACGCATAACCCATAAAGTATAACACATAACGGATAACGCATAAAGTATAACACATAACGCATATCGCATTACGCATAACGCATCACGCATAACGCATAACGCATAACGCATAACGCATATCGCATAAAACATAACGCATAACGCATAACGCATAACGCATAACGCATAAAGCATAACGCATAACGCATAACGCATAACGCAAACGTATAACGCCCAACGCATAAAGCATAACGAACAACCCATAACGCAAAATCCATAACGCATAACGCATAACGCATAACGCATAACGCACAACGCATAACGCATAACGCATAACGCATAACGCATAACGCATAACGCATAACGCATAACGCATAACGCATATCGCATAACGCATACCGCAAAACGCATAACGCATAACACATAACGCATAACGCATAACGCATAACGCATAACGCATAAAGCATAACGCATAACGCATAACGCATAACGCAAACGTATAACGCCCAACGCATAAAGCATAACGAATAACCCATAACGCATAATCCATAACGCACAACGCATAGCGCATAACGCATAACGCATAACGCATAACGCATAACGCATAACGCATAACGCATAACGCAAACGTATAACGCCCAACGCATAAAGCATAACGAACAACCCCTAACGCATAATCCATAACGCACAACGCATAGCGCATAACGCATAACGCATAACGCATAACGCATAACGCATAACGCATAACGCATAACGCATAACGCATAACGCATAACGCATAACGCATAACGCATAACGCATAACGCATAACGCATAACGAATACCGCAAAACGCATAACGCATAACGCATAACGCATAACGCATAACTCATAACGCATAACGCATAACGCATAACGCACACCGTATAACGCATAACGCATAACGCATAACGCATAAAGCATAACGCATAACGCATAACGCATAACGCATAACTCATAACGCATAACGCATAACGCATAACGCATAACGCATAACGCATAACTCATAACGCATAACGCATAACGCATAACGCACACCGTATAACGCATAACGAATAACGCATAACGCATAAAGCATAACGCATAACGCATAACGCATATCGCAAACGTATAACGCATAACGCATAACGCATAACGCATAACGCATAACTCATAACGCATAACGCATAACGCATAACGCACACCGTATAACGCATAACGAATAACGCATAACGCATAAAGCATAACGCATAACGCATAACGCATATCGCAAACGTATAACGCATAACGCATAACGCATAACTCATAACGCATAACGCATAACGCATAACTCATAACGCATAACGCATAACGCATAACGCACACCGTATAACGCATAACGCATAACGCATAACGCATAACGCATAAAGCAAAATGAATAACGCATAAAGCATAACGCATAACCCATAAAGTATAACACATAACGGATAACGCATAAAGTATAACACATAACGCATATCGCATTACGCATAACGCATCACGCATAACGCATAACGCATAACGCATAAAGCATTACGCATAACGCATATCGCATAAAACATAACGCATTACGCATAACGTACAACGTATAACGCATAACGCATAACGCATAACGCATAACGCATAACGCATATCGCATTACGCATAACGCATCACGCATAACGCATAACGCATAACGCATAACGCATAACGCATAACGCATAACGCATAACGAATACCGCAAAACGCATAACGCATAACGCATAACGCATAACGCATAACTCATAACGCATAACGCATAACGCATAACGCACACCGTATAACGCATAACGCATAACGCATAACGCATAAAGCATAACGCATAACGCATAACGCATAACGCATAACTCATAACGCATAACGCATAACGCATAACGCATAACGCATAACGCATAACGCATAACTCATAACGCATAACGCATAACGCATAACGCACACCGTATAACGCATAACGAATAACGCATAACGCATAAAGCATAACGCATAACGCATAACGCATAACGCATATCGCAAACGTATAACGCATAACGCATAACGCATAACGCATAACGCATAACTCATAACGCATAACGCATAACGCATAACGCACACCGTATAACGCATAACGAATAACGCATAACGCATAAAGCATAACGCATAACGCATAACGCATATCGCAAACGTATAACGCATAACGCATAACGCATAACGCATAACTCATAACGCATAACGCATAACGCATAACTCATAACGCATAACGCATAACGCATAACGCACACCGTATAACGCATAACGCATAACGCATACGCATAACGCATAAAGCAAAATGAATAACGCATAAAGCATAACGCATAACCCATAAAGTATAACACATAACGGATAACGCATAAAGTATAACACATAACGCATATCGCATTACGCATAACGCATCACGCATAACGCATAACGCATAACGCATAAAGCATTACGCATAACGCATATCGCATAAAACATAACGCATTACGCATAACGTACAACGTATAACGCATAACGCATAACGCATAACGCATAACGCATAACGCATAACGCATAACGCATATCGCATAACACATAACGCATAACGCATAATGCATAACGCATAAGGCATAACGCATTACGCATAACTTAAAACTCATAACTCATAACGAATAACGCATAACGCAAAATGAATAACGCATAAAGCATAACGCATAACCCATAAAGTATAACACATAACGGATAACGCATAAAGTATAACACATAACGCATATCGCATTACGCATAACGCATCACGCATAACGCATAACGCATAACGCATAAAGCATAACGCATAACGCACACCGTATAACGCATAACGCATAACGCATAACGCATAAAGCATAACGTATAACGCATAACGCATAACGCATAACTCATAACGCATAACGCATAACGCATAACGCATAACGCATAACGCATAACGCATAACTCATAACGCATAACGCATAACGCATAACGCACACCGTATAACGCATAACGAATAACGCATAACGCATAAAGCATAACGCATAACGCATAACGCATAACGCATATCGCAAACGTATAACGCATAACGCATAACGCATAACGCATAACGCATAACTCATAACGCATAACGCATAACGCATAACGCACACCGTATAACGCATAACGAATAACGCATAACGCATAAAGCATAACGCATAACGCATAACGCATATCGCAAACGTATAACGCATAACGCATAACGCATAACTCATAACGCATAACGCATAACGCATAACTCATAACGCATAACGCATAACGCATAACGCACACCGTATAACGCATAACGCATAACGCATACGCATAACGCATAAAGCAAAATGAATAACGCATAAAGCATAACGCATAACCCATAAAGTATAACACATAACGGATAACGCATAAAGTATAACACATAACGCATATCGCATTACGCATAACGCATCACGCATAACGCATAACGCATAACGCATAAAGCATTACGCATAACGCATATCGCATAAAACATAACGCATTACGCATAACGTACAACGTATAACGCATAACGCATAACGCATAACGCATAACGCATAACGCATAACGCATAACGCATATCGCATAACACATAACGCATAACGCATAATGCATAACGCATAAGGCATAACGCATTACGCATAACTTAAAACTCATAACTCATAACGAATAACGCATAACGCAAAATGAATAACGCATAAAGCATAACGCATAAGCCATAAAGTATAACACATAACGGATAACGCATAAAGTATAACACATAACGCATATCGCATTACGCATAACGCATCACGCATAACGCATAACGCATAACGCATAAAGCATAACGCATAACGCATAACGCATAACGCATAACGCATAACGCATATCGCATAAAACATAACGCGTAACGCATAACGTACAACGTATAACGCATAACGCATAACGCATAACGCATAACGCATAACGCATAACGCATGACGCATAACGCATAACGCATAACGAACAACGGATAACGCATAACGCATAACGCATAACGAATACCGCAAAACGTATATCGCCTAACACATAACGGATCACGCATAAAGCATAACGCATAACGCATAACGCATAACGCATAACGCATAACGCATAACGCATAACGCATAACGCATAACGCATAACGCATATCGCATAACGCATAAATCATAACCCATAACGCACAACGCATAACGCATAATGCACAACGCATAACGAATACCGCAAAACGTATAACGCATAACGCATAACGCATAACGCATAACGCATAACTCATAACGCATAACGCATAACGCATAACGCACACCGTATAACGCATAACGAATAACGCATAACGCATAAAGCATAACGCATAACGCATAACGCATAACGCATATCGCAAACGTATAACGCATAACGCATAACGCATAACGCATAACTCTTAACGCATAACGCATAACGCATAACGCATAACTCATAACGCATAACGCATAACGCACACCGTATAACGCATAACGCATAACGCATAACGCATAAAGCATAACGCATATCGCATAACACATAACGCATAACCCATAACGCATAAGGCATAACGCATAACGTTAACGCATAACGCATAACGAACAACGGATAACGCATAACGCATAACGCATAACGAATACCGCAAAACGTATATCGCCTAACACATAACGGATCACGCATAAAGCATAACGCATAACGTATAACGCATAACCCATAACGCACAACGCATAACGCATAATGCACAACGCATAACGAATACCGCAAAACGCATAAAGCATAACGCATAACGCATAACGCATAACGCATAACGCATAACGCATAACGCATAATGCATAACGCATAAGGCATAACGCATAACGCATAACTCATAACGCATAACGCATAACGCATAACGCATAACTCATAACGCATAACGCATAACGCACACCGTATAACGCATAACGCATAACGCATAACGCATAACTCATAACGCATAACGCATAACGCATAACGCATAACGCATAACGCATAACGCATAACGCATAACGCATAACGCATAACGCATAACGCATAACGCATAACGCATAACGCATAACGCATAACGCATAACGCATAACCCATAAAGTATAACACATAACGGATAACGCATAAAGTATAACACATAACGCATATCGCATTACGCATAACGCATCACGCATAACGCATAACGCATAACGCATAACGCATATCGCATAAAACATAACGCATAACGCATAACGCATAACGCATAACGCATAACTCATAACGCATAACGCATAACGCATAACGCACACCGTATAACGCATAACGAATAACGCATAACGCATATAGCATAACGCATAACGCATAACGCATATCGCAAACGTATAACGCATAACGCATAACTCTTAACGCATAACGCATAACGCATAACGCATAACTCATAACGCATAACGCATAACGCACACCGTATAACGCATAACGCATAACGCATAACGCATAAAGCATAACGCATAACGCATAACGCATAACGCATAACGCATAACGCATAACGCATATCGCATAAAACATAACGCATAACGCATAACGTACAACGTATAACGCATAACGCATAACGCATAACGCATAACGCATAACGCATATCGCATAGCACATAACGCATAAACCATAACGCATAACGCATAAGGCATAACGCATAACGTTAACGCATAACGCATAACGCATAACGCATAACGCATAACGCATAACGCATAACGCATAACGCATAACGCATAACGCATAACGCATAACGCATATCGCATAAAACATAACGCATAACGCATAACGTACAACGTATAACGCATAACGCATAACGCATAACGCATAACGCATAACGCATATCGCATAACACATAACGCATAAACCATAACGCATGACGCATAACGCATCACGCATAACGCATAACGCATAACGCATAACGCATATCGCATAAAACATAACGCATAACGCATAACGTACAACGTATAACGCATAACGCATAACGCATAACGCATAACGCATAACGCATAACGCATATCGCATAACACATAACGCATAACCCATAACGCATAAGGCATAACGCATAACGTTAACGCATAACGCATAACGCCTAACGCATAACGGATCACGCATAACGGATCATGCATAACGCATAAAGCATAACGCATAACGCATAACGCATAACGCATTACGCATAACTTATAACTCATAACTCATAACGAATAACGCATAACGCAAAATGAATAACGCATAAAGCATAACGCATAACCCATAACCCTTAACGCATAACGCATAACGCATAATGCACAACGCTTAACGAATACCGCAAATCGCATAACGCATAACGCATAACGCATAACGCATAACGCATAACGCATAACGCATAACGCATAACGCATAACGCATAACGCATAACGAATACCGCAAAACGCATAACGCATAACGCATAACCCATAAAGTATAACACATAACGGATAACGCATAAAGTATAACACATAACGCATATCGCATTACGCATAACGCATCACGCATAACGCATAACGCATAACGCATAACGCATAACGCATAACGCATAACGCATAACGCATAACGCATAACGCATAACGGATCACGCATGACGCATAAAGCATAACGCATAACGCATAACGCATAACGCATAACGCATAACGCATAACTCATAACGCATAACGCATAACGCATAACGCATAACGCACACCGTATAACGCATAACGAATAACGCATAACGCATAAAGCATAACGCATAACGCATAACGCATAACGCATATCGCAAACGTATAACGCATAACGCATAACGCATAACGCATAACTCATAACGCATAACGCATAACGCATAACGCATAACGCATAACGCATAACTCATAACGCCTAACGCATAACGCACACCGTATAACGCATAACGCATAACGCATAACGCATAAAGCATAACGCATAACGCATAACGCAAACGTATAACGCCCAACGCATAAAGCATAACGAACAACCCATAACGCAAAATCCATAACGCATAACGCATAACGCATAACGCATAACGCACAACGCATAACGCATAACGCATAACGCATAACGCATAACGCATAACGCATAACGCATAACGCATAACGCATATCGCATAACGCATACCGCAAAACGCATAACGCATAACGCATAACGCATAACGCATAACGCATAACGCATAACGCATAAAGCATAACGCATAACGCATAACGCATAACGCAAACGTATAACGCCCAACGCATAAAGCATAACGAATAACCCATAACGCATAATCCATAACGCACAACGCATAGCGCATAACGCATAACGCATAACGCATAACGCATAACGCATAACGCATAACGCAAACGTATAACGCCCAACGCATAAAGCATAACGAACAACCCATAACGCATAATCCATAACGCACAACGCATAGCGCATAACGCATAACGCATAACGCATAACGCATAACGCATAACGCATAACGCATAACGCATAACGCATAACGCATAACGCATAACGCATAACGCATAACGAATACCGCAAAACGCATAACGCATAACGCATAACGCATAACGCATAACTCATAACGCATAACGCATAACGCATAACGCACACCGTATAACGCATAACGCATAACGCATAACGCATAAAGCATAACGCATAACGCATAACGCATAACGCATAACTCATAACGCATAACGCATAACGCATAACGCATAACGCATAACGCATAACGCATAACTCATAACGCATAACGCATAACGCATAACGCACACCGTATAACGCATAACGAATAACGCATAACGCATAAAGCATAACGCATAACGCATAACGCATATCGCAAACGTATAACGCATAACGCATAACGCATAACGCATAACGCATAACTCATAACGCATAACGCATAACGCATAACGCATAACGCACACCGTATAACGCATAACGAATAACGCATAACGCATAAAGCATAACGCATAACGCATAACGCATATCGCAAACGCATAACGCATAACGCATAACGCATAACGCATAACTCATAACGCATAACGCATAACGCATAACTCATAACGCATAACGCATAACGCATAACGCACACCGTATAACGCATAACGCATAACGCATAACGCATAAAGCATAACGCATAACGCATAACGCATAACGCATAACTCATAACGCATAACGCATAACGCATAACGCATAACGCATAACGCATAACGCATAACTCATAACGCATAACGCATAACGCATAACGCACACCGTATAACGCATAACGAATAACGCATAACGCATAAAGCATAACGCATAACGCATAACGCATATCGCAAACGTATAACGCATAACGCATAACGCATAACGCATAACGCATAACTCATAACACATAACGCATAATGCATAACGCACACCGTATAACGCATAACGCATAACGCATAACGCATAAAGCAAAATGAATAACGCATAAAGCATAACGCATAACCCATAAAGTATAACACATAACGGATAACGCATAAAGTATAACACATAACGCATATCGCATTACGCATAACGCATCACGCATAACGCATAACGCATAACGCATAAAGCATTACGCATAACGCATATCGCATAAAACATAACGCATTACGCATAACGTACAACGTATAACGCATAACGCATAACGCATAACGCATAACGCATAACGCATAACGCATAACGCATAACGCATAACGCATATCGCATAACACATAACGCATAACGCATAATGCATAACGCATAAGGCATAACGCATTACGCATAACTTAAAACTCATAACTCATAACGAACAACGCATAACGCAAAATGAATAACGCATAAAGCATAACGCATAACCCATAAAGTATAACACATAACGGATAACGCATAAAGTATAACACATAACGCATATCGCATTACGCATAACGCATCACGCATAACGCATAACGCATAACGCATAACACATAACGCATAACGCATAACGCATAACGCATAACGCATAACGCATAACGCATATCGCATAAAACATAACGCGTAACGCATAACGTACAACGTATAACGCATAACGCATAACGCATAACGCATAACGCATAACGCATAACGCATAACGCATAACGCATAACGCATGACGCATAACGCATAACGCATAACGAACAACGGATAACGCATAACGCATAACGCATAACGAATACCGCAAAACGTATATCGCCTAACACATAACGGATCACGCATAAAGCATAACGCATAACGCATAACGCATAACGCATAACGCATAACGCATAACGCATAACGCATAACGCATAACGCATAACGCATAACGCATAACGCATATCGCATAACGCATAAATCATAACCCATAACGCACAACGCATAACGCATAATGCACAACGCATAACGAATACCGCAAAACGTATAACGCATAACGCATAACGCATAACGCATAACGCATAACTCATAACGCATAACGCATAACGCATAACGCACACCGTATAACGCATAACGAATAACGCATAACGCATAAAGCATAACGCATAACGCATAACGCATATCGCAAACGTATAACGCATAACGCATAACGCATAACGCATAACTCTTAACGCATAACGCATAACGCATAACTCATAACGCATAACGCATAACGCACACCGTATAACGCATAACGCATAACGCATAACGCATAAAGCATAACGCATATCGCATAACACATAACGCATAACCCATAACGCATAAGGCATAACGCATAACGTTAACGCATAACGCATAACGAACAACGGATAACGCATAACGCATAACGCATAACGAATACCGCAAAATGGTATATCGCCTAACACATAACGGATCACGCATAAAGCATAACGCATAACGTATAACGCATAACCCATAACGCACAACGCATAACGCATAATGCACAACGCATAACGAATACCGCAAAACGCATAAAGCATAACGCATAACGCATAACGCATAACGCATTACGCATAACGCATAATGCATAACGCATAAGGCATAACGCATAACGCATAACTCATAACGCATAACGCATAACGCATAACGCATAACTCATAACGCATAACGCATAACGCACACCGTATAACGCATAACGCATAACGCATAACGCATAACTCATAACGCATAACGCATAACGCATAACGCATAACTCATAACGCATAACGCATAACGCACACCGTATAACGCATAACGCATAACGCATAACGCATAAAGCATAACGCATAAGGCATAACGCATAACGCAAACGTATAACGCCCAACGCATAAAGCATAACGAACAACCCATAACGCATAATCCATAACGCATAACGCATAACGCCTAACGCATAACGCATAACGCATAACGCATAACGCATAAAGCATAACGCATAACGCATAACGCATAATGCAAACTTATAACGCACAACGCATAACGCATAACGCATAACGCATAACGCATAACGCATAACGCATAACGCATAACGCATAACGCATAACGCATAACGCATAACGCATAACGCATAACGCATAACCCATAAAGTATAACACATAACGGATAACGCATAAAGTATAACACATAACGCATATCGCATTGCGCATAACGCATCACGCATAACGCATAACGCATAACGCATAACGCATAACGCATAACGCATATCGCATAAAACATAACGCATAACGCATAACGTACAACGTATAACGCATAACGCATAACGCATAACGCATAACGCATAACGCATAACGCATATCGCATAACACATAACGCATAACCCATAACGCATAAGGCATAACGCATAACGTTAACGCATAACGCATAACGCCTAACGCATAACGGATCACGCATAACGGATCACGCAAAACGCATAAAGCATAACGCATAACGCATAACGCATAACGCATTACGCATAACGCATAACGCATAACGCATATCGCATAACGCATAAATCATAACCCATAACGCACAACGCATAACGCATAATGCACAACGCATAACGAATACCGCAAAACGTAAAACGCATAACGCATAACGCATAACGCATAACGCATAACGCATAACTCATAACGCATAACGCATAACGCATAACGCACACCGTATAACGCATAATGAATAACGCATAACGCATAAAGCATAACGCATAACGCATAACGCATAACGCATATCGCAAACGTATAACGCATAACGCATAACGCATAACGCATAACGCATAACTCTTAACGCATAACGCATAACGCATAACGCATAACTCATAACGCATAACGCATAACGCACACCGTATAACGCATAACGCATAACGCATAACGCATAAAGCATAA
The DNA here is from genome assembly GCA_916610235.2 of Lasioglossum morio. Classification (NCBI taxonomy): domain Eukaryota; kingdom Metazoa; phylum Arthropoda; class Insecta; order Hymenoptera; family Halictidae; genus Lasioglossum; species Lasioglossum morio. Next base: position 111,517 of record CAKAJA020000640.1, on the reverse strand, counting down.
CGCATAACGCATAACGCATAACGCATAACGCATAACGCATAACGCATATCGCATAAAACATAACGCATAACGCATAACGTACAACGTATAACGCATAACGCATAACGCATAACGCATAACGCATAACGCATAACGCATATCGCATAGCACATAACGCATAAACCATAACGCATAACGCATAAGGCATAACGCATAACGTTAACGCATAACGCATAACGTATAACGCATAACGCATAACGCATAACGCATAACGCATAACGCATAACGCATATCGCATAAAACATAACGCATAACGCATAACGTACAACGTATAACGCATAACGCATAACGCATAACGCATAACGCATATCGCATAACACATAACGCATAAACCATAACGCATTACGCATAACGCATCACGCATAACGCATAACGCATAACGCATAACGCATATCGCATAAAACATAACGCATAACGCATAACGTACAACGTATAACGCATAACGCATAACGCATAACGCATAACGCATAACGCATAACGCATATCGCATAACACATAACGCATAACCCATAACGCATAAGGCATAACGCATAACGTTAACGCATAACGCATAACGCCTAACGCATAACGGATCACGCATAACGGATCATGCATAACGCATAAAGCATAACGCATAACGCATAACGCATTACGCATAACTTATAACTCATAACTCATAACGAATAACGCATAACGCAAAATGAATAACGCATAAAGCATAACGCATAACCCATAACCCTTAACGCATAACGCATAACGCATAATGCACAACGCTTAACGAATACCGCAAATCGCAAACGTATAACGCCCAACGCATAAAGCATAACGAACAACCCATAACGCATAATCCATAACGCACAACGCATAGCGCATAACGCATAACGCATAACGCATAACGCATAACGCATAACGCATAACGCATAACGAATACCGCAAAACGCATAACGCATAACGCATAACGAATACCGCAAAACGCATAACGCATAACGCATAACGCATAACGCATAACTCATAACGCATAACGCATAACGCATAACGCACACCGTATAACGCATAACGCATAACGCATAACGCATAAAGCATAACGCATAACGCATAACGCATAACGCATAACTCATAACGCATAACGCATAACGCATAACGCATAACGCATAACGCATAACGCATAACGCATAACTCATAACGCATAACGCATAACGCATAAGGCACACCGTATAACGCATAACTCATAACGCATAACGCATAACGCATAACGCATTACGCATAACTTAAAACTCATAACTCATAACGAACAACGCAAAATGAATAACGCATAAAGCATAACGCATAACGCATAACGAATAACGCATAACGCATGACGCATAACGCATAACGCATAACGCATAACATATAACGCATAACGCATAACGCATAACGCATAACGCATAACGCATAACGCATAACTTATAACTCATAACGCATAACGCATGGCGCATAACGCAAACTGCATAACGCATAACCCATAACCCATAACGCATAACGCATAACGCAAAATGCATAACGCATAAAGCATAACGCATAACCCATAACCCATAACGCAGAACGCACAACGCACAACGCATAACGCATAACGCATAACGCATAACATATAACGCATAACGCATAACGCATAACGCATAACGCATAACGCATAACGCATAACTTATAACTCATAACGCATAACGCATGGCGCATAACGCAAACTGCATAACGCATAACCCATAACCCATAACGCATAACGCATAACGCAAAATGCATAACGCATAAAGCATAACGCATAACCCATAACCCATAACGCAGAACGCACAACGCACAACGCATAACGCATAACGCATATCGCATAACCTATAACGCAAAACGCATAACGCATAACGTATAACGCAAAACGCATAACGCATAACTCATAACGCAAAACGCATAACGCATAACGTATAACGCATAACGCAAAAGGCATAACGCATAACGCACAACGCATAACTCATAACGCATAACGCATAACGCATAACGCATAACGCATAACGCATAACGTATAACTCATAACGCATAACGCATAAAGCATATCGCATCACGCATAACCCATAACGCATAACGCATAACGCATAACGCACAACGCATAACGAATACCGCATAACGTATAACGCAAAACTCATAACGCATAACGCAAAAGGCATAACGCATAACGCATAACGCATAAAACATAACCCATAACCCATAACGCATAACGCACAACGCATAACTCATAATGCACAACGCATAACGCATAACGCATAACGCATTACGCATAACTTATAACTCATAACTCATAACGCATAACGCATAACGCCTAACGCATAACGGATCACGCATAACGCATAAAGCATAACGCATAACGCATAACGCATAACGCATAACGCATAACGCACAACGCATAACGCATAACGCATAACGCATAACGCATAACGCATAACTTATAACTCATAACGCATAACGCATGGCGCATAACGCAAACTGCATAACGCATAACCCATAACCCATAACGCATAACGCATAACGCAAAATGCATAACGCATAAAGCATAACGCATAACCCATAACCCATAACGCAGAACGCACAACGCACAACGCATAACGCATAACGCATATCGCATAACCTATAACGCAAAACGCATAACGCATAACGTATAACGCAAAACGCATAACGCATAACTCATAACGCAAAACGCATAACGCATAACGTATAACGCATAACGCAAAAGGCATAACGCATAACGCATAACTCATAACGCAAAACGCATAACGCATAACGTATAACGCATAACGCAAAAGGCATAACGCATAAAGCATATCGCATCACGCATAACCCATAACGCATAACGCATAACGCATAATGCACAACGCATAACGAATACCGCATAACGTATAACGCAAAACTCATAACGCATAACGCAAAAGGCATAACGCATAACGCATAACGCATAAAACATAACCCATAACCCATAACGCATAACGCACAACGCATAACTCATAATGCACAACGCATAACGCATAACGCATAACGCATTACGCATAACTTATAACTCATAACTCATAACGCATAACGCATAACGCCTAACGCATAACGGATCACGCATAACGCATAAAGCATAACGCATAACGCATAACGCATAACGCATAACGCATAACGCACAACGCATAACGCATAACGCATAACGCATAACGCATAACGCATAACTTATAACTCATAACGCATAACGCATGGCGCATAACGCAAACTGCATAACGCATAACCCATAACCCATAACGCATAACGCATAACGCAAAATGCATAACGCATAAAGCATAACGCATAACCCATAACCCATAACGCAGAACGCACAACGCACAACGCATAACGCATAACGCATATCGCATAACCTATAACGCAAAACGCATAACGCATAACGTATAACGCAAAACGCATAACGCATAACTCATAACGCAAAACGCATAACGCATAACGTATAACGCATAACGCAAAAGGCATAACGCATAACGCACAACGCATAACTCATAACGCATAACGCATAACGCATAACGCATAACGCATAACGCATAACGTATAACTCATAACGCATAACGCATAAAGCATATCGCATCACGCATAACCCATAACGCATAACGCATAACGCATAATGCACAACGCATAACGAATACCGCATAACGTATAACGCAAAACTCATAACGCATAACGCAAAAGGCATAACGCATAACGCATAACGCATAAAACATAACCCATAACCCATAACGCATAACGCACAACGCATAACTCATAATGCACAACGCATAACGCATAACGCATAACGCATTACGCATAACTTATAACTCATAACTCATAACGCATAACGCATAACGCCTAACGCATAACGGATCACGCATAACGCATAAAGCATAACGCATAACGCATAACGCATAACGCATAACGCATAACGCAGAACGCATAACGCATAACGCATAACGCATATCGCATAACGCAAAACGCATAACGCATAACGCAAAAGGCATAACGCATAACGCAAAAGGCATAACGCAAATCGCATAACGCATAAATCATAACGCATAACGCATAAAGCATATCGCATCACGCATAACCCATAACGCATAACGCATAACGCATAATGCACAACGCATAACGCATAACGCATAACGCAGAACGCATTACGCATAACTTATAACTCATAACGAATAACGCATAACGCATAACGCATAACGCATAACGCATAACGCATAACGCATAACGCATAACGCATAACGCATAACGCATAACGCCTAACGCATAACGGATCACGCATAACGCATAAAGCATAACGCATAACGCATAACGCATAACGCATAACGCATAACGCATGACGCATAACGCATAACGCATAACGCATAACATATAACGCATAACGCATAACGCATAACGCATAACGCATAACGCATAACGCATAACGCATAACGCATAACGCATAACGCATAACGCATAACGCATAACTTATAACTCATAACGCATAACGCATGGCGCATAACGCAAACTGCATAACGCATAACGCATAACCCATAACCCATAACGCATAGCGCATAACACATAATGCACAACGCATAACGCATAACGCATAACGCAGAACGCATTACGCATAACTTATAACTCATAACGAATAACGCATAACGCATAACGCAAAATGCATAACGCATAAAGCATAACGCATAACCCATAAACCATAACGCAGGACGCACAACGCACAACGTATAACGCCTAACGCATAACGGATCACGCATAACGCATAAAGCATAACGCATAACGCATAACGCATAACGCATAACGCATAACGCATAATTCATAACGCATAACGCATAACGAATAACGCATAACGCATGACGCATAACGCATAACGCATAACATATAACGCATAACGCATAATGCATAACGCATAACGCATAACGCATAACGCATAACGCATAACGCATAACGCATAACTTATAACTCATAACGCATAACGCATGGCGCATAACGCAAACTGCATAACGCATAACGCATAACCCATAACCCATAGCGCATAGCGCATAACACATAATGCACAACGCATAACGCATAATCCATTAAGCATAACTTTTAACTCATAACGAATAACGCATAACGCAGAACGCAAAATGCATAACGCATAAAGCATAACGCATAACCCATAACGCAGGACGCACAACGCACAACGCATAAGGCCTAACGCATAACGGATCACGCATAACGCATAAAGCATAACGCATAACGCATAACGCATAACGCATAACGCATAACTCATAACGCATAACGCATAACGAATAACGCATAACGCATGACGCATGACGCATAACGCATAACGCATAACGCATAACGCATAACGCATAACTTATAACTCATAACGCATAACGCATGGCGCATAACGCAAACTGCATAACGCATAACGCATAACCCATAACGCATAGCGCATAACACATAATGCACAACGCATAACGCATAACGCATAACGCATAACGCATAACGCAGAACGCATTACGCATAACTTATAACTCATAACGAATAACGCATAACGCATAACGCAAAATGCATAACGCATAAAGCATAACGCATAACCCATAACCCATAACGCAGAACGCACAACGCACAACGCATAACGCATAACGCATATCGCATAACCTATAACGCAAAACGCATAACGCATAACGCATAACGTATAACGCAAAACGCAAAAGGCATAACGCATAACGCATAATGCATAACGCATAACGCATAATGCACAACGCATAACACATAACGCATAATGCACAACGCATAACGCATAACGCATAACGCATAACGCATAACGCATAACGCATTACGCATAACTTATAACTCATACCTCATTACACATAACGCATAACGCCAAACACATAACGGATCACGCATAACGCATAAAGCATAACGCATAACGCATAACGCATAACGCATAACGCATAACGCATAACGCATAACGCATAACGCATAACGCATAACGCATAACGCATAACGCATAACGCATAACTCATAACGCATAACGCATAACATATAACGCATAACGCATAACGCATGACGCATAACGCATAACACATTAATCCTAACTTTTAACTCATAACGAATAACGCATAACGCAGAACGCAAAATGCATAACGCATAAAGCATAACTTATAACTCATAACGCATAACGCATGGCGCATAACGCAAACTGCATAACGCATAACGCATAACCCATAACCCATAACGCATAGCGCATAACACATAATGCACAACGCATAACGCATAACGCATAACGCAGAACGCATTACGCATAACTTATAACTCATAACGAATAACGCATAACGCAAAATGCATAACGCATAAAGCATAACGCATAACCCATAAACCATAACGCAGAACGCACAACGCACAACGCATAACGCATAACGCATATCGCATAACCTATAACGCAAAACGCATAACGCATAACGTATAACGCAAAACGCATAACGCACAACTCATAACGCAAAACGCATAACGCATAACGTATAACGCATAACGCAAAAGGCATAACGCATAACGCATAACGCATAATGCACAACGCATAACGCATAACGCATAACGCATAACGCATTACGCATAACTTATAACTCATAACCTATAACGCATAACGCATAACGCCTAACGCATAACGGATCACGCATAACGCATAAATCATAACGCATAACGCAAAACGCATAACGCAAAGGCATAACGCATAACGCATAACGCATTACGCATAACTTATAACTCATACCTCATAACACATAACGCATAACGCCAAACACATAACGGATCACGCATAACGCATAAAGCATAATGCATAACGCATAACGCATAACGCATAACGCATAACGCATAACGCATAACGCATAACGCATAACGCATAACGCATAACGCATAACGCATAACGCATAACGCATAACGCATAACGCATAACGCATAACTCATAACGCATAACGCATAACGTATAACGCATAACGCATAACGCATGACGCATAACGCATAACACATTAAGCATAACTTTTAACTCATAACGAATAACGCATAACGCAGAGCGCAAAATGCATAACGCATAAAGCATAACGCATAACCTATAACCCATAACGCAGGACGCACAACGCACAACGCATAACGCCTAACGCATAACGGATCACGCATAACGCATAAAGCATAACGCATAACGCATAACGCATAACGCATAACGCATAACGCATAACGCATAACGCATAACGCATAACGCATAACGCATAACGCATAACTCATAACGCATAACGCATAACGAATAACGCATAACGCATGACGCATAACGCATAACGCATAACGCATAACATATGACGCATAACGCATAACGCATAACGCATAACGCATAACGCATAACGCATAACGCATAACTTATAACTCATAACGCATAACGCATGGCGCATAACGCAAACTGCATAACGCATAACGCATAACCCATAACCCATAACGCATAGCGCATAACACATAATGCACAACGCATAACGCATAACGCATAACGCATAACGCAGAACGCATTACGCATAACTTATAACTCATAACGAATAACGCATAACGCATAACGCAAAATGCATAACGCATAAAGCATAACGCATAACCCATAAACCATAACGCAGAACGCAGAACGCACAACGCACAACGCATAACGCATAACGCATATCGCATAACCTATAACGCAAAACGCATAACGCATAACGTATAACGCAAAACGCATAACGCATAACTCATAACGCAAAACGCATAACGCATAACGTATAACGCATAACGCAAAAGGCATAACGCATAACGCATAACGCATAACGCATAATGCATAATGCACAACGCATAACGCATAACGCATAACGCATAACGCATAACGCATTACGCATAACTTATAACTCATAACCTATAACGCATAACGCATAACGCATAACGCATAACGCATAACGCATAACGCATAACTCATAACGCATAACGCATAACGCATAACGTATAACTCATAACGCATAACGCATAAAGCATAACGTATAACGCAAAACGCATAACGCATAACGCAAAAGGCATAACGCATAACGTTAACGCATAACGCATAACGCATAACGCATAACGCATAACGCATAACGCATAACGCATAACGCATAACACATAACGAATAACGCATAACTCATACCGTATAACGCATAACGCATAACGAACAACGCATAACGCATAACGCATAACGCAAACGTATAACGCACAACGCATAACGCATAACGCAAACGTATAACGCATAACGCATAACGCATAACACATAAAGCATAACGCATAACGCATAACGCATAACGCATAACGCATAACGCAAACGTATTACGCATAACGCATAACGCATAACCCATAACGCAAAATGCATAACGCATAACGCATAACGCATAACGCATAACGCATAACGCATAACGCATAACGCATAACGCATAACGCATAACGCATAACGCATAACGCATAACGCATAACGCATAACGCATAAAGCATAACGCATAACGGATAACGCATAACGCATAACGCAAACGTATAACTCACAACGCATAACGCATAACGCATAACGCATAACGCATATAGCATATCGCATAACGCATAACGCATAACGCATAACGCATAACGCATAACGCATAACGCTTGGCGCATAACGCATAACGCATAACGCAAAACGCATAACGCATAACGTTATGCGTTATGCGTTATGCGTTATGCGTTATGCGTTATGCGTTATGCGTTGTTCGTTATGCGTTATGCATTATGCGTTATGCGTTGTTCGTTATGCGTTATGCGATGTGCGTTATACGTTTGCGTTATACGTTATGGGTTATGCGTTATGCTTTATGCATTGTGCGTTATGCGTTTTGCGTTATGCGTTATGCGTTATGCGTTATGCGTTATGCGTTGTGGGTTATGAGTTATACGTTACGCGTTATGCGTTATGCGTTATGCGTTATGCGTTATGCGTTATGCGATATGCGTTTCGCGTTATGCGTTATGCGTTATGCGTTATGCGTGATGCGTTATGCTTTATGCGTTATGTGTTATTAGTTATACGTTAGGCGTTATGCGATGTGGGTTATGAGTTATACGTTACGCGTTATGCGTTATGCGTTATGCGTTATGCGTTATGCGTTATGCGTTAGGCGTTGTTCGTTATGCGTTATGCGTTGTGCGTTATACGTTTGCGTTATGCGTTATGCGTTTTGCGGTATTCGTTATGCGTTATGGGTTATGCGTTATGCTTTATGCATTATGCGTTATGCGTTGTTCGTTATTCGTTATGCGATGTGCTTTATACGTTTGCGTTATGGGTTATGCGTTATGCGTTATGCTTTATGCGTTATGCGTTATGCGTCATGCGTTATGCGTTATGCGTTATGCGTTATGCATTATGCGTTATGCGTTGTTCGTTATGCGTTATGCGTTATGCGTTATACGGTATGCGTTATGCGTTATGTATTATGCGTTTTGCGTTATGCGTTATGCGTTATGCGTTATGCGTTATGCGTTATGCGTTATGCGGTATGCGTTATGCGTTATGCGTTATGCGTGCTGCGTTATGCTTTATGCGTTATGCGTTATGAGTTATGCGTTATGCGTTATGCGTGATGCGTTATGCTTTATGCGTTATGCGTTATGAGTTATACGTTATGCGTTATGCGTTGTGGGTAATGAGTTATACGTTACGCGTTATGCGTTATGCGTTATGCGTTATGCGTTATGCGTTATGCGTTATGCGTTATGCGTTATGCGTTATGCGTTATGCGTTATGCGTTATGCTTTATGCGTTATGCGTTATGCTTTATGCGTTATGCGTTATGGGTTATGCGTTATGCTTTATGCATTATGCGTTATGCGTTGTTCGTTATGCGTTATGCGTTATGCGTTATACGGTATGCGTTATGCGTTATGTATTATGCGTTATGCGTTATGCGTTATGCGTTATGCGTTTCGCGTTATGCGTTATGCGTTATGCGTGATGCGTTATGCTTTATGCGTTATGCGTTATGAGTTATACGTTATGCGTTATGCGTTGTGGGTTATGAGTTATACGTTACGCGTTATGCGTTATGCGTTATGCGTTATGCGTTATGCGTTATGCGTTATGCGTTATGCGTTATGCGTTATGCGTTATGCGTTATGCGTTATGCGTTATGCGTTATGCGTTATGCGTTATGCATTATGCGTTAGTCGTTGTTCGTTATGCGTTATGCGTTGTGCGTTATACGTTTGCGTTATGCGTTATGCGTTATGCGTTATGCGTTATGCTTTTTGCGTTATGCGTGATGCGTTATGCGTTATGTGTTTTGCTTTATGCGTTATGCGTTGTGCGTTGTGCGTTATGCGGTATGCGTTATGCGTTATGCGTTATGCGTTATGCGTTATGCGTTATGCGTTATGCGTTATGCGTTATGCGTTATGCGTTATGCGTTATGCGTTATGCGTTATGCGTTATGCGTTATGCGTTATGCGTTATGCGTTATGCGTTATACGTTTGCGTTATGCGTTATTGGTTATGCGTTATGCTTTATGCGTTATGCGTTATGCGTTATGCGTTATGCGTTATGCGTTATGCGTTATGCATTATGCGTTATGCGTTATGCGTTATGCGTTATGCGTTGTGCGTTATGCGTTATGCATTATGCGTTAGGCGTTGTTCGTTATGCGTTATGCGTTGTGCGTTATACGTTTGCGTTATGCGTGATGCGTTATGAGTTATACGTTATGCGTTATGCGTTAAGCGATGTGCGTTATGAGTTATACGTTATGCGTTATACGTTATGCGTTGAGCGTTATGCGTTATGCGTTTTGCGTTATGCGTTATGCGGTATGCGTTATGCTTTATGCGTTATGCGTTATGCGTTATGCGTTATGCGTTATGCGTTATGCGTTATGCGTTATGCGTTATGCGTAATGCGTTATGCGTTATGCGTTATGCATTATGCGTTATGCGTTATGCGTTATGCGTTATGTATTATGCGTTTTGCGTTTTGCGTTATGCGTTATGCGTTATGCTTTATGCGTTATGCGTTATGCGTTATGCGTTATGCGATATGCGATATGCGTTATGCGTTATGCGTTATGCGTTATGCGTTTGCGTTATGCGTTATGCGTAATGCGTTATGCATTATGCGTTATGCGTGATGCGTTATGCGTTATGCATTATGCGTTTTGCTTTATGCGTTATGCGTTACGCGTTATGCGTTATGCGTTATGCGTTATGCGTTATGCGTTATGCGTTATGCGTTATGCGTTATGCGTTATGCGTTATGCGTTATGCGTTATGCGTTATGCTTTATGCGTTATGCGTTATGCTTTATGCGTTATGCGTTATGGGTTATGCGTTATGCTTTATGCATTATGCGTTATGCGTTGTTCGTTATGCGTTATGCGTTATGCGTTATACGGTATGCGTTATGCGTTATGTATTATGCGTTATGCGTTATGGGTTATGCGTTATGCGTTTCGCGTTATGCGTTATGCGTTATGCGTGATGCGTTATGCTTTATGCGTAATGCGTTATGAGTTATACGTTATGCGTTATGCGTTGTGGGTTATGAGTTATACGTTACGCGTTATGCGTTATGCGTTATGCGTTATGCGTTATGCGTTATGCGTTATGCGTTATGCGTTATGCGTTATGCGTTATGCGTTATGCGTTATGCGTTATGCGTTATGCGTTATGCGTTATGCGTTATGCGTTATGCGTTATGCATTATGCGTTAGTCGTTGTTCGTTATGCGTTATGCGTTGTGCGTTATACGTTTGCGTTATGCGTTATGTATTATGCGTTATGCGTTATGCGTTATGCGTTATGCGTTTCGCGTTATGCGTTATGCGTTATGCGTTATGCGTTATGCGTTATGCGTTATGCGTTATGAGTTATACGTTATGCGTTATGCGTTGTGGGTTATGAGTTATACGTTACGCGTTATGCGTTATGCGTTATGCGTTATGCGTTATGCGTTATGCGTTATGCGTTATGCGTTATGCGTTATGCGTTATGCGTTATGCGTTATGCGTTATGCGTTATGCGTTATGCGTTATGCGTTATGCATTATGCGTTAGTCGTTGTTCGTTATGCGTTATGCGTTGTGCGTTATACGTTTGCGTTATGCGTTATGCGTTATGCGTTATGCGTTATGCATTTTGCGTTATGCGTGATGCGTTATGCGTTATGTGTTTTGCTTTATGCGTTATGCGTTGTGCGTTGTGCGTTATGCGGTATGCGTTATGCGTTATGCGTTATGCGTTATGCGTTATGCGTTATGCGTTATGCGTTATGCGTTATGCGTTATGCGTTATGCGTTATGCGTTATGCGTTATGCGTTATGCGTTATGCGTTATGCGTTATGCGTTATGCGTTATACGTTTGCGTTATGCGTTATGCGTTATGCGTTATGCTTTATGCGTTATGCGTTATGCGTTATGCGTTATGCGTTATGCGTTATGCGTTATGCGTTATGCGTTATGCGTTATGCGTTATGCGTTGTGCGTTATGCGTTATGCATTATGCGTTAGGCGTTGTTCGTTATGCGTTATGCGTTGTGCGTTATACGTTTGCGTTATGCGTGATGCGTTATGAGTTATACGTTATGCGTTATGCGTTAAGCGATGTGCGTTATGAGTTATACGTTATGCGTTATACGTTATGCGTTGAGCGTTATGCGTTATGCGTTTTGCGTTATGCGTTATGCGGTATGCGTTATGCTTTATGCGTTATGCGTTATGCGTTATGCGTTATGCGTTATGCGTTATGCGTTATGCGTTATGCGTTATGCGTTATGCGTAATGCGTTATGCGTTATGCGTTATGCGTTATGCGTTATGCGTTATGCGTTATGCGTTATGTATTATGCGTTTTGCGTTTTGCGTTATGCGTTATGCGTTATGCTTTATGCGTTATGCGTTATGCGTTATGCGTTATGCGATATGCGATATGCGTTATGCGTTATGCGTTATGCGTTATGCGTTTGCGTTATGCGTCATGCGTTATGCGTCATATGTTATGCGTTATGCGTTATGCGTTATGCGTCATGCGTTATGCGTTATTCGTTATGCGTTATGCGTTATGAGTTATGCGTTATGCGTTATGCGTTATGCGTTATGCGTTATGCGTTATGCGTTATGCGTTATGCGTTATGCGTTATGCTTTATGCGTTATGCGTGATCCGTTATGCGTTAGGCGTTATGCGTTGTGCGTTGTGCGTCCTGCGTTATGAGTTATAAGTTATGCGTTATGCTTTATGCGTTATGCATTTTGCGTTCTGCGTTATGCGTTATTCGTTATGAGTTAAAAGTTATGCTTAATGTGTTATGCGTTATGCGTCATGCGTTATGCGTTATGCGTTATACGTTATGCGTTATGCGTTATGAGTTATGCGTTATGCGTTATGCGTTATGAGTTATGCGTTATGCGTTATGCGTGATGCGTTATGCTTTATGCGTTATGCGTTATGAGTTATACGTTATGCGTTATGCGTTGTGGGTAATGAGATATACGTTACGCGTTATGCGTTATGCGTTATGCGTTATGCGTTATGCGTTATGCGTTATGCGTTATGCGTTATGCGTTATGCGTTATGCGTTATGCGTTATGCTTTATGCGTTATGCGTTATGCTTTATGCGTTATGCGTTATGGGTTATGCGTTATGCTTTATGCATTATGCGTTATGCGTTGTTCGTTATGCGTTATGCGTTATGCGTTATACGGTATGCGTTATGCGTTATGTATTATGCGTTATGCGTTATGCGTTATGCGTTATGCGTTTCGCGTTATGCGTTATGCGTTATGCGTGATGCGTTATGCTTTATGCGTTATGCGTTATGAGTTATACGTTATGCGTTATGCGTTGTGGGTTATGAGTTATACGTTATGCGTTATGCGTTATGCGTTATGCGTTATGCGTTATGCGTTATGCGTTATGCGTTATGCGTTATGCGTTATGCGTTATGCGTTATGCGTTATGCGTTATGCGTTATGCGTTATGCATTATGCGTTAGTCGTTGTTCGTTATGCGTTATGCGTTATGCGTTATGCGTTATGCGTTATGCGTTATGCGTTATGCGTTATGCGTTATGCGTTATGCGTTATGCGTTATGCGTTATGCGTTATGCGTTATGTATTATGCGTTTTGCGTTTTGCGTTATGCGTTATGCGTTATGCTTTATGCGTTATGCGTTATGCGTTATGCGTTATGCGTTATGCGATATGCGTTATGCGTTATGCGTTATGCGTTATGCGTTTGCGTTATGCGTTATGCGTTATGCGTAATGCGTTATGCATTATGCGTTATGCGTGATGCGTTATGCGTTATGCATTATGCGTTTTGCTTTATGCGTTATGCGTTACGCGTTATGCGTTATGCGTTATGCGTTATGCGTTATGCGTTATGTGTTATGCGTTATGCGTTATGCGTTATGCGTTATGCGTTATGCTTTATGCGTTATGCGTTATGCTTTATGCGTTATGCGTTATGGGTTATGCGTTATGCTTTATGCATTATGCGTTATGCGTTGTTCGTTATGCGTTATGCGTTATGCGTTATACGGTATGCGTTATGCGTTATGTATTATGCGTTATGCGTTATGCGTTATGCGTTATGCGTTTCGCGTTATGCGTTATGCGTTATGCGTGATGCGTTATGCTTTATGCGTTATGCGTTATGAGTTATACGTTATGCGTTATGCGTTGTGGGTTATGAGTTATACGTTACGCGTTATGCGTTATGCGTTATGCGTTATGCGTTATGCGTTATGCGTTATGCGTTATGCGTTATGCGTTATGCGTTATGCGTTATGCGTTATGCGTTATGCGTTATGCGTTATGCGTTATGCGTTATGCATTATGCGTTAGTCGTTGTTCGTTATGCGTTATGCGTTGTGCGTTATACGTTTGCGTTATGCGTTATGTATTATACGTTATGCGTTATGCGTTATGCGTTATGCGTTTCGCGTTATGCGTTATGCGTTATGCGTTATGCGTTATGCTTTATGCGTTATGCGTTATGAGTTATACGTTATGCGTTATGCGTTGTGGGTTATGAGTTATACGTTACGCGTTATGCGTTATGCGTTATGCGTTATGCGTTATGCGTTATGCGTTATGCGTTATGCGTTATGCGTTATGCGTTATGCGTTATGCGTTATGCGTTATGCGTTATGCGTTATGCGTTATGCGTTAGTCGTTGTTCGTTATGCGTTATGCGTTGTGCGTTATACGTTTGCGTTATGCGTTATGCGTTATGCGTTATGCATTTTGCGTTATGCGTGATGCGTTATGCGTTATGTGTTTTGCTTTATGCGTTATGCGTTGTGCGTTGTGCGTTATGCGTTATGCGTTATGCGTTATGCGTTATGCGTTATGCGTTATGCGTTATGCGTTATGCGTTATGCGTTATGCGTTATGCGTTATGCGTTATGCGTTATGCGTTATGCGTTATGCGTTATGCGTTATGCGTTATGCGTTATGCGTTATACGTTTGCGTTATGCGTTATGCGTTATGCGTTATGCTTTATGCGTTATGCGTTATGCGTTATGCGTTATGCGTTATGCGTTATGCATTATGCGTTATGCGTTATGCGTTATGCGTTATGCGTTGTGCGTTATGCGTTATGCATTATGCGTTAGGCGTTGTTCGTTATGCGTTATGCGTTGTGCGTTATACGTTTGCGTTATGCGTGATGCGTTATGAGTTATACGTTATGCGTTATGCGTTAAGCGATGTGCGTTATGAGTTATACGTTATGCGTTATACGTTATGCGTTGAGCGTTATGCGTTATGCGTTTTGCGTTATGCGTTATGCGGTATGCGTTATGCTTTATGCGTTATGCGTTATGCGTTATGCGTTATGCGTTATGCGTTATGCGTTATGCGTTATGCGTTATGCGTTATGCGTAATGCGTTATGCGTTATGCGTTATGCATTATGCGTTATGCGTTATGCGTTATGCGTTATGTATTATGCGTTTTGCGTTTTGCGTTATGCGTTATGCGTTATGCTTTATGCGTTATGCGTTATGCGTTATGCGTTATGCGATATGCGATATGCGTTATGCGTTATGCGTTATGCGTTATGCGTTTGCGTTATGCGTTATGCGTAATGCGTTATGCATTATGCGTTATGCGTGATGCGTTATGCGTTATGCATTATGCGTTTTGCTTTATGCGTTATGCGTTACGCGTTATGCGTTATGCGTTATGCGTTATGCGTTATGCGTTATGCGTTATGCGTTATGCGTTATGCGTTATGCGTTATGTATTATGCGTTTTGCGTTTTGCGTTATGCGTTATGCGTTATGCTTTATGCGTTATGCGTTATGCGTTATGCGTTATGCGATATGCGATATGCGTTATGCGTTATGCGTTATGCGTTATGCGTTTGCGTTATGCGTTATGCGTAATGCGTTATGCATTATGCGTTATGCGTGATGCGTTATGCGTTATGCATTATGCGTTTTGCTTTATGCGTTATGCGTTACGCGTTATGCGTTATGCGTTATGCGTTATGCGTTATGCGTTATGCGTTATGCGTTATGCGTTATGCGTTATGCGTTATGCGTTATGCGTTATGCGTTATGCTTTATGCGTTATGCGTTATGCTTTATGCGTTATGCGTTATGGGTTATGCGTTATGCTTTATGCATTATGCGTTATGCGTTGTTCGTTATGCGTTATGCGTTATGCGTTATACGGTATGCGTTATGCGTTATGTATTATGCGTTATGCGTTATGGGTTATGCGTTATGCGTTTCGCGTTATGCGTTATGCGTTATGCGTGATGCGTTATGCTTTATGCGTTATGCGTTATGAGTTATACGTTATGCGTTATGCGTTGTGGGTTATGAGTTATACGTTACGCGTTATGCGTTATGCGTTATGCGTTATGCGTTATGCGTTATGCGTTATGCGTTATGCGTTATGCGTTATGCGTTATGCGTTATGCGTTATGCGTTATGCGTTATGCGTTATGCGTTATGCGTTATGCGTTATGCGTTATGCATTATGCGTTAGTCGTTGTTCGTTATGCGTTATGCGTTGTGCGTTATACGTTTGCGTTATGCGTTATGTATTATGCGTTATGCGTTATGCGTTATGCGTTATGCGTTTCGCGTTATGCGTTATGCGTTATGCGTGATGCGTTATGCTTTATGCGTTATGCGTTATGAGTTATACGTTATGCGTTATGCGTTGTGGGTTATGAGTTATACGTTACGCGTTATGCGTTATGCGTTATGCGTTATGCGTTATGCGTTATGCGTTATGCGTTATGCGTTATGCGTTATGCGTTATGCGTTATGCGTTATGCGTTATGCGTTATGCGTTATGCGTTATGCGTTATGCATTATGCGTTAGTCGTTGTTCGTTATGCGTTATGCGTTGTGCGTTATACGTTTGCGTTATGCGTTATGCGTTATGCGTTATGCGTTATGCATTTTGCGTTATGCGTGATGCGTTATGCGTTATGTGTTTTGCTTTATGCGTTATGCGTTGTGCGTTGTGCGTTATGCGGTATGCGTTATGCGTTATGCGTTATGCGTTATGCGTTATGCGTTATGCGTTATGCGTTATGCGTTATGCGTTATGCGTTATGCGTTATGCGTTATGCGTTATGCGTTATGCGTTATGCGTTATGCGTTATGCGTTATGCGTTATACGTTTGCGTTATGCGTTATGCGTTATGCGTTATGCTTTATGCGTTATGCGTTATGCGTTATGCGTTATGCGTTATGCGTTATGCATTATGCGTTATGCGTTATGCGTTATGCGTTATGCGTTGTGCGTTATGCGTTATGCATTATGCGTTAGGCGTTGTTCGTTATGCGTTATGCGTTGTGCGTTATACGTTTGCGTTATGCGTGATGCGTTATGAGTTATACGTTATGCGTTATGCGTTAAGCGATGTGCGTTATGAGTTATACGTTATGCGTTATACGTTATGCGTTGAGCGTTATGCGTTATGCTTTTTGCGTTATGCGTTATGCGGTATGCGTTATGCTTTATGCGTTATGCGTTATGCGTTATGCGTTATGCGTTATGCGTTATGCGTTATGCGTTATGCGTTATGCGTTATGCGTAATGCGTTATGCGTTATGCGTTATGCATTATGCGTTATGCGTTATGCGTTATGCGTTATGTATTATGCGTTTTGCGTTTTGCGTTATGCGTTATGCGTTATGCTTTATGCGTTATGCGTTATGCGTTATGCGTTATGCGATATGCGATATGCGTTATGCGTTATGCGTTATGCGTTATGCGTTTGCGTTATGCGTCATGCGTTATGCGTCATATGTTATGCGTTATGCGTTATGCGTTATGCGTCATGCGTTATGCGTTATTCGTTATGCGTTATGCGTTATGAGTTATGCGTTATGCGTTATGCGTTATGCGTTATGCGTTATGCGTTATGCGTTATGCGTTATGCGTTATGCGTTATGCTTTATGCGTTATGCGTGATCCGTTATGCGTTAGGCGTTATGCGTTGTGCGTTGTGCGTCCTGCGTTATGGGTTATAGGTTATGCGTTATGCTTTATGCGTTATGCATTTTGCGTTCTGCGTTATGCGTTATTCGTTATGAGTTAAAAGTTATGCTTAATGTGTTATGCGTTATGCGTCATGCGTTATGCGTTATGCGTTATACGTTATGCGTTATGCGTTATGAGTTATGCGTTATGCGTTATGCGTTATGAGTTATGCGTTATGCGTTATGCGTGATGCGTTATGCTTTATGCGTTATGCGTTATGAGTTATACGTTATGCGTTATGCGTTGTGGGTAATGAGATATACGTTACGCGTTATGCGTTATGCGTTATGCGTTATGCGTTATGCGTTATGCGTTATGCGTTATGCGTTATGCGTTATGCGTTATGCGTTATGCGTTATGCTTTATGCGTTATGCGTTATGCTTTATGCGTTATGCGTTATGGGTTATGCGTTATGCTTTATGCATTATGCGTTATGCGTTGTTCGTTATGCGTTATGCGTTATGCGTTATACGGTATGCGTTATGCGTTATGTATTATGCGTTATGCGTTATGCGTTATGCGTTATGCGTTTCGCGTTATGCGTTATGCGTTATGCGTGATGCGTTATGCTTTATGCGTTATGCGTTATGAGTTATACGTTATGCGTTATGCGTTGTGGGTTATGAGTTATACGTTACGCGTTATGCGTTATGCGTTATGCGTTATGCGTTATGCGTTATGCGTTATGCGTTATGCGTTATGCGTTATGCGTTATGCGTTATGCGTTATGCGTTATGCGTTATGCGTTATGCGTTAAGCGTTATTCGTTGTTCGTTATGCGTTATGCGTTATGCGTTATGCGTTATGCGTTATGCGTTATGCGTTATGCGTTATGCGTTATGCGTTATGCATTATGCGTTATGCGTTATGCGTTATGCGTTATGTATTATGCGTTTTGCGTTTTGCGTTATGCGTTATGCGTTATGCTTTATGCGTTATGCGTTATGCGTTATGCGTTATGCGATATGCGATATGCGTTATGCGTTATGCGTTATGCGTTATGCGTTTGCGTTATGCGTTATGCGTTATGCGTAATGCGTTATGCGTTATGCGTTATGCGTGATGCGTTATGCGTTATGCATTATGCGTTTTGCTTTATGCGTTATGCGTTACGCGTTATGCGTTATGCGTTATGCGTTATGCGTTATGCGTTATGTGTTATGCGTTATGCGTTATGCGTTATGCGTTATGCGTTATGCTTTATGCGTTATGCGTTATGCTTTATGCGTTATGCGTTATGGGTTATGCGTTATGCTTTATGCATTATGCGTTATGCGTTGTTCGTTATGCGTTATGCGTTATGCGTTATACGGTATGCGTTATGCGTTATGTATTATGCGTTATGCGTTATGCGTTATGCGTTATGCGTTTCGCGTTATGCGTTATGCGTTATGCGTGATGCGTTATGCTTTATGCGTTATGCGTTATGAGTTATACGTTATGCGTTATGCGTTGTGGGTTATGAGTTATACGTTACGCGTTATGCGTTATGCGTTATGCGTTATGCGTTATGCGTTATGCGTTATGCGTTATGCGTTATGCGTTATGCGTTATGCGTTATGCGTTATGCGTTATGCGTTATGCGTTATGCGTTATGCGTTATGCATTATGCGTTAGTCGTTGTTCGTTATGCGTTATGCGTTGTGCGTTATACGTTTGCGTTATGCGTTATGTATTATACGTTATGCGTTATGCGTTATGCGTTATGCGTTTCGCGTTATGCGTTATGCGTTATGCGTGATGCGTTATGCTTTATGCGTTATGCGTTATGAGTTATACGTTATGCGTTATGCGTTGTGGGTTATGAGTTATACGTTACGCGTTATGCGTTATGCGTTATGCGTTATGCGTTATGCGTTATGCGTTATGCGTTATGCGTTATGCGTTATGCGTTATGCGTTATGCGTTATGCGTTATGCGTTATGCGTTATGCATTATGCGTTATCCGTTGTTCGTTATGCGTTATGCGTTGTGCGTTATACGTTTGCGTTATGCGTTATGCGTTATGCGTTATGCATTTTGCGTTATGCGTGATGCGTTATGCGTTATGTGTTTTGCTTTATGCGTTATGCGTTGTGCGTTGTGCGTTATGCGGTATGCGTTATGCGTTATGCGTTATGCGTTATGCGTTATGCGTTATGCGTTATGCGTTATGCGTTATGCGTTATGCGTTATGCGTTATGCGTTATGCGTTATGCGTTATGCGTTATGCGTTATGCGTTATGCGTTATGCGTTATACGTTTGCGTTATGCGTTATGCGTTATGCGTTATGCTTTATGCGTTATGCGTTATGCGTTATGCGTTATGCGTTATGCGTTATGCATTATGCGTTATGCGTTATGCGTTATGCGTTATGCGTTGTGCGTTATGCGTTATGCATTATGCGTTAGGCGTTGTTCGTTATGCGTTATGCGTTGTGCGTTATACGTTTGCGTTATGCGTGATGCGTTATGAGTTATACGTTATGCGTTATGCGTTAAGCGATGTGCGTTATGAGTTATACGTTATGCGTTATACGTTATGCGTTGAGCGTTATGCGTTATGCGTTTTGCGTTATGCGTTATGCGGTATGCGTTATGCTTTATGCGTTATGCGTTATGCGTTATGCGTTATGCGTTATGCGTTATGCGTTATGCGTTATGCGTTATGCGTTATGCGTAATGCGTTATGCGTTATGCGTTATGCATTATGCGTTATGCGTTATGCGTTATGCGTTATGTATTATGCGTTTTGCGTTTTGCGTTATGCGTTATGCGTTATGCTTTATGCGTTATGCGTTATGCGTTATGCGTTATGCGATATGCGATATGCGTTATGCGTTATGCGTTATGCGTTATGCGTTTGCGTTATGCGTTATGCGTAATGCGTTATGCATTATGCGTTATGCGTGATGCGTTATGCGTTATGCATTATGCGTTTTGCTTTATGCGTTATGCGTTACGCGTTATGCGTTATGCGTTATGCGTTATGCGTTATGCGTTATGCGTTATGCGTTATGCGTTATGCGTTATGCGTTATGCGTTATGCGTTATGCTTTATGCGTTATGCGTTATGCCTTATGCGTTATGCGTTATGGGTTATGCGTTATGCTTTATGCATTATGCGTTATGCGTTGTTCGTTATGCGTTATGCGTTATGCGTTATACGGTATGCGTTATGCGTTATGTATTATGCGTTATGCGTTATGCGTTATGCGTTATGCGTTTCGCGTTATGCGTTATGCGTTATGCGTGATGCGTTATGCTTTATGCGTTATGCGTTATGAGTTATACGTTATGCGTTATGCGTTGTGGGTTATGAGTTATACGTTACGCGTTATGCGTTATGCGTTATGCGTTATGCGTTATGCGTTATGCGTTATGCGTTATGCGTTATGCGTTATGCGTTATGCGTTATGCGTTATGCGTTATGCGTTATGCGTTATGCGTTATGCATTATGCGTTAGTCGTTGTTCGTTATGCGTTATGCGTTGTGCGTTATACGTTTGCGTTATGCGTTATGCGTTATGCGTTATGCGTTATGCATTTTGCGTTATGCGTGATGCGTTATGTGTTATGTGTTTTGCTTTATGCGTTATGCGTTGTGCGTTGTGCGTTATGCGGTATGCGTTATGCGTTATGCGTTATGCGTTATGCGTTATGCGTTATGCGTTATGCGTTATGCGTTATGCGTTATGCGTTATGCGTTATGCGTTATGCGTTATGCGTTATGCGTTATACGTTTGCGTTATGCGTTATGCGTTATGCGTTATGCTTTATGCGTTATGCGTTATGCGTTATGCGTTATGCGTTATGCGTTATGCATTATGCGTTATGCGTTATGCGTTATGCGTTATGCGTTGTGCGTTATGCGTTATGCATTATGCGTTAGGCGTTGTTCGTTATGCGTTATGCGTTGTGCGTTATACGTTTGCGTTATGCGTGATGCGTTATGAGTTATACGTTATGCGTTATGCGTTAAGCGATGTGCGTTATGAGTTATACGTTATGCGTTATACGTTATGCGTTGAGCGTTATGCGTTATGCGTTTTGCGTTATGCGTTATGCGGTATGCGTTATGCTTTATGCGTTATGCGTTATGCGTTATGCGTTATGCGTTATGCGTTATGCGTTATGCGTTATGCGTTATGCGTTATGCGTAATGCGTTATGCGTTATGCGTTATGCATTATGCGTTATGCGTTATGCGTTATGCGTTATGTATTATGCGTTTTGCGTTTTGCGTTATGCGTTATGCGTTATGCTTTATGCGTTATGCGTTATGCGTTATGCGTTATGCGATATGCGATATGCGTTATGCGTTATGCGTTATGCGTTATGCGTTTGCGTTATGCGTTATGCGTTATGCGTTATGCATTATGCGTTATGCGTGATGCGTTATGCGTTATGCATTATGCGTTTTGCTTTATGCGTTATGCGTTATGCGTTATGCGTTGTGCGTTATGCGTTAGGCGTTGTTGGTTATGCGTTATGCGTTGTGCGTTATACGTTTGCGTTATGCGTTATGCGTTATGTTTTATGCTTTATGCGTTATGCGTTATGGGTTATGCGTTAGTGGTTGTTCGTTATGCGTTATGCGTTGTGCGTTATGCGTTATATGTTATGCGTTATATGTTATGCGTTATGCGTTATGCGTTATACGGTATGCGTTATGCGTTTTGCGTTCTGCGTTATGCGTTATGCGTTATGCGTTATACGTTATGCGTTATGCGTTATGCGTTATGCGTTATGCGTTATGCGTTATGCTTTATGCGTTATGCGTTATGAGTTATACGTTATGCGTTATGCGTTATGCGTTATGCGTTATGCGGTATGCGTTATGCGTTATGCTTTATGCGTTATGCGTTATGAGTTATACGTTATGCGTTATGCGTTATGCGTTATGCGGTATGCGTTATGCGTTATGCGTTATGCGTTATGCGTTATGCGTTATGCGTTTGCGTTATGCGTTATGCGTAATGCGTTATGCATTATGCGTGATGCGTTATGCGTTATGCATTATGCGTTTTGCTTTATGCGTTATGCGTTATGCGTTGTGCGTTATACGTTTGCGTTATGCGTTATGCATTATGTGTTATGCGTTATGCATTATGCGTTATGCGTTATGCGTTATGCGTTATGCGTTATGCGTTATGCGTTATGCGTTATGCGTTAGGCGTTGTTGGTTATGCGTTATGCGTTGTGCGTTATACGTTTGCGTTATGCGTTATGCGTTATGTTTTATGCTTTATGCGTTATGCGTTATGGGTTATGCGTTAGTGGTTGTTCGTTATGTGTTATGCGTTGTGCGTTATGCGTTATATGTTATGCGTTATATGTTATGCGTTATGCGTTATGCGTTATACGGTATGCGTTATGCGTTATGCGTTATGCGTTATGCGTTATGCGTTATGCGTTATGCGTTATGCGTTATGCGTTATGCGTTATGCTTTATGCGTTATGCGTTATGAGTTATACGTTATGCGTTATGCGTTATGCGTTATGCGGTATGCGTTATGCGTTATGCTTTATGCGTTATGCGTTATGAGTTATACGTTATGCGTTATGCGTTATGCGTTATGCGGTATGCGTTATGCGTTATGCGTTATGCGTTTTGCGTTATGCGTTATGCGTTATGCGTTATGCTTTATGCGTTATGCGTTATGCGTAATGCGTTATTCGTTATGCGTTATGCGTTATGCGTTATGCGTTATGCGTTATGCGTTATGCGTTTTGCGTTATGCATTATGCGTTGTGCGCTATACGTTTGCGTTATGCGTTATGCGTTATGCGTTATGCTTTATGCGTTATGCGTTATGCGTAATGCGTTATGCGTTATGCGCTATGCGTTATGCGTTATGCGTTATAAGTTATGCGTTATGCGTTATGCGTTATGCGTTGTGCGTTGTGCGTTATACGTTTGCGTTATGCGTTTTGCGTTATGCGTTATGCGTTATGCGTTATGCTTTATGCGTTATGCGTTATGCGTAATGCGTTATGCGTTATGCGCTATGCGTTATGCGTTATGCGTTATAAGTTATGCGTTATGCGTTATGCGTTATGCGTTGTGCGTTGTGCGTTATACGTTTGCGTTATGCATTATGCTTTATGCGTTATGCGTTATGCGTTATGCGATATGCGTTATGCGTTATGCGTTGTGCGTTGTGCGTTATACGTTTGCGTTATGCATTATGCTTTATGCGTTATGCGTTATGCGTTATGCGATATGCGTTATGCGTTATGCGTTATGCGTTATGCGTTATGCGTTATGCATTATGCGTTATGCGTTATGCGTTATGCGTTATGCGTTATGCGTTATGCGTTATGCGTTATGATTTATGCGTTACGCGTTACGCTTTATGCGTTATGCGTTATGCGTTATGCGTTATGTATTATGCGTTTTGCGTTTTGCGTTATGCGTTATGCGTTATGCTTTATGCGTTATGCGTTATGCGTTATGCGTTATGCGATATGCGATATGCGTTATGCGTTATGCGTTATGCGTTATGCGTTTGCGTTATGCGTTATGCGTAATGCGTTATGCATTATGCGTTATGCGTGATGCGTTATGCGTTATGCATTATGCGTTTTGCTTTATGCGTTATGCGTTATGCGTTATGCGTTGTGCGTTATGCGTTAGGCGTTGTTGGTTATGCGTTATGCGTTGTGCGTTATACGTTTGCGTTATGCGTTATGCGTTATGTTTTATGCTTTATGCGTTATGCGTTATGGGTTATGCGTTAGTGGTTGTTCGTTATGCGTTATGCGTTGTGCGTTATGCGTTATATGTTATGCGTTATATGTTATGCGTTATGCGTTATGCGTTATGCGTTATGCGTTATGCGTTATGCGTTATGCGTTATGCGTTATCCGTTATGCGTTATGCGTTATGCGTTATGCGTTATGCGTTATGCGTTATGCGTTATGCGTTATGCTTTATGCGTTATGCGTTATGAGTTATACGTTATGCGTTATGCGTTATGCGTTATGCGTTATGCGGTATGCGTTATGCGTTATGCTTTATGCGTTATGCGTTATGAGTTATACGTTATGCGTTATGCGTTATGCGTTATGCGGTATGCGTTATGCGTTATGCGTTATGCGTTATGCGTTATGCGTTATGCGTTTGCGTTATGCGTTATGCGTAATGCGTTATGCATTATGCGTGATGCGTTATGCGTTATGCATTATGCGTTTTGCTTTATGCGTTATGCGTTATGCGTTGTGCGTTATACGTTTGCGTTATGCGTTATGCATTATGTGTTATGCGTTATGCATTATGCGTTATGCGTTATGCGTTATGCGTTATGCGTTATGCGTTATGCGTTATGCGTTATGCGTTAGGCGTTGTTGGTTATGCGTTATGCGTTGTGCGTTATACGTTTGCGTTATGCGTTATGCGTTATGTTTTATGCTTTATGCGTTATGCGTTATGGGTTATGCGTTAGTGGTTGTTCGTTATGTGTTATGCGTTGTGCGTTATGCGTTATATGTTATGCGTTATATGTTATGCGTTATGCGTTATGCGTTATACGGTATGCGTTATGCGTTATGCGTTATGCGTTATGCGTTATGCGTTATGCGTTATGCGTTATGCGTTATGCGTTATGCGTTATGCTTTATGCGTTATGCGTTATGAGTTATACGTTATGCGTTATGCGTTATGCGTTATGCGGTATGCGTTATGCGTTATGCTTTATGCGTTATGCGTTATGAGTTATACGTTATGCGTTATGCGTTATGCGTTATGCGGTATGCGTTATGCGTTATGCGTTATGCGTTTTGCGTTATGCGTTATGCGTTATGCGTTATGCTTTATGCGTTATGCGTTATGCGTAATGCGTTATTCGTTATGCGTTATGCGTTATGCGTTATGCGTTATGCGTTATGCGTTATGCGTTTTGCGTTATGCATTATGCGTTGTGCGCTATACGTTTGCGTTATGCGTTATGCGTTATGCGTTATGCTTTATGCGTTATGCGTTATGCGTAATGCGTTATGCGTTATGCGCTATGCGTTATGCGTTATGCGTTATAAGTTATGCGTTATGCGTTATGCGTTATGCGTTGTGCGTTGTGCGTTATACGTTTGCGTTATGCGTTTTGCGTTATGCGTTATGCGTTATGCGTTATGCTTTATGCGTTATGCGTTATGCGTAATGCGTTATGCGTTATGCGCTATGCGTTATGCGTTATGCGTTATAAGTTATGCGTTATGCGTTATGCGTTATGCGTTGTGCGTTGTGCGTTATACGTTTGCGTTATGCATTATGCTTTATGCGTTATGCGTTATGCGTTATGCGATATGCGTTATGCGTTATGCGTTATGCGTTATGCGTTATGCGTTATGCATTATGCGTTATGCGTTATGCGTTATGCGTTATGCGTTATGCGTTATGCGTTATGCGTTATGATTTATGCGTTACGCGTTACGCTTTATGCGTTATGCATTATGCGTTATGCGTTATGCGTTATGCGTTATGCGTTATTCGTTATGAGTAATGAGTTATAAGTTATGCGTTATGCGTTATGCTTTATGCATTATGCGTAATGCGTTATGCGTTATGCGTTATGCGCTATGCGTTATGCGTTATGCGTTATAAGTTATGCGTTATGCGTTATGCGTTATGCGTTGTGCGTTGTGCGTTATACGTTTGCGTTATGCATTATGCTTTATGCGTTATGCGTCATGCGTTATGCGATATGCGTTATGCGTTATGCGTTATGCGTTATGCGTTATGCGTTATGCGTTATGCATTATGCGTTATGCGTTATGCGTTATGCGTTATGCGTTATGCGTTATGCGTAATGCGTTATGCGTTATGCGTTATGCGTTATGATTTATGCGTTACGCGTTACGCTTTATGCGTTATGCATTATGCGTTATGCGTTATGCGTTATGCATTATGCGTTATTCGTTATGAGTAATGAGTTATAAGTTATGCGTTATGCGTTATGCTTTATGCATTATGCGTTATGCGTTATGCGTTATGCGTTATGCTTTACGCGTTATGCGTTACTCATTATGAGTTATGAGTTATAAGTTATGCGTAATGCGTTATGCGTTATGCGTTATGCTTTATGCGTTATGCGTTATGCGTTATGCGTTATGCGTTATGCGTTATGCGTTATGCGTTATGCTTTATGCGTTATGCGTTATGAGTTATACGTTATGCGTTATGCGTTATGCGTTATGCGGTATGCGTTATGCGTTATGCGTTATGCGTTATGCGTTATGCGTTATGCGTTATGCGTTATGCGTTATGCGTTATGCGTTATGCGTTATTCGTTATGAGTAATGAGTTATAAGTTATGCGTTATGCGTTATGCTTTATGCATTATGCGTTATGCGTTATGCGTTATGCGTTATGCTTTACGCGTTATGCGTTACTCATTATGAGTTACGAGTTATAAGTTATGCGTTATGCGTTATGCGTTATGCGTTGTGCGTTGTGCGTTATGCGGTATGCGTTATGCGTTATGCTTTATGCGTTATGCGTTATGAGTTATACGTTATGCGTTATGCGTTATGCGTTATGCGGTATGCGTTATGCGTTATGCGTTATGCGTTATGCGTTATGCGTTATGCGTTATGCGTTATGCGCTATGCGTTATGCGTTATGCGTTATAAGTTATGCGTTATGCGTTATGCGTTGTGCGTTGTGCGTTATACGTTTGCGTTATGCATTATGCTTTATGCGTTATGCGTTATGCGTTATGCGATATGCGTTATGCGTTATGCGTTATGCGTTATGCGTTATGCGTTATGCATTATGCGTTATGCGTTATGCGTTATGCGTTATGCGTTATGCGTTATGCGTTATGCTTTATGCATTATGCGTTATGCGTTATGCGTTATGCGTTATGCTTTACGCGTTATGCGTTACTCATTATGAGTTATGAGTTATAAGTTATGCGTAATGCGTTATGCGTTATGCGTTATGCTTTATGCGTTATGCGTTATGTGTTATGCGTTATGCGTTATCCGTTATGCGTTATGCGTTATGCGTTATGCTTTATGCGTTATGCGTTATGCGTAATGCGTTATGCGTTATGCGTAATGCGTTACGCGTTATGCGTTATGCGTTATGCGTTATATGTTATGCGTTATGCGTTATGCGTTGTGCGTTATACGTTTGCGTTATGCGTTATGAGTTATACGTTATGCGTTATGCGTTATGCGTTATGCGATATGCGTTATGCGTTATGCGTTATGCGTTATGCGTTATGCGTTAAGCGTTATGCGTTATGCGTTATGCGTTATGCGTTATGCGTTATGCGGTATGCGTTATGCGTTATGCTTTATGCGTTATGCGTTATGAGTTATACGTTATGCGTTATGCGTTATGCGTTATGCGGTATGCGTTATGCGTTATGCGTTATGCGTTATGCGGTATGCGTTATGCGTTATGTATTATGCGTTTTGCGTTTTGCGTTATGCGTTATGCGTTATGCTTTATGCGTTATGCGTTATGCGTTATGCGTTATGCGATATGCGATATGCGTTATGCGTTATGCGTTATGCGTTATGCGTTTGCGTTATGCGTTATGCGTAATGCGTTATGCATTATGCGTTATGCGTGATGCGTTATGCGTTATGCGTTATGCGTTTTGCTTTATGCGTTATGCGTTATGCGTTATGCGTTGTGCGTTATACGTTTGCGTTATGCGTTATGCATTATGTGTTATGCGTTATGCATTATGCGTTATGCGTTATGCGTTATGCGTTATGCGTTATGCGTTATGCGTTATGCGTTATGCGTTATGCGTTATGCGTTATGCGTTAGGCGTTGTTGGTTATGCGTTATGCGTTGTGCGTTATACGTTTGCGTTATGCGTTATGCGTTATGTTTTATGCTTTATGCGTTATGCGTTATGGGTTATGCGTTAGTGGTTGTTCGTTATGCGTTATGCGTTGTGCGTTATGCGTTATATGTTATGCGTTATATGTTATGCGTTATGCGTTATGCGTTATACGGTATGCGTTATGCGTTATGCGTTATGCGTTATGCGTTATGCGTTATGCGTTATGCGTTATGCGTTATGCGTTATGCGTTATGCGTTATGCGTTATGCGTTATGCTTTATGCGTTATGCGTTATGAGTTATACGTTATGCGTTATGCGTTATGCGTTATGCGTTATGCGGTATGCGTTATGCGTTATGCTTTATGCGTTATGCGTTATGAGTTATACGTTATGCGTTATGCGTTATGCGTTAAGCGGTATGCGTTATGCGTTATGCGTTATGCGTTATGCGTTATGCTTTATGCGTTATGCGTTACTCCTTATGAGTTATGAGTTATCAGTTATGCGTAATGCGTTATGCGTTATGCGTTATGCTTTATGCGTTATGCGTTATGCGTTATGCGTTATGCGTTATGCGTTATGCGTTATGCGTTATGCGTTATGCGTTATGCATTATGCGTGATCCGTTATGCGTTATGCGTTATGCTTTATGCGTTATGCGTTATGCGTTATGCGTTATGAGTTACACGTTATGCGTTATGCGTTATGCGTTATGCATTATTGCGTTAGGGGTTATGCGTTATGCGTTATGCGTTATGTGTTATGCGTTATGCGATATGCGTTAAGCGTTATGCGTTATGCTTTATGCGTTATGCGTTATGCGTTATGGGTTATGCGTTAGTGGTTGTTCGTTATGCGTTATGCGTTGTGCGTTATACGTTTGCGTTATGCGTTATGCGTTATGTTTTATGCTTTATGCGTTATGCGTTATGGGTTATGCGTTAGTGGTTGTTCGTTATGCGTTATGCGTTGTGCGTTATGCGTTATATGTTATGCGTTATATGTTATGCGTTATGCGTTATGCGTTATACGGTATGCGTTATGCGTTATGCGTTATGCGTTATGCGTTACGCGTTATGCGTTATGCGTTATGCGTTATGCGTTATGCGTTATGCGTTATGCGTTATGCGTTATGCGTTATGCGTTATGCGTTATGCGTTATGCTTTATGCGTTATGCGTTATGAGTTATACGTTATGCGTTATGCGTTATGCGTTATGCGTTATGCGGTATGCGTTATGCGTTATGCTTTATGCGTTATGCGTTATGAGTTATACGTTATGCGTTATGCGTTATGCGTTATGCGTTATGCGTTATGCGTTATGCGTTTTGCGTTATGCATTATGCGTTGTGCGCTATACGTTTGCGTTATGCGTTATGCGTTATGCGTTATGCGTTATGCGTTATGCGTTTTGCGTTATGCGTTATGCGTTATACGTTATGCTTTATGCGTTATGCGTTATGCGTAATGCGTTATGCGTTATGCGCTATGCGTTATGCGTTATGCGTTATAAGTTATGCGTTATGCGTTATGCGTTATGCGTTGTGCGTTGTGCGTTATACGTTTGCGTTATGCATTATGCTTTATGCGTTATGCGTCATGCGTTATGCGATATGCGTTATGCGTTATGCGTTATGCGTTATGCGTTATGCGTTATGCGTTATGCATTATGCGTTATGCGTTATGCGTTATGCGTTATGCGTTATGCGTTATGCGTTATGCGTTATGCGTAATGCGTTATGCGTTATGCGTTATGCGTTATGATTTATGCGTTACGCGTTACGCTTTATGCGTTATGCATTATGCGTTATGCGTTATGCGTTATGCGTTATGCGTTATTCGTTATGAGTAATGAGTTATAAGTTATGCGTTATGCGTTATGCTTTATGCATTATGCGTTACTCATTATGAGTTATGAGTTATAAGTTATGCGTAATGCGTTATGCGTTATGCGTTATGCTTTATGCGTTATGCGTTATGCGTTATGCGTTATGCGTTATGCGTTATGCGTTATGCTTTATGCGTTATGCGTTATGAGTTATACGTTATGCGTTATGCGTTATGCGTTATGCGGTATGCGTTATGCGTTATGCTTTATGCGTTATGCGTTATGAGTTATACGTTATGCGTTATGCGTTATGCGTTATGCGGTATGCGTTATGCGTTATGCGTTATGCGTTATGCGTTATGCGTTATGCGTTATGCGCTATGCGTTATGCGTTATGCGTTATAAGTTATGCGTTATGCGTTATGCGTTGTGCGTTGTGCGTTATACGTTTGCGTTATGCATTATGCTTTATGCGTTATGCGTTATGCGTTATGCGATATGCGTTATGCGTTATGCGTTATGCGTTATGCGTTATGCGTTATGCATTATGCGTTATGCGTTATGCGTTATGCGTTATGCGTTATGCGTTATGCGTTATGCGTTATGATTTATGCGTTACGCGTTACGCTTTATGCGTTATGCATTATGCGTTATGCGTTATGCGTTATGCGTTATGCGTTATTCGTTATGAGTAATGAGTTATAAGTTATGCGTTATGCGTTATGCTTTATGCATTATGCGTTATGCGTTATGCGTTATGCGTTATGCTTTACGCGTTATGCGTTACTCATTATGAGTTATGAGTTATAAATTATGCGTAATGCGTTATGCGTTATGCGTTATGCTTTATGCGTTATGCGATATGTGTTATGCGTTATGCGTTATCCGTTATGCGTTATGCGTTATGCATTATGCTTTATGCGTTATGCGTTATGCGTAATGCGTTATGCGTTATGCGTAATGCGTTACGCGTTATGCGTTATGCGTTATGCGTTATATGTTATGCGTTATGCGTTATGCGTTGTGCGTTATACGTT
This sequence comes from Lasioglossum morio, assembly GCA_916610235.2. Taxonomy (NCBI): domain Eukaryota; kingdom Metazoa; phylum Arthropoda; class Insecta; order Hymenoptera; family Halictidae; genus Lasioglossum; species Lasioglossum morio. The sequence continues at coordinate 79,269 of CAKAJA020000640.1, read as the reverse complement.
TGCGTTATGCGTTATGCGTTATGCGTTATGCGTTATGCGATATGCGTTATGCGTTATGCGTTATGCGTTATGCGTTATGCGTTAAGCGTTATGCGTTATGCGTTATGCGTTATGCGTTATGCGTTATGCGTTATGCGGTATGGGTTATGCGTTATGCTTTATGCGTTATGCGTTATGAGTTATACGTTATGCGTTATGCGTTATGCGTTATGCGGTATGCGTTATGCGTTATGCGTTATGCGTTATGCGGTATGCGTTATGCGTTATGTATTATGCGTTTTGCGTTTTGCGTTATGCGTTATGCGTTATGCTTTATGCGTTATGCGTTATGCGTTATGCGATATGCGATATGCGTTATGCGTTATGCGTTATGCGTTATGCGTTTGCGTTATGCGTTATGCGTAATGCGTTATGCATTATGCGTTATGCGTGATGCGTTATGCGTTATGCGTTATGCGTTATGCGTTTTGCTTTATGCGTTATGCGTTATGCGTTATGCGTTGTGCGTTATACGTTTGCGTTATGCGTTATGCATTATGTGTGATGCGTTATGCATTATGCGTTATGCGTTATGCGTTATGCGTTATGCGTTATGCGTTATGCGTTATGCGTTATGCGTTATGCGTTATGCGTTATGCGTTAGGCGTTGTTGGTTATGCGTTATGCGTTGTGCGTTATACGTTTGCGTTATGCGTTATGCGTTATGTTTTATGCTTTATGCGTTATGGGTTATGCGTTAGTGGTTGTTCGTTATGCGTTATGCGTTGTGCGTTATGCGTTATATGTTATGCGTTATATGTTATGCGTTATGCGTAATGCGTTATACGGTATGCGTTATGCGTTATGCGTTATGCGGTATGCGTTATGCGTTATGCTTTATGCGTTATGCGTTATGAGTTATACGTTATGCGTTATGCGTTATGCGTTAAGCGGTATGCGTTATGCGTTATGCGTTATGCGTTATGCGTTATGCGTTATGCTTTATGCGTTATGCGTTACTCCTTATGAGTTATGAGTTATCAGTTATGCGTAATGCGTTATGCGTTATGCGTTATGCTTTATGCGTTATGCGTTATGCGTTATGCGTTATGCGTTATGCGTTATGCGTTATGCGTTATGCGTTATGCGTTATGCGTTATGCGTTATGCATTATGCGTGATCCGTTATGCGTTATGCGTTATGCTTTATGCGTTATGCGTTATGCGTTATGCGTTATGAGTTACACGTTATGCGTTATGCGTTATGCGTTATGCATTATTGCGTTAGGGGTTATGCGTTATGCGTTATGCGTTATGCGTTATGCGTTATGCGATATGCGTTAAGCGTTATGCGTTATGCTTTATGCGTTATGCGTTATGCGTTATGGGTTATGCGTTAGTGGTTGTTCGTTATGCGTTATGCGTTGTGCGTTATACGTTTGCGTTATGCGTTATGCGTTATGTTTTATGCTTTATGCGTTATGCGTTATGGGTTATGCGTTAGTGGTTGTTCGGTATGCGTTATGCGTTGTGCGTTATGCGTTACATGTTATGCGTTATATGTTATGCGTTATGCGTTATGCGTTATACGGTATGCGTTATGCGTTATGCGTTATGCGTTATGCGTTATGCGTTATGCGTTATGCGTTATGCGTTATGCGTTATGCGTTATGCGTTATGCGTTATGCTTTATGCGTTATGCGTTATGAGTTATACGTTATGCGTTATGCGTTATGCGTTATGCGTTATGCGGTATGCGTTATGCGTTATGCTTTATGCGTTATGCGTTATGAGTTATACGTTATGCGTTATGCGTTATGCGTTATGCGGTATGCGTTATGCGTTATGCGTTATGCGTTATGCGTTATGCGTTATGCGTTATGCGTTATGCGTTATGCGTTATGCGTTATGCGTTATGCGTTATGCGTTATGCATTATGCTTTATGCGTTATGCGTCATGCGTTATGCGATATGCGTTATGCGTTATGCGTTATGCGTTATGCGTTATGCGTTATGCGTTATGCATTATGCGTTATGCGTTATGCGTTATGCGTTATGCGTTATGCGTTATGCGTAATGCGTTATGCGTTATGCGTTATGCGTTATGATTTATGCGTTACGCGTTACGCTTTATGCGTTATGCATTATGCGTTATGCGTTATGCGTTATGCGTTATGCGTTATGCGTTATGCGTTAGGCGTTGTTGGTTATGCGTTATGCGTTGTGCGTTATACGTTTGCGTTATGCGTTATGCGTTATGTTTTATGCTTTATGCGTTATGCGTTATGCGTTATGCGGTATGCGTTATGCGTTATGCGTTATGCGTTATGCGGTATGCGTTATGCGTTATGTATTATGCGTTTTGCGTTTTGCGTTATGCGTTATGCGTTATGCTTTATGCGTTATGCGTTATGCGTTATGCGATATGCGATATGCGTTATGCGTTATGCGTTATGCGTTTGCGTTATGCGTTATGCGTAATGCGTTATGCATTATGCGTTATGCGTGATGCGTTATGCGTTATGCGTTATGCGTTATGCGTTTTGCTTTATGCGTTATGCGTTATGCGTTATGCGTTGTGCGTTATACGTTTGCGTTATGCGTTATGCATTATGTGTTATGCGTTATGCATTATGCGTTATGCGTTATGCGTTATGCGTTATGCGTTATGCGTTATGCGTTATGCGTTATGCGTTATGCGTTAGGCGTTGTTGGTTATGCGTTATGCGTTGTGCGTTATACGTTTGCGTTATGCGTTATGCGTTATGTTTTATGCTTTATGCGTTATGCGTTATGGGTTATGCGTTAGTGGTTGTTCGTTATGCGTTATGCGTTGTGCGTTATGCGTTATATGTTATGCGTTATATGTTATGCGTTATGCGTTATGCGTTATACGGTATGCGTTATGCGTTATGCGTTATGCGTTATGCGTTATGCGTTATGCGTTATGCGTTATGCGTTATGCGTTATGCGTTATGCGTTATGCGTTATGCGTTATGCGTTATGCGTTATGCGTTATGCGTTATGCGTTATGAGTTATACGTTATGCGTTATGCGTTATGCGTTAAGCGGTATGCGTTATGCGTTATGCGTTATGCGTTATGCGTTATGCTTTATGCGTTATGCGTTACTCCTTATGAGTTATGAGTTATCAGTTATGCGTAATGCGTTATGCGTTATGCGTTATGCTTTATGCGTTATGCGTTATGCGTTATGCGTTATGCGTTATGCGTTATGCGTTATGCGTTATGCGTTATGCGTTATGCGTTATGCGTTATGCGTTATGCGTTATGCGATATGCGTTAAGCGTTATGCGTTATGCTTTATGCGTTATGCGTTATGCGTTATGCGTTATGAGTTACACGTTATGCGTTATGCGTTATGCGTTATGCATTATTGCGTTAGGGGTTATGCGTTATGCGTTATGCGTTATGCGTTATGCGTTATGCGATATGCGTTAAGCGTTATGCGTTATGCTTTATGCGTTATGCGTTATGAGTTACACGTTATGCGTTATGCGTTATGCGTTATGCAATATTGCGTTAGGGGTTATGCGTTATGCGTTATGCTTTATGCGTTATGCATTATGCGTTATGCGTGATCCGTTATGCGTTAGGCGTTATGGGTTTTCCGGTGTTCGTTATGCGTTGTGCATTATGCGTTATGAAGTATGGGTTATGGTTTATGCATTATGCGTTGTGCGCTATACGTTTGCGTTATGCGTTATGCGTTATGCGTTATGCGTTATACGGTATGCGTTATGCGTTATACGTTATGCGTTATGCGTTATGCGTTATGCGTTATGCGTTATGCGTTATGCGTTATGCATTATGCGTTATGCGTTATGCGTTATGCGTTATGCGTTATGCGTTATACGGTATGCGTTATGCGTTATGCTTTATGCGTTATGCGTTACTCCTTATGAGTTATGAGTTATAAGTTATGCGTTATGCGTTATGCATTATGCGTTATGCGTTATGCGTGATCCGTTATGCGTTAAGCGTTATGCGTTATGCGTTATGCGTTATGCGTTATGCGTTATGCGTTATGCGTTATGCGTTATGCGTTATGCGTTATGCGTTATGCGTTATGCGTTATGCGTTATTCGTTATGAGTAATGAGTTATAAGTTATGCGTTATGCGTTATGCGTTATGCTTTATGCATTATGCGTTATGCGTTATGCGTTATGCGTTATGCTTTATGCGTTATGCGTTATGCTTTATGCGTTATGCGTTATGCGTAATGCGTTATGCGTTATGCGTAATGCGTTATGCGTTATGCGTTATGCGTTATTCGTTATGAGTAATGAGTTATAAGTTATGCGTTATGCGTTATGCGTTATGCTTTATGCATTATGCGTTATGCGTTATGCGTTATGCGTTATGCTTTATGCGTTATGCGTTACTCCTTATGAGTTATGAGTTATAAGTTATGCGCAATGCGTTATGCGTTATGCGTTATGCTTTATGCGTTATGCGTTATGCATTATGCTTTATGCGTTATGCGTTATGCGTTATGCGTTTTGCGTTATGCGTTATGCGTTATGCTTTATGCGTTATGCGTTATGCGTAATGCGTTATGCGTTATGCGTTATGCGTTATACGGTGTGCGTTATGCGTTATGCGTTATGCGTTATGCATTATGCATTATTGCGTTAGGGGTTATGCGTTATGCATTATGCGTTATGCGTGATCCGTTATGCGTTAGGCGTTATGGGTTTTCCGGTGTTCGTTATGCGTTGTGCATTATGCGTTATGCGTTATGAAGTATGGGTTATAGTTTATGCATTATGCGTTGTGCGCTATACGTTTGCGTTATGCGTTATGCGTTATGCGTTATGCGTTATGCGTTATACGGTATGCGTTATGCGTTATACGTTATGCGTTATGCGTTATGCGTTATGGATTATGCATTATGCGTTATGGTTATGCGTTATGCGTTATCCGTTATGCGTTATGCGTTATGCGTTATGCGTTATGCGTTATGCGTTATACGTTATGCGTTATGCGTTATGCGTTATGCGTTATGCGTTATGCGTTATACGTTATGCGTTATGCGTTATGCGTTATGGATTATGCGTTATGCGTTATGGTTATGCGTTATGCGTTATCCGTTATGCGTTATGCGTTATGCGTTATGCGTTATGCGTTATGCGTTATGCGTTATACGTTATGCGTTATGCGTTATGCGTTATGCGGTTTGCGTTATGATTTATGCGTTACGCGTTACGCTTTATGCGTTATGCATTATGCGTTATGCGTTATGCGTTATGCGTTATTCGTTATGAGTAATGAGTTATAAGTTATGCGTTATGCGTTATGCTTTATGCATTATGCGTTATGCGTTATGCGTTATGCGTTATGCTTTATGCGTCATGCGTTACTCCTTATGAGTTATGAGTTATAAGTTATGCGTAATGCGTTATGCGTTATGCGTTATGCTTTATGCGTTATGCGTTATGCGTTATGCGTTATGCGTTATGCGTTATGCGTTATGCTTTATGCGTTATGCGTTATGCGTAATGCGTTATGCGTTATGCGTAATGCGTTAAGCGTTATGCGTTATGCGTTATGCGTTATATGTTATGCGTTATGCGTTATGCGTTGTGCGTTATACGTTTGCGTTATGCATATTGCGTTATACGGTATGCGTTATGCGTTATACGTTATGCGTTATGCGATATGCGTTAAGCGTTATGCGTTATGCTTTATGCGTTATGCGTTATGAGTTACACGTTATGCGTTATGCGTTATGCGTTATGCATTATTGCGTTAGGGGTTATTCGTTATGCGTTATGCGTTATGCTTTATGCGTTATGCATTATGCGTTATGCGTGATCCGTTATGCGTTAGGCGTTATGGGTTTTCCGGTGTTCGTTATGCGTTGTGCATTATGCGTTATGCGTTATGAAGTATGAGTTATGGTTTATGCATTATGCGTTGTGCGCTATACGTTTGCGTTATGCGTTATGCGTTATGCGTTATGCGTTATACGGTATGCGTTATGCGTTATACGTTATGCGTTATGCGTTATGCGTTATGCGTTATGCGTTATGCGTTATGCGTTATACGGTATGCGTTATGCGTTATACGTTATGCGTTATGCGTTATGCGTTATGGATTATGCGTTATGCGTTATGGTTATGCGTTATGCGTTATGCGTTATGCATTATGCGTTATGCGTTATGCGTTATACGTTATGCGTTATGCGTTATGCGTTATGCGTTATGCGTTATACGGTATGCGTTATGCGTTATACGTTATGCGTTATGCGTTATGCGTTATGGATTATGCGTTATGCGTTATGGTTATGCGTTATGCGTTATCCGTTTTGCGTTATGCGTTATGCGTTATGCGTTATGCGTTATGCGTTATACGTTATGCGTTATGCGTTATGCGTTATGCGTTATGCGTTATGCGTTATACGTTATGCGTTATGCGTTATGCGTTATGGATTATGCGTTATGCGTTATGGTTATGCGTTATGCGTTATCCGTTATGCGTTATGCGTTATGCGTTATGCGTTATGCGTTATGCGTTATGCGTTATACGTTATGCGTTATGCGTTATGCGTTATGCGGTTTGCGTTATGATTTATGCGTTACGCGTTACGCTTTATGCGTTATGCATTATGCGTTATGCGTTATGCGTTATGCGTTATTCGTTATGAGTAATGAGTTATAAGTTATGCGTAATGCGTTATGCGTTATGCGTTATGCTTTATGCGTTATGCGTTATGCGTTATGCGTTATGCGTTATGCGTTATGCGTTATGCTTTATGCGTTATGCGTTATGCGTAATGCGTTATGCGTTATGCGTAATGCGTTAAGCGTTATGCGTTATGCGTTATGCGTTATATGTTATGCGTTATGCGTTATGCGTTGTGCGTTATACGTTTGCGTTATGCATATTGCGTTATACGGTATGCGTTATGCGTTATACGTTATGCGTTATGCGATATGCGTTAAGCGTTATGCGTTATGCTTTATGCGTTATGCGTTATGAGTTACACGTTATGCGTTATGCGTTATGCGTTATGCATTATTGCGTTAGGGGTTATTCGTTATGCGTTATGCGTTATGCTTTATGCGTTATGCATTATGCGTTATGCGTGATCCGTTATGCGTTAGGCGTTATGGGTTTTCCGGTGTTCGTTATGCGTTGTGCATTATGCGTTATGCGTTATGAAGTATGAGTTATGGTTTATGCATTATGCGTTGTGCGCTATACGTTTGCGTTATGCGTTATGCGTTATGCGTTATGCGTTATACGGTATGCGTTATGCGTTATACGTTATGCGTTATGCGTTATGCGTTAGGCGTTATGCGTTATGCGTTATGCGTTATACGGTATGCGTTATGCGTTATACGTTATGCGTTATGCGTTATGCGTTATGGATTATGCGTTATGCGTTATGGTTATGCGTTATGCGTTATGCGTTATGCATTATGCGTTATGCGTTATGCGTTATACGTTATGCGTTATGCGTTATGCGTTATGCGTTATGCGTTATGCGTTATGCGTTATACGTTATGCGTTATGCGTTATGCGTTATGCGTTATGCGTTATGCGTTATGCGTTATGCGTTATGCGTTATGCGTTATGCGTTATGCGTTATGCGTTATGCGTTATGCGTTATGCGTTATGCGTTATGCGTTATGCGTTATGCGTTATGCGTTATGCGTTATGCGTTATGCGTTATGCGTTATGCGTTATGCGTTATGCGTTATGATTTATGCGTTACGCGTTACCCTTTATGCGTTATGCATTATGCGTTATGCGTTATGCGTTATTCGTTATGAGTAATGAGTTATAAGTTATGCGTTATGCGTTATGCTTTATGCATTATGCGTTATGCGTTATGCGTTATGCGTTATGCGTTATGCTTTATGCGTTATGCGTTACTCCTTATGAGTTATGAGTTATAAGTTATGCGTAATGCGTTATGCGTTATGCGTTATGCTTTATGCGTTATGCATTATGCGTTATGCGTTATGCGTTATGCGTTATGCGTTATGCGTTGTGCGTTATACGTTTGCGTTATGCATATTGCGTTATGCGTTATGCGTTATGGTTATGCGTTATGCTTTATGCGTTATGCGTTACTCCTTATGAGTTATGAGTTATAAGTTATGCGTAATGCGTTATGCAGTATGCTTTATGCGTTATGCGTTATGCGTTATGCGTTATGCGTTTTGCGTTATGCGTTATGCGTTATGCTTTATGCGTTATGCGTTATGCGTAATGCGTTATGCGTTATGCGTAATGCGTTATGCGTTATGCGTTATGCGTTATTCGTTATGAGTAATGAGTTATAAGTTATGCGTTATGCGTTATGCTTTATGCATTATGCGTTATGCGTTATGCGTTATGCGTTATGCGTTATGCTTTATGCGTTATGCGTTACTCCTTATGAGTTATGAGTTATAAGTTATGCGCAATGCGTTATGCGTTATGCGTTATGCTTTATGCGTTATGCGTTATGCATTATGCTTTATGCGTTATGCGTTATGCGTTATGCGTTATGCGTTTTGCGTTATGCGTTATGCGTTATGCTTTATGCGTTATGCGTTATGCGTAATGCGTTATGCGTTATGCGTTATGCGTTATACGGTGTGCGTTATGCGTTATGCGTTATGCGTTATGCATTATGCATTATTGCGTTAGGGGTTATGCGTTATGCATTATGCGTTATGCGTGATCCGTTATGCGTTAGGCGTTATGGGTTTTCCGGTGTTCGTTATGCGTTGTGCATTATGCGTTATGCGTTATGAAGTATGGGTTATGGTTTATGCATTATGCGTTGTGCGCTATACGTTTGCGTTATGCGTTATGCGTTATGCGTTATGCGTTATGCGTTATGCGTTATACGGTATGCGTTATGCGTTATACGTTATGCGTTATGCGTTATGCGTTATGGATTATGCGTTATGCGTTATGGTTATGCGTTATGCGTTATCCGTTATGCGTTATGCGTTATGCGTTATGCGTTATGCGTTATACGTTATGCGTTATGCGTTATGCGTTATGCGGTTTGCGTTATGGTTTATGCGTTACGCGTTACGCTTTATGCGTTATGCATTATGCGTTATGCGTTATGCGTTATGCGTTATTCGTTATGAGTAATGAGTTATAAGTTATGCGTTATGCGTTATGCTTTATGCATTATGCGTTATGCGTTATGCGTTATGCGTTATGCGTTATGCTTTATGCGTCATGCGTTACTCCTTATGAGTTATGAGTTATAAGTTATGCGTAATGCGTTATGCGTTATGCGTTATGCTTTATGCGTTATGCGTTATGCGTTATGCGTTATGCGTTATGCGTTATGCGTTATGCTTTATGCGTTATGCGTTATGCGTAATGCGTTATGCGTTATGCGTAATGCGTTAAGCGTTATGCGTTATGCGTTATGCGTTATATGTTATGCGTTATGCGTTATGCGTTGTGCGTTATACGTTTGCGTTATGCATATTGCGTTATACGGTATGCGTTATGCGTTATACGTTATGCGTTATGCGGTATGCGTTAAGCGTTATGCGTTATGCTTTATGCGTTATGCGTTATGAGTTACACGTTATGCGTTATGCGTTATGCGTTATGCATTATTGCGTTAGGGGTTATTCGTTATGCGTTATGCGTTATGCTTTATTCGTTATGCATTATGCGTTATGCGTGATCCGTTATGCGTTAGGCGTTATGGGTTTTCCGGTGTTCGTTATGCGTTGTGCATTATGCGTTATGCGTTATGAAGTATGAGTTATGGTTTATGCATTATGCGTTGTGCGCTATACGTTTGCGTTATGCGTTATGCGTTATGCGTTATGCGTTATACGGTATGCGTTATGCGTTATACGTTATGCGTTATGCGTTATGCGTTAGGCGTTATGCGTTATGCGTTATGCGTTATGCGTTATACGGTATGCGTTATGCGTTATACGTTATGCGTTATGCGTTATGCGTTATGGATTATGCGTTATGCGTTATGGTTATGCGTTATGCGTTATGCGTTATGCATTATGCGTTATGCGTTATGCGTTATACGTTATGCGTTATGCGTTATGCGTTATGCGTTATGCGTTATGCGTTATACGTTATGCGTTATGCGTTATGCGTTATGCGTTATGCGTTATGCGTTATGCGTTATGCGTTATGCGTTATGCGTTATGCGTTATGCGTTATGCGTTATGCGTTATGCGTTATGCGTTATGCGTTATGCGTTATACGTTATGCGTTATGCGTTATGCGTTATGATTTATGCGTTACGCGTTACCCTTTATGCGTTATGCATTATGCGTTATGCGTTATGCGTTATTCGTTATGAGTAATGAGTTATATGTTATGCGTTATGCGTTATGCTTTATGCATTATGCGTTATGCGTTATGCGTTATGCGTTATGCGTTATGCGTTATGCTTTATGCGTTATGCGTTACTCCTTATGAGTTATGAGTTATAAGTTATGCGTAATGCGTTATGCGTTATGCTTTATGCGTTATGCATTATGCGTTATGCGTTATGCGTTATGCGTTATGCGTTATGCGTTATGATTTATGCGTTACGTGTTACGCTTTATGCGTTATGCGTTATGCGTTATGGTTATGCGTTATGCTTTATGCGTTATGCGTTACTCCTTATGAGTTATGAGTTATAAGTTATGCGTTATGTGTTATGCGTTATGCGTTATGCGTTATGCGTGATCCGTTATGCGTTAAGCGTTATGCGTTATGCGTTATGCGTTATGCGTTATGCGTTATCCGTTATGCGTTATGCTTTATGCATTATGCGTTATGCGTTATGCGTTATGCTTTATGCGTTATGCGTTACTCCTTATGAGTTATGAGTTATAAGTTATGCGTAATGCGTTATGCGTTATGCATTATGCTTTATGCGTTATGCGTTATGCGTTATGCGTTATGCGTTTTGCGTTATGCGTTATGCGTTATGCTTTATGCGTTATGCGTTATGCGTAATGCGTTATGCGTTATGCGTAATGCGTTATGCGTTATGCGTTATGCATTATTCGTTATGAGTAATGAGTTATAAGTTATGCGTTATGCGTTATGCTTTATGCATTATGCGTTATGCGTTATGCGTTATGCTTTATGCGTTATGCGTTACTCCTTATGAGTTATGAGTTATAAGTTATGCGTAATGCGTTATGCGTTATGCGTTATGCTTTATGCGTTATGCGTTATGCGTTATGCGTTATGCGTTATGCGTTATGCGTTATACGGTATGCGTTATGCGTTATACGTTATGCGTTATGCGTTATGCGTTAGGCGTTATGCGTTATGCGTTATGTGTTATGCGTTATACGGTATGCGTTATGCGTTATACGTTATGCGTTATGCGTTATGCGTTATGGATTATGCGTTATGCGTTATGGTTATGCGTTATGCGTTATGCGTTATGCATTATGCGTTATGCGTTATGCGTTATACGTTATGCGTTATGCGTTATGCGTTATGCGTTATGCGTTATGCGTTATACGTTATGCGTTATGCGTTATGCGTTATGCGTTATGCGTTATGCGTTATGCGTTATGCGTTATGCGTTATGCGTTATGCGTTATGCGTTATTCGTTGTGAGTAATGAGTTATAAGTTATGCGTTATGCGTTATGCTTTATGCATTATGCGTTATGCGTTATGCGTTATGCTTTATGCGTTATGCGTTACTCCTTATGAGTTATGAGTTATAAGTTATGCGTTATGCGTTATGCTTTATGCGTTATGCGTTACTCCTTATGAGTTATGAGTTATAAGTTATGCGTAATGCGTTATGCGTTATGCGTTATGCTTTATGCGTTATGCATTATGCGTTATGCGTTATGCATTATGCGTTATGCGTTATGCGTTATGCGTTATGCGTTATGATTTATGCGTTACGTGTTACGCTTTATGCGTTATGCGTTATGCGTTATGGTTATGCGTTATGCGTTATGCATTATGCGTTATGCGTTATGCGTTATGCGTTATGCGTTTTGCGTTATGCGTTATGCGTTATGCGTTATGCGTTATGATTTATGCGTTATGCGTTATGCTTTATGCATTATGCGTTATGCGTTATGCGTTATGCGTTATGCGTTATGCTTTATGCGTTATGCGTTACTCCTTATGAGTTATGAGTTATAAGTTATGCGTTATGCGTTATGCGTTATGCGTTATGCGTTATGCGTTATGCGTTATGCGTGATCCGTTATGCGTTAAGCGTTATGCGTTATGCGTTATGCGTTATGCGTTATGCGTTATGCGTTATGCGTTATGCGTTATGCGTTATGTTTTATGCGCTATGCGTTGTGCGTTATAAGTTTGCGTTATGCGTTATGCGTTATGCGTTATGCGTTATGCGCTATGCGTTATGCGTTATGCGTTATGGATTATGCGTTATGGGTTGTTCGTTATGCTTTATGCGTTGGGCGTTATACGTTTGCGTTATGCGTTATGCGTTATGCGTTATGCTTTATGCGTTATACGTTATGCGTTATGCGTTATACGGTGTGCGTTATGCGTTATGCGTTATGCGTTATGCGTTATGCTTTATGCATTATGCGTTATGCGTTATGCGTTATGCGTTATGCGTTATGCGTTATGCGTTATGCGTTATGCGTTATGCGTTATGCTTTATGCGTTATGCGTTACTCCTTATGAGTTATGAGTTATAAGTTATGCGTAATGCGTTATGCGTTATGCGTTATGCTTTATGCGTTATGCGTTATGCGTTATGCGTTATGCGTTATGCTTTATGCGTTATGCGTTATGCGTAATGCGTTATGCGTTATGCGTAATGCGTTAAGCGTTATGCGTTATGCGTTATGCGTTATATGTTATGCGTTATGCGTTATGCGTTGTGCGTTATACGTTTGCGTTATGCATAATGCGTTATACGGTATGCGTTATGCGTTATACGTTATGCGTTATGCGATATGCGTTAAGCGTTATGCGTTATATTTTATGCGTTATGCGTTGTGCGTTATGCGTTATGCGTTATGCGTTATGCGTTATGCTTTATGCGTTATGCGTTATGCGTTATATGTTATGCGTTATGCGTTATGCGTGATCCGTTATTCGTTAATCGTTATGCGTTTTGCTGTATTCGTTATGCGTTGTGCATTATGCGTTATACGTTATGCGTTATGCGTTTTGCGTTATGGGTTATGCTTTATGCGTTATGCGTTATGCGTTATGCGTTATGCTTTATGCGTTATGCGTTATGCATTATACGGTATGCGTTATGCGTTATACGTTATGCGTTATGCGTTATGCGTTATGCGTTATGCGTTATGCGTTATGCGTTATGCGTTATACGTTATGCGTTATGCGTAATGCGTTATGCGTTATGCGTTATGCGTTATGCGTTATGCGTTATGCGTTATGCGTTATACGTTATGCGTTATGCGTTATGCGTTGTGCGTTATACGTTTGCGTTATGCGTTATGCGTTATGCGTTATACGGTATGCGTTATGCGTTATACGTTATGCGTTATGCGTTATGCGATATGCGTTATGCGTTATGCTTTATGCGTTATGCTTTATGCGTTATGCGTTATGAGTTACACGATATGCGTTATGCGTTATACGTTATGCGTTATGCGTTATGCGTTATGCGTTATGCGTTATGCGTTATGCGTTATGCGTTATGCGTTATACGTTATGCGTTATGCTTTATGCGTTATACGTTATGCGTTATGCGTTATACGGTGTGCGTTATGCGTTATGCGTTATGCGTTATGCGTTATGCTTTATGCATTATGCGTTATGCGTTATGCGTTATGCGTTATGCGTTATGCGTTATGCGTTATGCGTTATGCGTTATGCTTTATGCGTTATGCGTTACTCCTTATGAGTTATGAGTTATAAGTTATGCGTAATGCGTTATGCGTTATGCGTTATGCTTTATGCGTTATGCGTTATGCGTTATGCGTTGTGCGTTATGCGTTATGCGTTATGCGTTATGCGTTATGCTTTATGCGTTATGCGTTATGCGTTATATGTTATGCGTTATGCGTTATGCGTGATCCGTTATTCGTTAATCGTTATGCGTTTTGCTGTATTCGTTATGCGTTGTGCATTATGCGTTATACGTTATGCGTTATGCGTTTTGCGTTATGGGTTATGCTTTATGCGTTATGCGTTATGCGTTATGCGTTATGCTTTATGCGTTATGCGTTATGCATTATACGGTATGCGTTATGCGTTATACGTTATGCGTTATGCGTTATGCGTTATGCGTTATGCGTTATGCGTTATGCGTTATGCGTTATACGTTATGCGTTATGCGTAATGCGTTATGCGTTATGCGTTATGCGTTATGCGTTATGCGTTATGCGTTATGCGTTATACGTTATGCGTTATGCGTTATGCGTTGTGCGTTATACGTTTGCGTTATGCGTTATGCGTTATGCGTTATACGGTATGCGTTATGCGTTATACGTTATGCGTTATGCGTTATGCGATATGCGTTATGCGTTATGCTTTATGCGTTATGCTTTATGCGTTATGCGTTATGAGTTACACGATATGCGTTATGCGTTATGCGTTATGCGTGATCCGTTATTCGTTAATCGTTATGCGTTTTGCTGTATTCGTTATGCTCTGTGCATTATGCGTTATGCGTTATGTGTTATGCATTATGCGTTATGCGTTATGCGTTATGCGTTATGCGTTATGCGTTATGCGTTATGCGTTATGCGTTATGCGTTATGCGTTATGCGTTATGCGTTATGCGTTATGCGTTATGATTTATGCGTTATGCTTTATGCGTTATGCGTTATGCGTTACGCTTTATGCGTTATGCATTATGCGTTATGCGTTATGCATTATGCATTATGCGTTATGCGTTATGCGTGATCCGTTATTCGTTAATCGTTATGCGTTTTGCTGTATTCGTTATGCGTTGTGCATTATGCGTTATACGTTATGCGTTATGCGTTTTGCGTTATGGGTTATGCTTCATACGTTATGTGTTATGCGTTATGCTTTATGCGTTATGCGTTATGCGTTATGCGTTATGCGTTATGAGTTATGCGTTATGCGTTATGCGTTATGCGTTATGCGTTATGCGTTATGCGTTATGCGTTATGATTTATGCGTTATGCGTTATGCGTTATGCGTTATGCATTATGCGTTATGTTTTATGCGTTATGCGTTATGCGTTATGCGTTACGCTTTATGCGTTATGGATTATGCGTTATGCGTTATGCATTATGCGTTATGCGTTATGTGTGATCCGTTATTCGTTAATCGTTATGCGTTTTGCTCTATTCGTTATGCGTTGTGCATTATGCGATATGCGTTATGTGTTATGCGTTATGCGTTATGCGTTATGTATTATGCGTTATGCGTGATCCGTTATGCGTTAGGCGTTATGGGTTTTCCGCTGTTCGTTATGCGTTGTGCATTATGCGTTATGCGTTATGAAGTATGGGTTATGCATTATACGGTATGCGTTATGCGTTATACGTTATGCGTTATGCGTTATGCGTTATGCGTTATGCGTTATGCGTTATGCGTTATGCGTTATGCGTTATGCGTTATGCGTTATGCGTTATGCGTTATACGTTATGCGTTATGCGTAATGCGTTATGCGTTACGCGTTATGCGTTATGCGTTATGCGTTATGCGTTATGCTTTATGCGTTATGCTTTATGCGTTATGCGTTATGAGTTACACGATATGCGTTATGCGTTATGCGTTATGCGTTATTGCGTTAGGGGTTATGCGTTATGCGTTATGCGTTATGCGTTATGCGTTATGCGTTATGCGTTATGCGTTATGCGTTATGCGTTATGCGTTATGCGTTATACGTTATGCGTTATGCGTTATGCGTTGTGCGTTATACGTTTGCGTTACGTGTTACGCTTTATGCGTTATGCGTTATGCGTTATGGTTATGCGTTATGCTTTATGCGTTATGCGTTACTCCTTATGAGTTATGAGTTATAAGTTATGCGTTATGCGTTATGCGTTATGCGTTATGCGTTATGCGTGATCCGTTATGCGTTAAGCGTTATGCGTTATGCGTTATGCGTTATGCGTTATGCGTTATCCGTTATGCGTTATGCTTTATGCATTATGCGTTATGCGTTATGCGTTATGCTTTATGCGTTATGCGTTACTCCTTATGAGTTATGAGTTATAAGTTATGCGTAATGCGTTATGCGTTATGCATTATGCTTTATGCGTTATGCGTTATGCGTTATGCGTTATGCGTTTTGCGTTATGCGTTATGCGTTATGCTTTATGCGTTATGCGTTATGCGTAATGCGTTATGCGTTATGCGTAATGCGTTATGCGTTATGCGTTATGCATTATTCGTTATGAGTAATGAGTTATAAGTTATGCGTTATGCGTTATGCTTTATGCATTATGCGTTATGCGTTATGCGTTATGCGTTATGCTTTATGCGTTATGCGTTACTCCTTATGAGTTATGAGTTATAAGTTATGCGTAATGCGTTATGCGTTATGCGTTATGCTTTATGCGTTATGCGTTATGCGTTATGCGTTATGCGTTATGCGTTATGCGTTATGCGTTATACGGTATGCGTTATGCGTTATACGTTATGCGTTATGCGTTATGCGTTAGGCGTTATGCGTTATGCGTTATGTGTTATGCGTTATACGGTATGCGTTATGCGTTATACGTTATGCGTTATGCGTTATGCGTTATGGATTATGCGTTATGCGTTATGGTTATGCGTTATGCGTTATGCGTTATGCATTATGCGTTATGCGTTATGCGTTATACGTTATGCGTTATGCGTTATGCGTTATGCGTTATGCGTTATGCGTTATACGTTATGCGTTATGCGTTATGCGTTATGCGTTATGCGTTATGCGTTATGCGTTATGCGTTATGCGTTATGCGTTATGCGTTATGCGTTATGCGTTATGCGTTATTCGTTATGAGTAATGAGTTATAAGTTATGCGTTATGCGTTATGCTTTATGCATTATGCGTTATGCGTTATGCGTTATGCTTTATGCGTTATGCGTTACTCCTTATGAGTTATGAGTTATAAGTTATGCGTTATGCGTTATGCTTTATGCGTTATGCGTTACTCCTTATGAGTTATGAGTTATAAGTTATGCGTAATGCGTTATGCGTTATGCGTTATGCTTTATGCGTTATGCATTATGCGTTATGCGTTATGCGTTATGCGTTATGCGTTATGCGTTATGATTTATGCGTTACGTGTTACGCTTTATGCGTTATGCGTTATGCGTTATGGTTATGCGTTATGCGTTATGCGTTATGCATTATGCGTTATGCGTTATGCGTTATGCGTTATGCGTTATGCGTTATGCGTTATGCGTTATGCGTTATGCGTTATGCGTTATGCGTTATGCGTTATGCGTTATGCGTTATGCGTTATGCGTTATGCGTTATGCGTTATGCGTTATGCGTTATGCGTTATGCGTTATGCGTTATGCGTTATGCGTTATGCGTTATGCGTTATGCGTTTTGCGTTATGCGTTATGCGTTATGCGTTATGCGTTATGATTTATGCGTTACGCGTTACGCTTTATGCGTTATGCATTATGCGTTATGCGTTATGCGTTATTCGTTATGAGTAATGAGTTATAAGTTATGCGTTATGCGTTATGCTTTATGCATTATGCGTTATGCGTTATGCGTTATGCGTTATGCGTTATGCTTTATGCGTTATGCGTTACTCCTTATGAGTTATGAGTTATAAGTTATGCGTTATGCGTTATGCGTTATGCGTTATGCGTTATGCGTTATGCGTTATGCGTGATCCGTTATGCGTTAAGCGTTATGCGTTATGCGTTATGCGTTATGCGTTATGCGTTATGCGTTATGCGTTATGCGTTATGTTTTATGCGCTATGCGTTGTGCGTTATAAGTTTGCGTTATGCGTTATGCGTTATGCGTTATGCGTTATGCGCTATGCGTTATGCGTTATGCGTTATGGATTATGCGTTATGGGTTGTTCGTTATGCTTTATGCGTTGGGCGTTATACGTTTGCGTTATGCGTTATGCGTTATGCGTTATGCTTTATGCGTTATACGTTATGCGTTATGCGTTATACGGTGTGCGTTATGCGTTATGCGTTATGCGTTATGCGTTATGCTTTATGCATTATGCGTTATGCGTTATGCGTTATGCGTTATGCGTTATGCGTTATGCGTTATGCGTTATGCGTTATGCGTTATGCGTTATGCTTTATGCGTTATGCGTTACTCCTTATGAGTTATGAGTTATAAGTTATGCGTAATGCGTTATGCGTTATGCTTTATGCGTTATGCGTTATGCGTTATGCGTTATGCGTTATGCGTTATGCGTTATGCGTTATGCGTAATGCGTTATGCGTTATGCGTAATGCGTTAAGCGTTATGCGTTATGCGTTATGCGTTATATGTTATGCGTTATGCGTTATGCGTTGTGCGTTATACGTTTGCGTTATGCATAATGCGTTATACGGTATGCGTTATGCGTTATACGTTATGCGTTATGCGATATGCGTTAAGCGTTATGCGTTATATTTTATGCGTTATGCGTTGTGCGTTATGCGTTATGCGTTATGCGTTATGCGTTATGCGTTATGCTTTATGCGTTATGCGTTATGCGTTATATGTTATGCGTTATGCGTTATGCGTGATCCGTTATTCGTTAATCGTTATGCGTTTTGCTGTATTCGTTATGCGTTGTGCATTATGCGTTATACGTTATGCGTTATGCGTTTTGCGTTATGGGTTATGCTTTATGCGTTATGCGTTATGCGTTATGCTTTATGCGTTATGCGTTATGCATTATACGGTATGCGTTATGCGTTATACGTTATGCGTTATGCGTTATGCGTTATGCGTTATGCGTTATGCGTTATGCGTTATGCGTTATACGTTATGCGTTATGCGTAATGCGTTATGCGTTATGCGTTATGCGTTATGCGTTATGCGTTATGCGTTATGCGTTATACGTTATGCGTTATGCGTTATGCGTTGTGCGTTATACGTTTGCGTTATGCGTTATGCGTTATGCGTTATACGGTATGCGTTATGCGTTATACGTTATGCGTTATGCGTTATGCGATATGCGTTATGCGTTATGCGTTATGCGTTATGCTTTATGCGTTATGCGTTATGAGTTACACGATATGCGTTATGCGTTATGCGTTATGCGTGATCCGTTATTCGTTAATCGTTATGCGTTTTGCTGTATTCGTTATGCTCTGTGCATTATGCGTTATGCGTTATGTGTTATGCATTATGCGTTATGCGTTATGCGTTATGCGTTATGCGTTATGCGTTATGCGTTATGCGTTATGCGTTATGCGTTATGCGTTATGCGTTATGCGTTATGTGTTATGCGTTATGCGTTATGCGTTATGATTTATGCGTTATGCTTTATGCGTTATGCGTTATGCGTTACGCTTTATGCGTTATGCATTATGCGTTATGCGTTATGCATTATGCATTATGCGTTATGCGTTATGCGTGATCCGTTATTCGTTAATCGTTATGCGTTTTGCTGTATTCGTTATGCGTTGTGCATTATACGTTATACGTTATGCGTTATGCGTTTTGCGTTATGGGTTATGCTTCATACGTTATGTGTTATGCGTTATGCTTTATGCGTTATGCGTTATGCGTTATGCGTTATGCGTTATGAGTTATGCGTTATGCGTTATGCGTTATGCGTTATGCGTTATGCGTTATGCGTTATGCGTTATGATTTATGCGTTATGCGTTATGCGTTATGCGTTATGCATTATGCGTTATGTTTTATGCGTTATGCGTTATGCGTTATGCGTTACGCTTTATGCGTTATGGATTATGCGTTATGCGTTATGCATTATGCGTTATGCGTTATGTGTGATCCGTTATTCGTTAATCGTTATGCGTTTTGCTCTATTCGTTATGCGTTGTGCATTATGCGATATGCGTTATGTGTTATGCGTTATGCGTTATGCGTTATGCATTATGCGTTATGCGTGATCCGTTATGCGTTAGGCGTTATGGGTTTTCCGCTGTTCGTTATGCGTTGTGCATTATGCGTTATGCGTTATGAAGTATGGGTTATGCATTATACGGTATGCGTTATGCGTTATACGTTATGCGTTATGCGTTATGCGTTATGTGTTATGCGTTATGCGTTATGCGTTATGCGTTATGCGTTATGCGTTATGCGTTATGCGTTATACGTTATGCGTTATGCGTAATGCGTTATGCGTTACGCGTTATGCGTTATGCGTTATGCGTTATGCGTTATGCTTTATGCGTTATGCTTTATGCGTTATGCGTTATGAGTTACACGATATGCGTTATGCGTTATGCGTTATGCGTTATTGCGTTAGGGGTTATGCGTTATGCGTTATGCGTTATGCGTTATGCGTTATGCGTTATGCGTTATGCGTTATGCGTTATGCGTTATGCGTTATACGTTATGCGTTATGCGTTATGCGTTTTGCGTTATACGTTTGCGTTATGCGTTATGCGTTATGCGTTATGCGTTATGCGTTATGCGTTATACGGTATGCGTTATGCGTTATACGTTATGCGTTATGCGTTATGCGTGATCCGTTATTCGTTAATCGTTATTCGTTTTGCTGTATTCGTTATGCTCTGTGCATTATGCGTTATGCGTTATGTGTTATGCGTTATGCGTTATGCGTTATGCGTTATGCGTTATGCGTTATGCGTTATGCGTTATGCGTTATGCGTTATGCGTTATGCGTTATGCGTTATGCGTTATGCGTTATGCGTTATGCGTTATGCGTTATGCGTTATGCGTTATGCGTTATGCGTTATGATTTATGCGTTATGCTTTATGCGTTATGCGTTATGCGTTACGCTTTATGCGTTATGCATTATGCGTTATGCGTTATGCGTTATGCATTATGCGTTATGCGTTATGCGTGATCCGTTATTCGTTAATCGTTATGCGTTTTGCTGTATTCGTTATGCGTTGTGTATTATGCGTTATACGTTATGCGTTATGCGTTTTGCGTTATCGGTTATGCGTTATGCGTTATGCGTTATGCGTTATGCGTTATGCGTTATGCGTTATGCGTTATGCGTTATGCGTTATGCGTTATGCGTTATGCGTTATGCGTTATGCGTTATGCGTTATGCGTTATGCGTTATGCGTTATGCGTTATGCGTTATGCGTTATGCGTTATGCGTTATGCGTTATGATTTATGCGTTATGCTTTATGCGTTATGCGTTATGCGTTACGCTTTATGCGTTATGCATTATGCATTATGCGTTATGCGTTATGCGTGATCCGTTATTCGTTAATCGTTATGCGTTTTGCTGTATTCGTTATGCGTTGTGCATTATGCGTTATACGTTATGCGTTATGCGTTTTGCGTTATACGTTATGCGTTATGCGTTATGCTTTATGCGTTATGCGTTATGAGTTACACGATAAGCGTTATGCGTTATGCGTTATGCGTTATGCGTTATGCTTTATGCGTTATGCATTATGCGTTATGCGTGATCCGTTATGCGTTAGGCGTTATGGGTTTTCCGGTGTTCGTTATGCGTTGTGCATTCTGCGTTATGCGTTATGAAGTATGGGTTATGCGTTATGCGTTATGCGTTATGCGTTATGCGTTATCCGTTATGCGTTATGCGTTATACGTTATGCGTTATGCGTTATGCGTTGTGCGTTATACGTTTGCGTTATGCGTTATGCGTTATGCGTTATACGGTATGCGTTATGCGTTATACGTTATGCGTTATGCGTTATGCGATATGCGTTATGCGTTATGCTTTATGCGTTATGCTTTATGCGTTATGCGTTATGAGTTACACGATATGCGTTATGCGTTATGCGTTATGCGTGATCCGTTATGCGTTATGCGTTATGCGTTATGCGTTATGCGTTATGCGTTATGCGTTATGCGTTATGCGTTATGCGTTATGCGTTATGCGTTATGCGTTATGCGTTATGCGTTATGCGTTATACGTTATGCGTTATGCGTTATGCGTTATGCGTTATGCTTTATGCGTTATGCGTTATGCGTTACGCTTTATGCGTTATGCATTATGCGTTATGCGTTATGCATTATGCATTATGCGTTATGCGTTATGCGTGATCCGTTATTCGTTAATCGTTATGCGTTTTGCTGTATTCGTTATGCGTTGTGCATTATGCGTTATACGTTATGCGTTATGCGCTATGCGTTATGCGTTATGCGTTATGGATTATGCGTTATGGGTTGTTCGTTATGCTTTATGCGTTGGGCGTTATACGTTTGCGTTATGCGTTATGCGTTATGCGTTATGCTTTATGCGTTATACGTTATGCGTTATGCGTTATACGGTGTGCGTTATGCGTTATGCGTTATGCGTTATGCGTTATGCATTATGCGTTATGCGTTATGCGTTATGCGTTATTCGTTATGAGTAATGAGTTATAAGTTATGCGTTATGCGTTATGCGTTATGCATTATGCGTTATGCGTTATGCGTTATGCGTTATGCGTTATGCGTTATGCGTTATGCGTTATGCGTTATGCGTTATGCTTTATGCGTTATGCGTTACTCCTTATGAGTTATGAGTTATAAGTTATGCGTAATGCGTTATGCGTTATGCGTTATGCTTTATGCGTTATGCGTTATGCGTTATGCGTTATGCGTTATGCGTTATGCGTTATGCGTTATGCGTTATGCTTTATGCGTTATGCGTTATGCGTAATGCGTTATGCGTTATGCGTAATGCGTTAAGCGTTATGCGTTATGCGTTATGCGTTATATGTTATGCGTTATGCGTTATGCGTTGTGCGTTATACGTTTGCGTTATGCATAATGCGTTATACGGTATGCGTTATGCGTTATACGTTATGCGTTATGCGATATGCGTTAAGCGTTATGCGTTATATTTTATGCGTTATGCGTTGTGCGTTATGCGTTATGCGTTATGCGTTATGCGTTATGCGTTATGCTTTATGCGTTATGCGTTATGCGTTATATGTTATGCGTTATGCGTTATGCGTGATCCGTTATTCGTTAATCGTTATGCGTTTTGCTGTATTCGTTATGCGTTGTGCATTATGCGTTGTACGTTATGCGTTATGCGTTATGCGTTGTGCGTTATACGTTTGCGTTATGCATAATGCGTTATACGGTATGCGTTATGCGTTATATGTTATGCGTTATGCGTTATGCGTTGTGCGTTATACGTTTGCGTTATGCATAATGCGTTATACGTTATGCGTTATGCGATATGCGTTAAGCGTTATGCGTTATATTTTATGCGTTATGCGTTATGCGTTATGCGTTATGCGTTATGCGTTATGCGTTATGCGTTATGCGTTATGCGTTATGCGTTATGCGTTATGATTTATGCGTTATGCTTTATGCGTTATGCGTTATGCGTTACGCTTTATGCGTTATGCATTATGCGTTATGCGTTATGCATTATGCATTATGCGTTATGCGTTATGCGTGATCCGTTATTCGTTAATCGTTATGCGTTTTGCTGTATTCGTTATGCGTTGTGCATTATGCGTTATACGTTATGCGTTATGCGCTATGCGTTATGCGTTATGCGTTATGGATTATGCGTTATGGGTTGTTCGTTATGCTTTATGCGTTGGGCGTTATACGTTTGCGTTATGCGTTATGCGTTATGCGTTATGCTTTATGCGTTATACGTTATGCGTTATGCGTTATACGGTGTGCGTTATGCGTTATGCGTTATGCGTTATGCGTTATGCGTTATGCGTTATGCGTTATGCATTATGCGTTATGCGTTATGCGTTATGCGTTATTCGTTATGAGTAATGAGTTATAAGTTATGCGTTATGCGTTATGCTTTATGCATTATGCGTTATGCGTTATGCGTTATGCGTTATGCGTTATGCGTTATGCGTTATGCGTTATGCTTTATGCGTTATGCGTTACTCCTTATGAGTTATGAGTTATAAGTTATGCGTAATGCGTTATGCGTTATGCGTTATGCTTTATGCGTTATGCGTTATGCGTTATGCGTTATGCGTTATGCGTTATGCGTTATGCGTTATGCTTTATGCGTTATGCGTTATGCGTAATGCGTTATGCGTTATGCGTAATGCGTTAAGCGTTATGCGTTATGCGTTATGCGTTATATGTTATGCGTTATGCGTTATGCGTTGTGCGTTATACGTTTGCGTTATGCATAATGCGTTATACGGTATGCGTTATGCGTTATACGTTATGCGTTATGCGATGTGCGTTAAGCGTTATGCGTTATATTTTATGCGTTATGCGTTGTGCGTTATGCGTTATGCGTTATGCGTTATGCGTTATGCTTTATGCGTTATGCGTTATGCGTTATATGTTATGCGTTATGCGTTATGCGTGATCCGTTATTCGTTAATCGTTATGCGTTTTGCTGTATTCGTTATGCGTTGTGCATTATGCGTTATACGTTATGCGTTATGCGTTTTGCGTTATGGGTTATGCTTCATGCGTTATGCGTTATGCGTTATGCTTTATGCGTTATGCGTTATGCGTTATGCGTTATGCGTTATGCGTTATAAGTTATGCGTAATGCGTTATGCCTTATGCGTTATGCATTATACGGTATGCGTTATGCGTTGTACGTTATGCGTTATGCGTTATGCGTTATGCGTTATGCGTTATGATTTATGCGTTATGCTTTATGCGTTATGCGTTATGCGTTACGCTTTATGCGTTATGCATTATGCGTTATGCGTTATGCATTATGCATTATGCGTTATGCGTTATGCGTGATCCGTTATTCGTTAATCGTTATGCGTTTTGCTGTATTCGTTATGCGTTGTGCATTATGCGTTATACGTTATGCGTTATGCGTTTTGCGTTATGGGTTATGCTTCATGCGTTATGCGTTATGCTTTATGCGTTATGCGTTATGCGTTATATGTTATGCGTTATGCGTTATGCGTGATCCGTTATTCGTTAATCGTTATGCGTTTTGCTGTATTCGTTATGCGTTGTGCATTATGCGTTATACGTTATGCGTTATGCGTTATGCGTTATGCGTTATGCGTTATGCGTTATGAGTTATGCGTTATGCGTTATGCGTTATGCGTTATGCGTTATGCGTTATTATTTATGCGTTATGCGTTACGCTTTATGCGTTATGCATTATGCGTTATGTTTTATGCGTTATGCGTTATGCGTTTTGCGTTATGCGTTACGCTTTATGCGTTATGGATTATGCGTTATGCGTTATGCATTATGCGTTATGCGTTATGTGTGATCCGTTATTCGTTAATCGTTATGCGTTTTGCTGTATTCGTTATGCGTTGTAAATTATGCGATATGCGTTATGTGTTATGCGTTATGCGTTATGCGTTATGCATTATGCGTTATGCGTGATCCGTTATGCGTTAGGCGTTATGGGTTTTCCGGTGTTCGTTATGCGTTGTGCATTATGCGTTATGCGTTATGAAGTATGGGTTATGCATTATACGGTATGCGTTATGCGTTATACGTTATGCGTTATGCGTTATGCGTTATGCGTTGTGCGTTATACGTTTGCGTTATGCGTTATGCGTTATGCGTTATACGGTATGCGTTATGCGTTATACGTTATGCGTTATGCGTTTTGCGATATGCGTTATGCGTTATGCTTTATGCGTTATGCTTTATGCGTTATGCGTTATGAGTTACACGATATGCGTTATGCGTTATTCGTTATGCGTTATTGCGTTAGGGGTTATGCGTTATGCGTTATGCGTTATGCGTTATGCGTTATGCGTTATGCGTTATGCGTTATGCGTTATGCGTTATGCGTTATGCGTTATGCGTTATACGTTATGCGTTATGCGTTATGCGTTGTGCGTTATACGTTTGCGTTTTGCGTTATGCGTTATGCGTTATGCGTTATGCGTTATGCGTTATACGGTATGCGTTATGCGTTATGCGTTATGCGTTATGCGTTATGCGTTATGCGTTATGCGTTATGCGTTATGCGTTATGCGTTATGCGTTATGCATTATGCGTTGTGCGTTATGCGTTATGCGTTATGCGTTATGCGTTATGCGTTATGCGTTATACGGTATGCGTTATGCGTTATGCGTTATGCGTTATGCGTTATGCGTTATGCGTTATGCGTTATGCGTTATGCGTTATGCGTTATGCGTTATGCGTTATGCGTTATGCGTTGTGCCTTATACGTTTGCGTTATGCGTTATGCGTTATGCGTTATACGGTATGCGTTATGCGTTATACGTTATGTGTTATGCGTTTTGCATTATACGGTATGCGTTATGCGTTATACGTTATGCGTTATGCGTTATGCGTTATGGGTTATGCGTTATGCGTTATGGTTATGCGTTATGCGTTATGCGTTATACGTTATGCGTTATGCGTTTTGCGTTATGGGTTATGCTTCATGCGTTATGCGTTATGCGTTATGCTTTATGCGTTTTGCGTTATGCGTTATGCGTTATGCGTTATGCGTTATGCGTTATGCGTTATGCGTTATGCGTTATGCGTTATGCGTTATGCGTTATGCGTTATGCGTTATGCGTTATGCGTTATGCGTTAAGCGTTATGATTTATGCGTTATGCGTTACGCTTTATGCGTTATGCATTATGCGTTATGTTTTATGCGTTATGCGTTATGCGTTATGCGTTACGCTTTATGCGTTATGCATTATGCGTTATGCGTTATGCGTTATGCATTATGCGTTATGCGTTATGCGTGATCCGTTATTCGTTAATCGTTATGCGTTTTGCTGTATTCGTTATGCGTTGTGCATTATGCGTTATGCGTTATGTGTTATGCGTTATGCGTTATGCGTTATGCGTTATGCGTTATGCGTTATGCGTTATGCGTTATGCGTTATGCGTTATGCGTTATGCGTTATGCGTTATGCGTTATGCGTTATGCGTTATGCGTTATCCGTTATGCGTTATGTTTTATGCGTTATGCGTTAAGGGTTATGGGTTATGCGTTATGCTTTTATGCGTTATTCATTTTGCGTTATGCGTTATTCGTTATGAGTTATGAGTTATAAGTTATGCGTAATGCGTTATGCCTTATGCGTTATGCATTATACGGTATGCGTTATGCGTTATGTGTTATGCGTTATGCGTTATGCGTTATGCGTTATGCGTTATGCATTATGCGTTATGCGTGATCCGTTATGCGTTAGGCGTTATGGGTTTTCCGGTGTTCGTTATGCGTTGTGCATTATGCGTTATGCGTTATGAAGTATGGGTTATGGTTTATGCGTTATGCGTTCTGCCTTATACGTTTGCGTTATGCGTTATGCGTTATGCGTTATACGGTATGCGTTATGCGTTATACGTTATGTGTTATGCGTTTTGCATTATACGGTATGCGTTATGCGTTATACGTTATGCGTTATGCGTTATGCGTTATGGGTTATGCGTTATGCGTTATGGTTATGCGTTATGCGTTATGCATTATGCGTTATGCGTTATGCGTTATGCTTTATGCGTTATGCGTTATTCGATATGAGTAATGAGTTATAAGTTATGCGTTATGCGTTATGCTTTATGCGTTATGCGTTATGTTTTATGCGTTATGCGTTTTCGCGTTAAGGTTTTCCGGTGTTCGTTATGCGTTGTGCATTATGCGTTATGCGTTATGAAGTATGGGTTATGGTTTATGCGTTATGCGTTGTGCCTTATACGTTTGCGTTATGCGTTATGCGTTATGCGTTATACGGTATGCGTTATGCGTTATACGTTATGTGTTATGCGTTTTGCATTATACGGTATGCGTTATGCGTTATACGTTATGCGTTATGCGTTATGCGTTATGGGTTATGCGTTATGCGTTATGGTTATGCGTTATGCGTTATGCGTTATGCGTTATGTTTTATGCGTTATGCGTTAAGGGTTATGGGTTATGCGTTATGCTTTTATGCGTTATTCATTTTGCGTTATGCGTTATTCGTTATGAGTTATGAGTTATAAGTTATGCGTAATGCGTTATGCCTTATGCGTTATGCATTATACGGTATGCGTTATACGTTATGCGTTATGCGTTATGCGTTATGCGTTATGCGTTATGCGTTATGCGTTATGCGTTATGCGTTATGCGTTATGCGTTATGCGTTATGCGTTATGCGTTATGCGTTATGCGTTATGCGTTATGCGTTATGCGTTATGCGTTATGCGTTATGCGTTATGCGTTATAGGTTATGCGTTATGCGTTATGCGTTGTGCGTTATACGTTTGCGTTATGCGTTATGCGTTATGCGTTATACGGTATGCGTTATGCGTTATACGTTATGCGTTATGCGTTATGCGATATGCGTTATGCGTTATGCGTTATGCGTTATGCGTTATGCGTTATGAGTTACACGATATGCGTTATGCGTTATGCGTTATGCGTTATTGCGTTAGGGCTTATGCGTTATGCGTTATGCGTTATGCGTTATGCTTTATGCCTTATGCGTTATGCATTATACGGTATGCGTTATGCGTTATACGTTATGCGTTATGCGTTATGCGTTATGCGTTATGCGTTATGCGTTATGCGTTATGCGTTATACGTTATGCGTTATGCGTTATGCGTTATGCGTTGTGCGTTATACGTTTGCGTTATGCGTTATGCGTTATGCGTTATACGGTATGCGTTATGCGTTATACGTTATGCGTTATGCGTTATGCGTGATCCGTTATTCGTTAATCGTTATGCGTTTTGCTGTATTCGTTATGCGTTGTGCATTATGCGTTATGCGTTATGTGTTATGCGTTATGCGTTATGCGTTATGCGTTATGCGTTATGCGTTATGCGTTATGCGTTATGCGTTATGCGTTATGCGTTATGCGTTATGATTTATGCGTTATGCTTTATGCGTTATGCGTTATGAGTTACGCTTTATGCGTTATGCATTATGCGTTATGCGTTATGCATTATGCATTATGCGTTATGCGTTATGCGTGATCCGTTATTCGTTAATCGTTATGCGTTTTGCTGTATTCGTTATGCGTTGTGCATTATGCGTTATACGTTATGCGTTATGCGTTTTGCGTTATGGGTTATGCTTCATGCGTTATGCGTTATGCGTTATGCTTTATGCGTTATGCGTTATGCGTTATGCGTTATGCGTTATGCGTTATGAGTTATGCGTTATGCGTTATGCGTTATGCGTTATGCGTTATGCGTTATGATTTATGCGTTATGCGTTACGCTTTATGCATTATGCATTATGGGTTATGTTTTATTCGTTATGCGTTATGCGTTATGCGTTATGCGTTACGCTTTATGCGTTATGCATTATGCGTTATGCGTTATGCATTATGCGTTATGCGTTATGCGTTATACGTTATGCGTTATGCGTTATGCGATATGCGTTATGCGTTATGCGTTATGCTTTATGCGTTATGCGTTATGAGTTACACGATATGCGTTATGCGTTATGCGTTATGCGTTATTGCGTTAGGGGTTATGCGTTATGCGTTATGCGTTATGCGTTATGCGTTATGCTTTATGCGTTATGCATTATGCGTTATGCGTTATGAGTTACACGTTGTGCGTTATGCGTTATGCATTATGCGTTATGCGTTATGCGTTATGCGTTATGCGTTATGCGTTATGCGTTATGCGTTATGCCTTATGCGTTATGCGTTATGCGTCATCCGTTGTTCGTTATACGTTATGCGTTGTGCGTTATACGTTTGCGTTATGCCTTATGGGTTATGCGTAATGCGTTATGCGTTATGCCTTATGCATTATGCGTTATGCGTTATGAATATTGCGTTATACGTTATGTATTATGCGTTATGCCTTATGAGTTATGCGATATGCGTCATGTATCAAGCCTTATGCGTTATGGGTTATGCGTTAACGTTGTGCGTTATGCGTTATTGCGTTATGCGTTTTGCGTTATGCGTTATGCGTTATGCGGTATGCGTTATGCGTTATGCGTTATGCGTTATGCGTTATGCGTTATGCGTTATGCGTTATGCGTTATGCGTTATTCGTTATGAGTTATGAGTTATAAGTTATGCGTAATGCGTTATGCGTTATGCGTTATGCGTTGTGCATTATGCGTTATGCGTTATGCGTTATGCATTTTGCGTTATGCGCCATGCGTTATGCGTTATGAGTTATAAGTTATGCGTTATGCGTTATGCGTTATGCGTTATGCGTTATGCGTTATGCGTTATGCGTTATGCGTTATGCGTTATGCGCTATGCGTTGTGCGTTGTGCGTTCTGCGTTATGGGTTATGGGTTATGCGTTATGCTTTATGCGTTATGCATTTTGCGTTATGCGTTATGCGTTATTCGTTATGAGTTATAAGTTATGCGTAATGCGTCATGCGTTATGCGTTATGCATTATGCGTTGTGCATTATGTGTTATGCGTTATGCGTTATGGGTTATGGGTTATGCGTTATGCGTTATGCGCCATGCGTTATGAGTTATAAGTTATGCGTTATGCGTTATGCGTTATGCGTTATGCGTTATGCGTTATGCGTTAGGCGTTATGCATTGTGCGTTATGCGTTGTGCGTTATGCCTTATGCGTTATGCGTTATGCGTCATCCGTTGTTCGTTATACGTTATGCGTTGTGCGTTATACGTTTGCGTTATGCCTTATGGGTTATGCGTAATGCGTTATGCGTTATGCCTTATGCATTATGCGTTATGCGTTATGAATATTGCGTTATACGTTATGTATTATGCGTTATGCCTTATGAGTTATGCGATATGCGTCATGTATCAAGCCTTATGCGTTATGGGTTATGCGTTAACGTTATGCGTTATGCGTTATTGCGTTATGCGTTTTGCGTTATGCGTTATGCGTTATGCGGTATGCGTTATGCGTTATGCGTTATGCGTTATGCGTTATGCGTTATGCGTTATGCGTTATGCGTTATGCGTTATGCGTTATTCGTTATGAGTTATGAGTTATAAGTTATGCGTAATGCGTTATGCGTTATGCGTTATGCGTTATGCGTTGTGCATTATGCGTTATGCGTTATGCGTTATGCGTTATGCGTTATGCGTTATGCGTTATGCGTTATGCGTTATGCGTTATGCGTTATGCGTTATGCGTTATGCGTTCTGCGTTATGGGTTATGTGTTATACGTTTGCGTTATGCGTTATGCGTTATGCGTTATGCGTTATGCGTTATGCGTTATGCGGTATGCGTTATGCGTTATGCGTTATGCGTTATGCGTTATGCGTTATGCGTTATGCGTTATGCGTTATGCGTTATGCGTTATGCGTTATTCGTTATGAGTTATGAGTTATAAGTTATGCGTAATGCGTTATGCGTTATGCGTTATGCGTTATGCGTTGTGCATTATGCGTTATGCGTTATGCGTTATGGGTTATGCGTTATGCGTTATGCGTTATGCGTTATGCGTTATGCGTTATGCGTTATGCGTTATGCGTTATGCGTTATGCGTTATGCGTTATGCGTTATGCGTTATGCGTTATGCGTTATGCGTTATGCGTTATGCGTTATGCGTTATGCGTTATGCGTTATGCGTTATGCGTTATGCGTTATGCGTTATGCATTGTGCGTTATGCGTTGTGCGTTATGCCTTATGAATTATGCGTTATGCGTTATCCGTTGTTCGTTATACGTTATGCGTTGTGCGTTATACGTTTGCGTTATGCCTTATGGGTTATGCGTAATGCGTTATGCGTTATGCCTTATGCATTATGCGTTATGCGTTAAGAATATTGCGTTATACGTTATGTATTATGCGTTATGCCTTATGAGTTATGCGATATGCGTTATGCGTTATGCGTTCTGCGTTATGGGTTATGTGTTATACGTTTGCGTTATGCGTTATGCGTTATGCGTTATGCGTTATGCGTTATGCGTTATGCGTTATGCGTTATGCGTTATGCGTTATGCGTTATGCGTTATGCGTTATGCGTTATGCGTTATGCATTGTGCGTTATGCGTTGTGCGTTATGCCTTATGAGTTATGCGTTATGCGTTATCCGTTGTTCGTTATACGTTATGCGTTGTGCGTTATACGTTTGCGTTACGCCTTATGGGTTATGCGTAATGCGTTATGCGTTATGCCTTATGCATTATGCGTTATGCGTTATGAATATTGCGTTATACGATATGTATTATGCGTTATGCCTTATGAGTTATGCGATATGCGTCATGTATCAAGCCTTATGCGTTATGGGTTATGCGTTAACGTTATGCGTTATGCGTTATTGCGTTATGCGTTTTGCGTTATGCGACATGCGGTATGCGTTATGCGTTATGCGTTATGCGTTATGCGTTATGCGTTATGCGTTATGCGTTATGCGTTATGCGTTATTCGTTATGAGTTATGAGTTATAAGTTATGCGTAATGCGTTATGCGTTATGCGTTATGCGTTATGCGTTGTGCATTATGCGTTATGCGTTATGCGTTATGGGTTATGCGTTATGCGTTATGCGTTATGCGTTATGCGTTATGCGTTATGCGTTATGCGTTATGCGTTATGCGTTATGCGTTATGCGTTATGCGTTATGCGTTATGCGTTCTGCGTTATGGGTTATGTGTTATACGTTTGCGTTATGCGTTATGCGTTATGCGTTATGCGTTATGCGTTCTGCGTTATGGGTTATGTGTTATACGTTTGCGTTATGCGTTATGCGTTATGCGTTATGCATTTTGCGTTATGCGTTATACGTTATTCGTTATGAGTTATAAGTTATGCGTAATGCGTTATGCGTTATGCGTTATGCATTATGCGTTGTGAATTATGTGTTATGCGTTATGCGTTATGGGTTATGGGTTATATGTCATGCGTTATGCATTTTGCGTTATGCGCCATGCGTTATGCGTTATGAGTTATAAGTTATGCGTTATGCGTTATGCGTTATGCGTTATGCGTTATGCGTTATGCGTTATGCGTTATGCGTTATGCGTTATGCGCTATGCGTTGTGCGTTGTGCGTTCTGCGTTATGGGTTATGGGTTATGCGTTATGCTTTATGCGTTATGCATTTTGCGTTATGCGTTATGCGTTATTCGTTATGAGTTATAAGTTATGCGTAATGCGTCATGCGTTATGCGTTATGCATTATGCGTTGTGCATTATGTGTTATGCGTTATGCGTTATGGGTTATGGGTTATGCGTTATGCGTTATGCGCCATGCGTTATGAGTTATAAGTTATGCGTTATGCGTTATGCGTTATGCGTTATGCGTTATGCGTTAGGCGTTATGCATTGTGCGTTATGCGTTGTGCGTTATGCCTTATGCGTTATGCGTTATGCGTCATCCGTTGTTCGTTATACGTTATGCGTTGTGCGTTATACGTTTGCGTTATGCCTTATGCGTTATGCGTTATGCGTTATGCGTTATGCGTTATGCGTTCTGCGTTATGGGTTATGTGTTATACGTTTGCGTTATGCGTTAGGCGTTATGCGTTATGCTTTATGCGTTATGCGTTATGCGTTATGCGTTATGCGTTATGCGTTATGCCTTTTGCGTTATGAGTTATGCGTTATGCGTTTTGCGTTATAGGTTATGCGATATGCGTTATGCATTATGCGTGATGCGTTATGCTTTATGCGTTATGCGTTATGAGTTATACGTAATGCGTTATGCGTTATGCGTTATGCGTTATGCGTTATGCGTTATGCGTTATGCGTTCTGCGTTATGGGTTATGGGTTATGCGTTATGCTTTATGCGTTATGCATTTTGCGTTGTGCATTATGCGTTATGCGTTATGCGTTATGCGTTATGGGTTATGCGTTATGCGTTATGCGTTATTCGTTTGAAGTTATAAGTTATGCGTAATGCGTCATGCGTTATGCGTTATGCATTATGCGTTGTGCATTATGTGTTATGCGTTATGCGTTATGGGTTATGGGTTATGCGTTATGCCTTATGCATTTTGATTTATGCGCCATGCGTTATGAGTTATAAGTTATGCGTTATGCGTTATGCGTTATGCGTTATGCGTTATGCGTTATGCGTTGTGCGTTGTGCGTTATGCGTTGTGCGTTATGCCTTATGCGTTATGCGTTATGCGTTATCCGTTGTTCGTTATACGTTATGCGTTGTGCGTTATACGTTTGCGTTATGCCTTATGGGTTATGCGTAACGCGTTATGCGTTATGCCTTATGCATTATGCGTTATGCCTTTTGCGTTATGAGTTATGCGTTATGCGTTTTGCGTTATACGTTATGAGTTATGCGTTTTGCGTTATAGGTTATGCGATATGCGATATGCGTTATGCGTTATGCGTTATGCGTTGTGCATTATGCGTTATGCGTTATGCGTTATGCGTTATGGGTTATGCGTTATGCGTTATGCGTTATGCGTTATGCCTTTTGCGTTATGAGTTATGCGTTATGCGTTATGCGTTTTGCGTTATACGTTATGCGTTATGCGTTTTGCGTTATAGGTTATGCGATATGCGATATGCGTTATGCGTTATGCGCCATGCGTTTGCGATATGAGTTATAAGTTATGTGTTATGCGCCATGCGATATGCGTTATGAGTTATAAGTTATGCATTATGCGTTATGCGTTATGCGTTATGCGTTATGCGTTATGAATATTGCGTTATACGTTATGTATTATGCGTTATGCCTTATGCGTTATGCGATATGCGTCATGTATCAAGCCTTATGCGTTATGGGTTATGCGTTTTGCGTTATGCGTTATGCGTTATGCGTTATGCTTTATGCGTTATGCTTTATGCGTTATGCGTTATGCGTTATGCGTTATGCGTTATGCTTTTGCGTTATGCGCCATGCGTTTGCGATATGAGTTATAAGTTATGTGTTATGCGCCATGCGATATGCGTTATGAGTTATAAGTTATGCATTATGCGTTATGCGTTATGCGTTATGCGTTATGCGTTATGAATATTGCGTTATACGTTATGTATTATGCGTTATGCCTTATGCGTTATGCGATATGCGTCATGTATCAAGCCTTATGCGTTATGGGTTATGCGTTTTGCGTTATGCGTTATGCGTTATGCGTTATGCTTTATGCGTTATGCTTTATGCGTTATGCGTTATGCGTTATGCGTTATGCGTTATGCCTTTTGCGTTATGCGTTATGCGTTATGCGTTATGCGTTGTGCGTTATAGGCTTGCGTTATGCCTTATGGGTTATGCGATATGCGTTATGCGTTATGCGTGATGCGTTATGCTTTATGCGTTATGCGTTATGAGTTATACGTAATGCGTTATGCGTTATGCGTTATGCGTTATGCTTTTGCGTTATGCGCCATGCGTTATGCGTTATGCGTTATGCGTTATGCGTTATGCGTTATTCGTTAACGTTGTGCGTTATGCCTTTTGCGTTATGCGTTATGCGTCATGCGTTATGCGTTATGCGTTATGCGTTATGCGTTATGCGTTGTGCATTATGCGTTATGCGTTATGGGTTATGCGTTATGCGTTATGCGTTATGCGTTATGCGTTATGCCTTTTGCGTTATGAGTTATGCGTTATGCGTTTTGCGTTATACGTTATGCGTTATGCGTTTTGCGTTATAGGTTTGCGATATGCGTTATGCGTTATGCGAGATGCGTTATGCTTTATGCGTTATGCGTTATGAGTTATACGTAATGCGTTATGCGTTATGCGTTATGCGTTATGCGTTATGCTTTTGCGTTATGCTTTTGCGTTATGCGTTATGAGTTATAAGTTATGTGTTATGCGCCATGCGTTATGCGTTATGAGTTATAAGTTATGCGTTATGCGTTATGCGTTATGCGTTATGCGTTATGCGTTATGCGTTATGCGTTATGCGTTATGCTTTATGCGTTATTCGTTATGAGTTATGAGTTATAAGTTATGCGTTATGCGTTATGCGTTATGCGTTATGCGTTGTGCATTATGCGTTATGCGTTGTGCGTTATGCGTTATGGGTTATTGGTTATGTGTTATGCGTTATGCGTTATGTGTTATACGTTTGCGTTATGCGTTAGGCGTTATGCGTTACGCTATATGCGTTATGCGTTATGAGTTATGCGTTTTGCGTTATACGTTATGCGGTATTCGTTATGCGTTGTGCGTTATGCATTTTGCGTTATGCGTTATGCGTTATTCGTTATGAGTTATAAGTTATGCGTAATGCGTTATGCGTTATGCGTTATGCGTTATGCGTTATTCGTTATGAGTTATGAGTTATAAGTTATGCGTAATGCGTTATGCGTTATGCGTTATGCGTTATGCGTTGTGCATTATGCGTTATGCGTTATGCGTTATGGGTTATGCGTTATGCGTTATGCGTTATGCGTTATGCGTTATGCCTTTTGCGTTATGAGTTATGCGTTATGCGTTTTGCGTTATACGTTATGCGTTATGCGTTTTGCGTTATAGGTTATGCGATATGCGATATGCGTTATGCGTTATGCGTGATGCGTTATGCTTTATGCGTTATGCGTTATGAGTTATACGTAATGCGTTATGCGTTATGCGTTATGCGTTATGCTTTTGCGTTATGCGCCATGCGTTTGCGATATGAGTTATAAGTTATGTGTTATGCGCCATGCGATATGCGTTATGAGTTATAAGTTATGCATTATGCGTTATGCGTTATGCGTTATGCGTTATGCGTTATGAATATTGCGTTATACGTTATGTATTATGCGTTATGCCTTATGCGTTATGCGATATGCGTCATGTATCAAGCCTTATGCGTTATGGGTTATGCGTTAACGTTATGAGTTATGCGTTATTGCGTTATGCGTTTTGCGTTATGCGTTATGCGTTATGCGTTATGCTTTATGCGTTATGCTTTATGCGTTATGCGTTATGCGTTATGCGTTATGCGTTATGCCTTTTGCGTTATGCGTTATGCGTTATGCGTTGTGCGTTATAGGCTTGCGTTATGCCTTATGGGTTATGCGATATGCGTTATGCGTTATGCGTGATGCGTTATGCTTTATGCGTTATGCGTTATGAGTTATACGTAATGCGTTATGCGTTATGCGTTATGCGTTATGCGTTATGTGTTATACGTTTGCGTTATGCGTTAGGCGTTATACGTTACGCTATATGCGTTATGCGTTATAGCGTTATGCGTTATGCGTTATGCATTTTGCGTTATGCGTTATTCGTTATGAGTTATGAGTTATAAGTTATGCGTAATGCGTTATGCGTTATTCGTTATGCGTTATGCGTTATGCGTTGTGCATTATGCGTTATGCGTTATGCGTTATGGGTTATGTGTTATGCGTTATGCGTTATGCGTTATGTGTTATACGTTTGCGTTATGCGTTAGGCGTTATACGTTACGCTATATGCGTTTTGCGTTATAGGTTATGCGATATGCGATATGCGTTATGCGTTATGCGTGATGCGTTATGCTTTATGCGTTATGCGTTATGAGTTATACGTAATGCGTTATGCGTTATGCGTTATGCGTTATGCTTTTGCGTTATGCGCCATGCGTTATGCGATATGAGTTATAAGTTATGTGTTATGCGCCATGCGATATGCGTTATGAGTTATAAGTTATGCATTATGCGTTATGCGTTATGCGTTATGCGTTATGAATATTGCGTTATACGTTATGTATCATGCGTTATGCCTTATGCGTTATGCGATATGCGTCATGTATCAAGCCTTATGCGTTATGGGTTATGCGTTAACGTTATGCGTTATGCGTTATTGCGTTATGCGTTTTGCGTTATGCGTTATGCGTTATGCGTTATGCTTTATGCGTTATGCTTTATGCGTTATGCGTTATGCGTTATGCGTTATGCGTTATGCCTTTTGCGTTATGCGTTATGCGTTATGCGTTATGCGTTGTGCGTTATGGGTTATTGGTTATGTGTTATGCGTTATGCGTTATGCGTTATGTGTTATACGTTTGCGTTATGCGTTAGGCGTTATACGTTACGCTATATGCGTTATGCGTTATAGCGTTATGCGTTATGCGTTATGCATTTTGCGTTATGCGTTATTCGTTATGAGTTATGAGTTATAAGTTATGCGTAATGCGTTATGCGTTATTCGTTATGCGTTATGCGTTATGCGTTGTGCATTATGCGTTATGCGTTATGCGTTATGGGTTATGTGTTATGCGTTATGCGTTATGCGTTATGTGTTATACGTTTGCGTTATGCGTTAGGCGTTATACGTTACGCTATATGCGTTTTGCGTTATAGGTTATGCGATATGCGATATGCGTTATGCGTTATGCGTGATGCGTTATGCTTTATGCGTTATGCGTTATGAGTTATACGTAATGCGTTATGCGTTATGCGTTATGCGTTATGCGTTATGCGTTACGCTTTTGCGTTATGCGCCATGCGTTATGCGATATGAGTTATAAGTTATGTGTTATGCGCCATGCGATATGCGTTATGAGTTATAAGTTATGCATTATGCGTTATGCGTTATGCGTTATGCGTTATGCGTTATGCGTTATGCGTTATGCGTTATGCTTTATGCGTTATTCGTTATGCGTTATGCGTTATGTGTTATACGTTTGAGTTATGCGTTAGGCGTTGTGCGTTACGCTATATGCGTTATGCGTTATGCGTTTTGCGTTATACGTTATGCGGTATTCGTTATGCGTTGTGCGTTATGCATTTTGCGTTATGCGTTATGCGTTATTCGTTATGAGTTATAAGTTATGCGTTATGCGTTGTGCATTATGCGTTATGCGTTATGCGTTATGGGTTATGGGTTATGCGTTATGCGTTATGCGTTATGCGTTATGCGTTATGCGTTATGCGTTATGCGTTATGCGTTATGCGTTATGCGTTATGCGTTATGCGTTATGCTTTTGCGTTATGCGCCATGCGTTATGCGTTATGAGTTATAAGTTATGCGTTATGCGTTATGCGTTATGCGTTATGCGTTATGCGTTATGCGTTATGCGTTATGCTTTATGCGTTATTCGTTATGAGTTATGAGTTATAAGTTATGTGTTATGCGTTATGCGTTATGCGTTATGCGTTATGCGTTAGGCGTTGTGCATTATGCGTTATGCGTTGTGCGTTATGCGTTATGGGTTATTGGTTATGTGTTATGCGTTATGCGTTATGTGTTATACGTTTTGCGTTATACGTTATGCGGAATTCGTTATGCGTTGTGCATTATGCGTTATGCGTTATGGGTTATGTTTTATGCGTTATGTGATAGGCGTTATGCGTTAGGCGTTATGCTTTACGCGTTATGCGTTATGCGTTATGTGTTATACGTTTGCGTTATGCGTTAGGCGTTATGCGTTATGCGTTAGGCGTTGTGCATTATGCGTTATGCGTTGTGCGTTATGCGTTATGGGTTATTGGTTATGTGTTATGCGTTATGCGTTATGCGTTATGTGTTATACGTTTGCGTTATGCGTTAGGCGTTATGCGTTACGCTATATGCGTTATGCGTTATGCGTTATGCGTTATGCGTTACGCTATATGCGTTATGCGTTATGCGTTATGCGTTATGCGTTATGCGTTTTGCGTAATACGTTATGCGGAATTCGTTATGCGTTGTGCATTATGCGTTATGCGTTATGGGTTATGTTTTATGCGTTATGCGATAGGCGTTATGCGTTATGCGTTATGTGTTATACGTTTGCGTTATGCGTTAGGCGTTATGCGTTATGCTTTATGCGTTATGCGTTATGCGATATGCGTTATGCGTTATGCGTTATGGGTTATGAGTTATGCTTTATGCGTTATGCTTTATGCGTTATGCTTTATGCT
The DNA here is from genome assembly GCA_916610235.2 of Lasioglossum morio. NCBI lineage: Eukaryota > Metazoa > Arthropoda > Insecta > Hymenoptera > Halictidae > Lasioglossum > Lasioglossum morio. The sequence continues at coordinate 39,717 of CAKAJA020000640.1, read as the reverse complement.
TTATGCGTTATGCGTTATGCGTTTTGCGTTATGCGTTATGCGTTATGCGTTATGCGTTATGCGTTATGCCTTTTGCGTTATGCGTTATGAGTTTTGCGTTATACGTTTTGCGTTATGCGATATGCGTTATGCGTTATGCGTTGTGCGTTGTGCGTTCTGCGTTATGTGTTATGCGTTATGCCTTATGAGTTATGCGATATGCGTCATGTATCAATCCTTATGCGTTATGGGTTATGCGTTAACGTTATGCGTTATTGCGTTATGCGTTTTGCGTTATGCGTTATGCGTTATGCGTTATGCGTTATGCGTTATGCGTTATGCGTTATGCGTTATTCGTTATGAGTTATGAGTTATAAGTTATGCGTAATGCGTTATGCGTTATGCGTTATGCGTTATGCGTTGTGCATTATGCGTTATGCGTTATGCGTTATGGGTTATGCGTTATGCGTTATGCGTTATGCGTTATGCGTTATGCCTTTTGCGTTATGAGTTATGCGTTATGCGTTTTGCGTTATACGTTATGCGTTATGCGTTTTGCGTTATAGGTTATGCGATATGCGTTATGGGTTATGCGTTATGCGTTGTGCGTCATGCGTTATGCGTTATGCGTTATGCGTTATGCGTTATGCGTTATGCGTTATGCGTTATGCGTTATGCGTTATGCGTTATGCGTTGTGCGTTGTGCGTTATGCGTTGTGCGTTAGGCCTTATGCGTTATGCGTTATGCGTTATCCGTTGTTCGTTATACGTTATGCGTTGTGCGTTATACGTTTGCGTTATGCCTTATGGGTTATGCGTAATGCGTTATGCGTTATGCCTTATGCATTATGCGTTATGCGTTATGAATATTGCGTTATACGTTATGTGTTATGCGTTATGCCTCATGAGTTATGCGATATGCGTCATGTATCAAGCCTTATGCGTTATGGGTTATGCGTTAACGTTATGCGTTATGCGTTATTGCGTTATGCGTTTTGCGTTATGCGTTATGCGTTATGCGTTATGCGTTATGCGTTATGCGTTATGCGTTATGCGTCATGCGTTATGCGTTATTCGCTATGAGTTATGAGTTATAAGTTATGCGTAATGCGTTATGCGTTATGCGTTATGCGTTGTGCATTATGCGTTATGCGTTATGCGTTATGGGTTATGCGTTATGCGTTATGCGTTATGCGTTATGCGTTATGCGTTATGCGTTATGCCTTTTGCGTTATGAGTTATGCGTTATGCGTTTTGCGTTATACGTTATGCGTTATGCGTTTTGCGTTATAGGTTATGCGATATGCGTTATGCGTTATGCGTTATGCGTGATGCGTTATGCTTTATGCGTTATGCGTTATGAGTTATACGTAATGCGTTATGCGTTATGCGTTATGCGTTATTCGTTATGAGTTATAAGTTATGCGTAATGCGTTATGCGTTATGCGTTATGCATTATGCGTTGTGAATTATGTGTTATGCGTTATGCGTTATGGGTTATGGGTTATGCGTTATGCGTTATGCATTTTGCGTTATGCGCCATGCGTTGTGCGTTATGAGTTATAAGTTATGCGTTATGCGTTATGCGTTATGCGTTATGCGTTATGCGTTATGCGTTATGCGTTATGCGTTATGCGTTATGCGTTATATGTTATGCGTTATGCGTTATGCGTCATGCGTTATGCGTTATGCGTTATGCGTTATGCGTTTGAGTTATGCGTTATGCGTTATGCGTTATGCTTTATGCGTTATGCGTGATCCGTTATGCGTTATGCGTTATGCGTTATGCGTTATGGGTTATGGTTTATGCGTTATGCGATAGGCGTTATGAGTTATGCGTTATGTGTTATACGTTTGCGTTATGCGTTAGGCGTTATGCGTTATGCTTTATGCGTTATGCGTTATGCGTTATGCGTTATGCGTTATGCGTTATGCGTTATGGGTTATGAGTTATGCTTTATGCGTTATGCTTTATGCGTTATGCTTTATGCTTTATGCGTTATGCGTTATGCGTTTTGCGTTATGCGTTATGCGTTATGCGTTATGCGTTATGCGTTATGCCTTTTGCGTTATGCGTTATGAGTTTTGCGTTATACGTTTTGCGTTATGCGATATGCGTTATGCGTTATGCGTTGTGCGTTGTGCGTTCTGCGTTATGTGTTATGCGTTATGCCTTATGAGTTATGCGATATGCGTCATGTATCAAGCCTTATGCGTTATGGGTTATGCGTTAACGTTATGCGTTATGCGTTATTGCGTTATGCGTTTTGCGTTATGCGTTATGCGTTATGCGTTATGCGTTATGCGTTATGCGTTATGCGTTATGCGTTATGAGTTATGAGTTATAAGTTATGCGTAATGCGTTATGCGTTATGCGTTATGCGTTATGCGTTGTGCATTATGCGTTATGCGTTATGCGTTATGGGTTATGCGTTATGCGTTATGCGTTATGCGTTATGCGTTATGCCTTTTGCGTTATGAGTTATGCGTTATGCGTTTTGCGTTATACGTTATGCGTTATGCGTTTTGCGTTATAGGTTATGCGATATGCGTTATGGGTTATGCGTTATGCGTGATGCGTTATGCTTTATGCGTTGTGCGTTATGAGTTATACGTAATGCGTTATGCGTTATGCGTTATGCGTTATGCTTTTGCGTTATGCGCCATGCGTTATGCGATATGAGTTATAAGTTATGTGTTATGCGCCATGCGTTATGCGTTACGCTATATGCGTTATGCGTTATGCGTTATGTGTTATACGTTTGCGTTATGCGTTTTGCGTTATGCGTTATGCGTTATATGTTATGCGTTATGCGTTATGCGTTGTGCGTCATGCGTTATGCGTTATGCGTTATGCGTTATGCGTTATGCGTTATGCGTTATGCGTTATGCGTTATGCGTTATGCGTTATGCGTTATGCGTTGTGCGTTGTGCGTTATGCGTTGTGCGTTATGCCTTATGCGTTATGCGTTATGCGTTATCCGTTGTTCGTTATACGTTATGCGTTGTGCGTTATACGTTTGCGTTATGCCTTATGGGTTATGCGTAATGCGTTATGCGTTATGCCTTATGCATTATGCGTTATGCGTTATGAATATTGCGTTATACGTTATGTGTTATGCGTTATGCCTCATGAGTTATGCGATATGCGTCATGTATCAAGCCTTATGCGTTATGGGTTATGCGTTAACGTTATGCGTTATGCGTTATTGCGTTATGCGTTTTGCGTTATGCGTTATGCGTTATGCGTTATGCGTTATGCGTTATGCGTTATGCGTTATGCGTTATGCGTTATGCGTTATTCGCTATGAGTTATGAGTTATAAGTTATGCGTAATGCGTTATGCGTTATGCGTTATGCGTTATGCGTTGTGCATTATGCGTTATGCGTTATGCGTTATGGGTTATGCGTTATGCGTTATGCGTTATGCGTTATGCGTTATGCCTTTTGCGTTATGAGTCATGCGTTATGCGTTTTGCGTTATACGTTATGCGTTATGCGTTTTGCGTTATAGGTTATGCGATATGCGTTATGCGTTATGCTTTATGCGTTATGCATTTTGCGTTATGCGTTATGCGTTATTCGTTATGAGTTATAAGTTATGCGTAATGCGTTATGCGTTATGCGTTATGCATTATGCGTTGTGAATTATGTGTTATGCGTTATGCGTTATGGGTTATGGGTTATGCGTTATGCGTTATGCATTTTGCGTTATGCGCCATGCGTTATGCGTTATGAGTTATAAGTTATGCGTTATGCGTTATGCGTTATGCGTTATGCGTTATGCGTTATGCGTTATGCGTTATGCGTTATGCGTTATGCGTTATGCGTTATGCGTTATGCGTTATGCGTTATATGTTATGCGTTATGCGTTATGCGTCATGCGTTATGCGTTATGCGTTATGCGTTATGCGTTTGAGTTATGCGTTATGCGTTATGCGTTATGCTTTATGCGTTATGCGTGATCCGTTATGCGTTAGGCGTTATGAATTATGCGTTATGAGTTATGAGTTATAAATTATGCGTAATGCGTTATGCGTTATGCGTTATGCGTAGTGCATTATGCGTTATGCGTTGTGCGTTATGCGTTATGGGTTATGGGTTATGTTTTATGCGTTATGCGTTATGCGTTATGCGTTATGCGTTCTGCGTTATGGGTTATGAGTTATGCTTTATGCGTTATGCGTTATGCGTTAGGCGTTGTGCATTATGCGTTATGCGTTGTGCGTTATGCGTTATGGGTTATTGGTTATGTGTTATGCGTTATGCGTTATGCGTTATGTGTTATACGTTTTGCGTTATACGTTATGCGGAATTCGTTATGCGTTGTGCATTATGTGTTATGCGTTATGGGTTATGTTTTATGCGTTATGTGATAGGCGTTATGCGTTAGGCGTTATGCTTTACGCGTTATGCGTTGTGCGTTATGTGTTATACGTTTGCGTTATGCGTTAGGCGTTATGCGTTATGCGTTAGGCGTTGTACATTATGCGTTATGCGTTGTGCGTTATGCGTTATGGGTTATTGGTTATGTGTAATGCGTTATGCGTTATGCGTTATGTGTTATACGTTTGCGTTATGCGTTAGGCGTTATGCGTTATGCGTTAGGCGTTGTACATTATGCGTTATGCGTTGTGCGTTATGCGTTATGGGTTATTGGTTATGTGTTATGCGTTATGCGTTATGTGTTATACGTTTGCGTTATGCGTTAGGCGTTATGCGTTACGCTATATGCGTTATGCGTTATGCGTTATGCGTTATGCGTTATGCGTTTTGCGTTATACGTTATGCGGAATTCGTTATGCGTTGTGCATTATGCGTTATGCGTTATGGGTTATGTTTTATGCGTTATGCGATAGGCGTTATGCGTTATGCGTTATGTGTTATACGTTTGCGTTATGCGTTAGGCGTTATGCGTTATGCTTTATGCGTTATGCGTTATGCGTTATGCGTTATGCGCTATGCGTTATGCGTTATGCGTTATGCGTTATGCGTAGTGCATTATGCGTTATGCGTTGTGCGTTATGCGTTATGGGTTATGGGTTATGTTTTATGCGTTATGCGTTATGCGTTATGCGTTCTGCGTTATGGGTTATGAGTTATGCTTTATGCGTTCTGCTTTATGCGTTATGCTTTATGCTTTATGCGTTGTACATTATGCGTTATGCGTTGTGCGTTATGCGTTATGGGTTATTGGTTATGTGTTATGCGTTATGCGTTATGCGTTATGTGTTATACGTTTGCGTTATGCGTTAGGCGTTATGCGTTACGCTATATGCGTTATGCGTTATGCGTTATGCGTTATGCGTTATGCGTTATGCGTTTTGCGTTATACGTTATGCGGAATTCGTTATGCGTTGTGCATTATGCGTTATGCGTTATGGGTTATGTTTTATGCGTTATGCGATAGGCGTTATGCGTTATGCGTTATGTGTTATACGTTTGCGTTATGCGTTATGCGTTATGCGTTATGCGTTCTGCGTTATGGGTTATGAGTTATGCTTTATGCGTTATGCTTTATGCGTTATGCTTTATGCTTTATGCGTTATGCGTTATGCGTTTTGCGTTATGCGTTATGCGTTATGCGTTATGCGTTATGCGTTATGCCTTTTGCGTTATGCGTTATGAGTTTTGCGTTATACGTTTTGCGTTATGCGATATGCGTTATGCGTTATGCGTTGTGCGTTCTGCGTTATGGGTTATGGGTTATGCGTTATGCGTTATGCGTTATGCGTTATGCGTTATGCGTTATGCGTTATGCGTTATGCGTTATGCGTTATGCGTTATGCGTTATGCTTTTGCGTTATGCGCCATGCGTTATGCGTCATGAGTTATAAGTTATGTGTTATGCGCCATGCGTTATGCGTTATGAGTTATAAGTTATGTGTTATGCGCCATGAGTTATGCGTTATGAGTTATAAGTTATGCGTTATGCGTTATGCGTTATGCGTTATGCGTTATGCGTTATGCGTTATGCGTTATGCGTTAGGCGTTGTGCATTATGCGTTATGCGTTGTGCGTTATGCGTTATGGGTTATTGGTTATGTGTTATGCGTTATGCGTTATGTGTTATACGTTTGCGTTATGCGTTAGGCGTTATGCGTTACGCTATATGCGTTATGCGTTATGCGTTATGCGTTATGCGTTATGCGTTATGCGTTATGCGTTATGCGTTTTGCGTTATACGTTATACGTTATGCGGTATTCGTTATGCGTTGTGCGTTATGCATTTTGCGTTATGCGTTATGCGTTATTCGTTATGAGTTATAAGTTATGCGTAATGCGTTATGCGTTATGCGTTATGCATTATGCGTTGTGAATTATGTGTTATGCGTTATGCGTTATGGGTTATGGGTTATGCGTTATGCGTTATGCATTTTGCGTTATGCGCCATGCGTTATGCGTTATGAGTTATGCGTTATGCGTTATGCGTTATGCGTTATGCGTTTTGCGTTATGCGTTATGCGTTATATGTTATGCGTTATGCGTTATGCGTTGTGCGTCATGCGTTATGCGTTATGCGTTATGCGTTATGTGTTATGAGTTATGCGTTATGCGTTATGCGTTATGCGTTATGCGTTATGCGTTATGCGTTCTGCGTTATGGGTTATGAGTTATGCTTTATGCGTTATGCTTTATGCGTTATGCTTTATGCTTTATGCGTTATGCGTTATGCGTTATGCGTTATGCGTTATGCGTTATGCTTTATGCGTTATGCGTTATGCGTTATGCCTTTTGCGTTATGCGTTATGAGTTTTGCGTTATACGTTTTGCGTTATGCGATATGCGTTATGCGCTATGCGTTGTGCGTTGTGCGTTCTGCGTTATGGGTTATGGGAAATGCGTTATGCTTTATGCGTTATGCATTTTGCGTTATGCGTTATGCGTTATTCGTTATGAGTTATAAGTTATGCGTAATGCGTCATGCGTTATGCGTTATGCATTATGCGTTGCGCATTATGTGTTATGCGTTATGCGTTATGGGTTATGGGTTATGCGTTATGCCTTATGCATTTTGATTTATGCGCCATGCGTTATGAGTTATAAGTTATGCGTTATGCGTTATGCGTTATGCGTTATGCGTTATGCGTTATGCGTTATGCGTTGTGCGTTGTGCGTTATGCGTTGTGCGTTATGCCTTATGCGTTATGCGTTATGCGTTATCCGTTGTTCGTTATACGTTATGCGTTGTGCGTTATACGTTTGCGTTATGCCTTATGGGTTATGCGTAATGCGTTATGCGTTATGCCTTATGCATTATGCGTTATGCGTTATGAATATTGCGTTATACGTTATGTGTTATGCGTTATGCCTTATGAGTTATGCGATATGCGTCATGTATCAAGCCTTATGCGTTATGGGTTATGCGTTAACGTTATGCGTTATGCGTTATTGCGTTATGCGTTTTGCGTTATGCGTTATGCGTTATGCGTTATGCGTTATGCGTTTTGCGTTATGCGATATGCGTTATGCGCTATGCGTTGTGCGTTGTGCGTTCTGCGTTATGGGGTATGGGGTATGCGTTATGCTTTATGCGTTATGCTTTATGCGTTATGCTTTATGCTTTATGCGTTATGCGTTATGCGTTATGCGTTATGCGTTATGCGTTATGCGTTATGCGTTATGCCTTTTGCGTTATGCGTTATGAGTTTTGCGTTATACGTTTTGCGTTATGCGATATGCGTTATGCGCTATGCGTTGTGCGTTGTGCGTTCTGCGTTATGGGGTATGGGTTATGCGTTATGCTTTATGCGTTATGCATTTTGCGTTATGCGTTATGCGTTATTCGTTATGAGTTATAAGTTATGCGTAATGCGTCATGCGTTATGCGTTATGCATTATGCGTTGTGCATTATGTGTTATGCGTTATGCGTTATGGGTTATGGGTTATGCGTTATGCGTTATGCATTTTGCGTTATGCGCCATGCGTTATGAGTTATAAGTTATGCGTTATGCGTTATGCGTTATGCGTTATGCGTTATGCGTTATGCGTTAGGCGTTATGCATTGTGCGTTATGCGTTGTGCGTTATGCCTTATGCGTTATGCGTTATGCGTCATCCGTTGTTCGTTATACGTTATGCGTTGTGCGTTATACGTTTGCGTTATGCCTTATGGGTTATGCGTAATGCGTTATGCGTTATGCCTTATGCATTATGCGTTATGCGTTATGAATATTGCGTTATACGTTATGTATTATGCGTTATGAATTATGAGTTATGCGATATGCGTCATGTATCAAGCCTTATGCGTTATGGGTTATGCGTTAACGTTATGCGTTATGCGTTTTGCGTTATGCGTTATGCGGTATGCGTTATGCGTTATGCGTTATGCGTTATGCGTTATGCGTTATGCGTTATGCGTTATGCGTTATGCGTTATGCGTTATTCGTTATGAGTTATGAGTTATAAGTTATGCGTTATGCGTTATGCGTTATGCGTTATGCGTTATGCGTTATGCGTTATGCGTTATGCGTTATGCGTTATGCGTTATGCGTTATGCGTTATGCGTTATGCGTTATGCGTTATGCGTTATGCGTTATGCGTTATGCGTTCTGCGTTATGGGTTATGTGTTATACGTTTGCGTTATGCGTTATGCGTTATGCGTTATGCGTTATGCGTTATGCGTTATGCGTTCTGCGTTATGGGTTATGTGTTATACGTTTGCGTTATGCGTTATGCGTTATGCGTTATGCATTTTGCGTTATGCGTTATACGTTATACGTTATTCGTTATGAGTTATAAGTTATGCGTAATGCGTTATGCGTTATGCGTTATGCATTATGCGTTGTGAATTATGTGTTATGCGTTATGCGTTATGGGTTATGGGTTATGCGTTATGCGTTATGCATTTTGCGTTATGCGCCATGCGTTATGCGTTATGAGTTATGCGTTATGCGTTATGCGTTATGCGTTATGCGTTATGCGTTATGCGTTATGCGTTATGCGCTATGCGTTGTGCGTTGTGCGTTCTGCGTTATGGGTTATGGGTTATGCGTTATGCTTTATGCGTTATGCATTTTGCGTTATGCGTTATGCGTTATTCGTTATGAGTTATAAGTTATGCGTAATGCGTTATGCGTTATGCGTTATGCGTTATGCGTTATGCGTTATGCGTTATGCGTTATTCGTTATGAGTTATGAGTTATAAGTTATGCGTAATGCGTTATGCGTTATGCGTTATGCGTTATGCGTTGTGCATTATGCGTTATGCGTTATGCGTTATGGGTTATGCGTTATGCGTTATGCGTTATGCGTTATGCGTTATGCGTTATGCGTTATGCGTTATGCGTTATGCGTTATGCGTTATGCGTTATGCGTTATGCGTTATGCGTTATGCGTTATGCGTTCTGCGTTATGGGTTATGTGTTATACGTTTGAGTTATGCGTTATGCGTTATGCGTTATGCGTTATGCGTTATGCGTTATGCGTTATGCGTTGTGCATTATGTGTTATGCGTTATGCGTTATGGGTTATGGGTTATGCGTTATGCGTTATGCATTTTGCGTTATGCGCCATGCGTTATGAGTTATAAGTTATGCGTTATGCGTTATGCGTTATGCGTTATGCGTTATGCGTTATGCGTTATGCGTTAGGCGTTATGCATTGTGCGTTATGCGTTGTGCGTTATGCCTTATGCGTTATGCGTTATGCGTCATCCGTTGTTCGTTATACGTTATGCGTTGTGCGTTATACGTTTGCGTTATGCCTTATGGGTTATGCGTAATGCGTTATGCGTTATGCCTTATGCATTATGCGTTATGCGTTATGAATATTGCGTTATACGTTATGTATTATGCGTTATGCCTTATGAGTTATGCGATATGCGTCATGTATCAAGCCTTATGCGTTATGGGTTATGCGTTAACGTTATGCGTTATGCGTTATTGCGTTATGCGTTTTGCGTTATGCGTTATGCGTTATGCGGTATGCGTTATGCGTTATGCGTTATGCGTTATGCGTTATGCGTTATGCGTTATGCGTTATGCGTTATGCGTTATGCGTTATGCGTTATTCGTTATGAGTTATGAGTTATAAGTTATGCGTAATGCGTTATGCGTTATGCGTTATGCGTTATGCGTTGTGCATTATGCGTTATGCGTTATGCGTTATGGGTTATGCGTTATGCGTTATGCGTTATGCGTTATGCGTTATGCGTTATGCGTTATGCGTTATGCGTTATGCGTTATGCGTTATGCGTTGTGCGTTATGCGTTATGCGTTATGCGTTATGCGTTATGCGTTCTGCGTTATGGGTTATGTGTTATACGTTTGAGTTATGCGTTATGCGTTATGCGTTATGCGTTATGCGTTATGCGTTATGCGTTATGCGTTATGCGTTATGCGTTATGCGTTATGCGTTATGCGTTATGCGTTATGCGTTATGCGTTATGCGTTATGCGTTATGCGTTATGCGTTATGCATTGTGCGTTATGCGTTGTGCGTTATGCCTTATGAGTTATGCGTTATGCGTTATCCGTTGTTCGTTATACGTTATGCGTTGTGAGTTATACGTTTGCGTTATGCCTTATGGGTTATGCGTAATGCGTTATGCGTTATGCCTTATGCATTATGCGTTATGCGTTATGAATATTGCGTTATACGATATGTATTATGCGTTATGCCTTATGAGTTATGCGATATTCGTCATGTATCAAGCCTTATGCGTTATGGGTTATGCGTTAACGTTATGCGTTATGCCTTATTGCGTTATGCGTTTTGCGTTATGCGTTATGCGTTATGCGTTATGCGTTATGCGTTATGCGTTATGCGTTATGCGTTATGCGTTATTCGTTATGAGTTATGAGTTATAAGTTATGCGTAATGCGTTATGCGTTATGCGTTATGCGTTATGCGTTGTGCATTATGCGTTATGCGTTATGCGTTATGGGTTATGCGTTATGCGTTATGCGTTATGCGTTATGCGTTATGCGTTAAGCGTTATGCGTTATGCGTTATGCGTTATGCGTTATGCGTTATGCGTTATGCGTTATGCGTTCTGCGTTATGGGTTATGTGTTATACGTTTGCGTTATGCGTTAGGCGTTATGCGTTATGCTTTATGCGTTATGCTTTATGCGTTATGCGTTATGAGTTATACGTAATGCGTTATGCGTTATGCGTTATGCGTTATGCGTTATGCGTTATGCGTTATGCGTTATGCGTTATGCGTTCTGCGTTATGGGTTATGGGTTATGCGTTATGCTTTATGCGTTATGCATTTTGCGTTGTGCATTATGCGTTATGCGTTATGCGTTATGGGTTATGCGTTATGCGTTATGCGTTATGCGTTATGCGTTATGCGTTATGCGTTATGCGTTATGCATTTTGCGTTTAGCGCCATGCGTTATGCGTTATGAGTTATAAGTTATGCGTTATGCGTTATGCGTTATGCGTTATGCGTTATGCGTTATGCGTTATATGTTATGCGTTATGCGTTATGCGTTATGCGTCATGCGTTATGCGTTATGCGTTATGCGTTATGAGTTATGCGTTATGCGTTATGCGTTATGCGTTATGCGTTATGCGTTATGCTTTATGCGTTATGCGTGATCCGTTATGCGTTAGGCGTTATGAATTAAGCGTTATGAGTTATGAGTTATAAGTTATGCGTAATGCGTTATGCGTTATGCGTTATGCGTAGTGCATTATGCGTTATGCGTTGTGCGTTATGCGGTATGGGTTATGGGTTATGCGTTATGCGTTATGCGGTATGCGTTATGCGTTATGCGTTCTGCGTTATGCGTTATGCGTTATGCGTTATGCGTTATGCGTTATGCGTTGTGCGTCATGCGTTATGCGTTATGCGTTATGCGTTATGTGTTATGAGTTATGCGTTATGCGTTATGCGTTATGCGTTATGCGTTATGCGTTATGCGTTATGCGTTCTGCGTTATGGGTTATGAGTTATGCTTTATGCGTTATGCTTTATGCGTTAAGCTTTATGCTTTATGCGTTATGCGTTATGCGTTATGCGTTATGCGTTATGCTTTATGCGTTATGCGTTATGCGTTATGCCTTTTGCGTTATGCGTTATGAGTTTTGCGTTATACGTTTTGCGTTATGCGATATGCGTTATGCGCTATGCGTTGTGCGTTCTGCGTTCTGCGTTATGGGTTATGGGTTATGCGTTATGCTTTATGCGTTATGCATTTTGCGTTAAGCGTTATGCGTTATTCGTTTGAAGTTATAAGTTATGCGTAATGCGTCATGCGTTATGCGTTATGCATTATGCGTTGTGCATTATGTGTTATGCGTTATGCGTTATGGGTTATGGGTTATGCGTTATGCCTTATGCATTTTGATTTATGCGCCATGCGTTATGAGTTATAAGTTATGCGTTATGCGTTATGCGTTATGCGTTATGCGTTATGCGTTATGCGTTATGCGTTGTGCGTTGTGCGTTATGCGTTGTGCGTTATGCCTTATGCGTTATGCGTTATGCGTTATCCGTTGTTCGTTATACGTTATGCGTTGTGCGTTATACGTTTGCGTTATGCCTTATGGGTTATGCGTAATGCGTTATGCGTTATGCCTTATGCATTATGCGTTATGCGTTATGAATATTGCGTTATACGTTATGTGTTATGCGTTATGCCTTATGAGTTATGCGATATGCGTCATGTATCAAGCCTTATGCGTTATGGGTTATGCGTTAACGTTATGCGTTATGCGTTATTGCGTTATGCGTTTTGCGTTATGCGTTATGCGTTATGCGTTATGCGTTATGCGTTATGCGTTATGCGTTATACGTTATGCGTTATTCGTTATGAGTTATGAGTTATAAGTTATGCGTAATGCGTTATGCGTTATGCGTTATGCGTTATGCGTTGTGCATTATGCGTTATGCGTTATGCGTTATGGGTTATGCGTTATGCGTTATGCGTTATGCGTTATGCGTTATGCCTTTTGCGTTATGAGTTATGCGTTATGCGTTTTGCGTTATACGTTATGCGTTATGCGTTTTGCGTTATAGGTTATGCGATATGCGATATGCGTTATGCGTTATGCGTGATGCGTTATGCTTTATGCGTTATGCGTTATGAGTTATACGTAATGCGTTATGCGTTATGCGTTATGCGTTATGCTTTTGCGTTATGCGCCATGCGTTATGCGATATGAGTTATAAGTTATGTGTTATGCGCCATGCGATATGCGTTATGAGTTATAAGTTATGCATTATGCGTTATGCGTTATGCGTTATGCGTTATGCGTTATGCGTTATGCGTTATGCGTTATGCGTTATGCGTTATGCGTTATGCGTTATGCGTTATGCGTTCTGCGTTATGGGTTATGTGTTATACGTTTGCGTTATGCGTTATGCGTTATGCGTTATGCGTTATGCGTTATGCGTTCTGCGTTATGGGTTATGTGTTATACGTTTGCGTTATGCGTTATGCGTTATGCGTTATGCGTTATGCGTTATGCGTTATGCGTTATGCGCTATGCGTTGTGCGTTGTGCGTTCTGCGTTATGGGTTATGGGTTATGCGTTATGCTTTATGCGTTATGCATTTTGCGTTATGCGTTATGCGTTATTCGTTATGAGTTATAAGTTATGCGTAATGCGTCATGCGTTATGCGTTATGCATTATGCGTTGTGCATTATGTGTTATGCGTTGTGGGTTATGGGTTATGCGTTATGCGTTATGCATTTTGCGTTATGCGCCATGCGTTATGAGTTATAAGTTATGCGTTATGCGTTATGCGTTATGCGTTATGCGTTATGCGTTAGGCGTTATGCATTGTGCGTTATGCGTTGTGCGTTATGCCTTATGCGTTATGCGTTATGAGTCATCCGTTGTTCGTTATACGTTATGCGTTGTGCGTTATACGTTTGCGTTATGCCTTATGGGTTATGCGTAATGCGTTATGCGTTATGCCTTATGCATTATGCGTTATGCGTTATGAATATTGCGTTATACGTTATGTATTATGCGTTATGCCTTATGAGTTATGCGATATGCGTCATGTATCAAGCCTTATGCGTTATGGGTTATGCGTTAACGTTATGCGTTATGCGTTATTGCGTTATGCGTTTTGCGTTATGCGTTATGCGTTATGCGGTATGCGTTATGCGTTATGCGTTATGCGTTATGCGTTATGCGTTATGCGTTATGCGTTATTCGTTATGAGTTATGAGTTATAAGTTATGCGTAATGCGTTATGCGTTATGCGTTATGCGTTATGCGTTCTGCGTTATGGGTTATGTGTTATACGTTTGCGTTATGCGTTATGCGTTATGCGTTATGCGTTATGCGTTATGCGTTATGCGTTATGCGTTATGCGTTATGCGTTATGCGTTATGCGTTATGCGTTATGCGTTATGCGTTATGCGTTATGCCTTATGAGTTATGCGTTATGCGTTATCCGTTGTTCGTTATACGTTATGCGTTGTGCGTTATACGTTTGCGTTATGCCTTATGGGTTATGCGTAATGCGTTATGCGTTATGCCTTATGCATTATGCGTTATGCGTTATGAATATTGCGTTATACGATATGTATTATGCGTTATGCCTTATGAGTTATGCGATATGCGTCATGTATCAAGCCTTATGCGTTATGGGTTATGCGTTAACGTTATGCGTTATGCCTTATTGCGTTATGCGTTTTGCGTTATGCGTTATGCGTTATGCGTTATGCGTTATGCGTTATGCGTTATGCGTTATGCGTTATGCGTTCTGCGTTGTGCATTATGCGTTATGCGTTATGCGTTATGGGTTATGGGTTATGCGTTATGCGTTATGCGTTATGCGTTATGCGTTATGCGTTATGCGTTATGCGTTCTGCGTTATGGGTTATGGGTTATGCGTTATGCTTTATGCGTTATGCATTTTGCGTTGTGCATTATGCGTTATGCGTTATGCGTTATGGGTTATGCGTTATGCGTTATGCGTTATGCGTTATGCGTTATGCGTTATGCGTTATGCGTTATGCGTTATGCGTTATGCATTTTGCGTTTAGCGCCATGCGTTATGCGTTATGAGTTATAAGTTATGCGTTATGCGTTATGCGTTGTGCGTTATGCGTTATGCGTTATATGTTATGCGTTATGCGTTATGCGTTATGCGTCATGCGTTATGCGTTATGCGTTATGCGTTATGCGTTATGCGTTATGAGTTATGCGTTATGCGTTATGCGTTATGCGTTATGCGTTATGCGTTATGCGTTGTGCGTCATGCGTTATGCGTTATGCGTTATGCGTTATGTGTTATGAGTTATGCGTTATGCGTTATGCGTTATGCGTTATGCGTTATGCGTTATGCGTTATGCGTTATGCGTTATGCGTTATGCGTTATGCGTTCTGCGTTATGGGTTATGAGTTATGCTTTATGCGTTATGCTTTATGCGTTATGCTTTATGCATTATGCGTTATGCGTTATGCGTTATGCGTTATGCGTTATGCTTTATGCGTTATGCGTTATGCGTTATGCGTTATGCGTTATGCGTTGTGCGTTGTGCGTTATGCGTTGTGCGTTATGCCTTATGCGTTATGCGTTATGCGTTATCCGTTGTTTGTTATACGTTATGCGTTGTGCGTTATACGTTTGCGTTATGCCTTATGGGTTATGCGTAATGCGTTATGCGTTATGCCTTATGCATTATGCGTTATGCGTTATGAATATTGCGTTATACGTTATGTGTTATGCGTTATGCCTTATGAGTTATGCGATATGCGTCATGTATCAAGCCTTATGCGTTATGGGTTATGCGTTAACGTTATGCGTTATGCGTTATTGCGTTATGCGTTTTGCGTTATGCGTTATGCGTTATGCGTTATGCGTTATGCGTTATGCGTTATGCGTTATGCGTTATGCGTTATGCGTTATGCGTTATGCGTTATGCGTTATGCGTTATACGTTATGCGTTATTCGTTATGAGTTATGAGTTATAAGTTATGCGTAATGCGTTATGCGTTATGCGTTATGCGTTATGCGTTGTGCATTATGCGTTATGCGTTATGCGTTATGGGTTATGCGTTATGCGTTATGCGTTATGCGTTATGCGTTATGCCTTTTGCGTTATGAGTTATGCGTTATGCGTTTTGCGTTATACGTTATGCGTTATGCGGTTTGCGTTATAGGTTATGCGATATGCGATATGCGTTATGCGTTATGCGTGATGCGTTATGCTTTATGCGTTATGCGTTATGAGTAATACGTAATGCGTTATGCGTTATGCGTTATGCGTTATGCTTTTGCGTTATGCGCCATGCGTTATGCGATATGAGTTATAAGTTATGTGTTATGCGCCATGCGATATGCGTTATGAGTTATAAGTTATGCGTTATGCGTTATTCGTTATGAGTTATAAGTTATGCGTAATGCGTCATGCGTTATGCGTTATGCGTTATGAATATTGCGTTATACGTTATGTATTATGCGTTATGCCTTATGAGTTATGCGATATGCGTCATGTATCAAGCCTTATGCGTTATGGGTTATGCGTTAACGTTATGCGTTATGCGTTATTGCGTTATGCGTTTTGCGTTATGCGTTATGCGTTATGCGGTATGCGTTATGCGTTATGCGTTATGCGTTATGCGTTATGCGTTATGCGTTATGCGTTATGCGTTATGCGTTATTCGTTATGAGTTATGAGTTATAAGTTATGCGTAATGCGTTATGCGTTATGCGTTATGCGTTATGCGTTATGCGTTCTGCGTTATGGGTTATGTGTTATACGTTTGCGTTATGCGTTATGCGTTATGCGTTATGCGTTATGGGTTATGCGTTATGCGTTATGCGTTATGCGTTATGCGTTATGCGTTATGCGTTATGCGTTATGCGTTATGCGTTATGCGTTATGCGTTATGCATTGTGCGTTATGCGTTGTGCGTTATGCCTTATGAGTTATGCGTTATGCGTTATCCGTTGTTCGTTATACGTTATGCGTTGTGCGTTATACGTTTGCGTTATGCCTTATGGGTTATGCGTAATGCGTTATGCGTTATGCCTTATGCATTATGCGTTATGCGTTATGAATATTGCGTTATACGATATGTATTATGCGTTATGCCTTATGAGTTATGCGATATGCGTCATGTATCAAGCCTTATGCGTTATGGGTTATGCGTTAACGTTATGCGTTATGCGTTTTGCGTTATGCGTTTTGCGTTATGCGTTATGCGTTATGCGTTATGCGTTATGCGTTATGCGTTATTCGTTATGAGTTATGAGTTATAAGTTATGCGTAATGCGTTATGCGTTATGCGTTATGCGTTATGCGTTGTGCATTATGCGTTATGCGTTATGCGTTATGGGTTATGCGTTATACGTTATGCGTTATTCGTTATGAGTTATGAGTTATAAGTTATGCGTAATGCGTTATGCGTTATGCGTTATGCGTTATGCGTTGTGCATTATGCGTTATGCGTTATGCGTTATGCGTTATTCGTTATGAGTTATAAGTTATGCGTAATGCGTCATGCGTTATGCGTTATGCGTTATGAATATTGCGTTATACGTTATGTATTATGCGTTATGCCTTATGAGTTATGCGTTATGCGTTATCCGTTGTTCGTTATACGTTATGCGTTGTGCGTTATACGTTTGCGTTATGCCTTATGGGTTATGCGTAATGCGTTATGCGTTATGCCTTATGCATTATGCGTTATGCGTTATGAATATTGCGTTATACGATATGTATTATGCGTTATGCCTTATGAGTTATGCGATATGCGTCATGTATCAAGCCTTATGCGTTATGGGTTATGCGTTAACGTTATGCGTTATGCGTTTTGCGTTATGCGTTTTGCGTTATGCGTTATGCGTTATGCGTTATGCGTTATGCGTTATGCGTTATTCGTTATGAGTTATGAGTTATAAGTTATGCGTAATGCGTTATGCGTTATGCGTTATGCGTTGTGCGTCATGCGTTATGCGTTATGCGTTATGCGTTATGTGTTATGAGTTATGCGTTATGCGTTATGCGTTATGCGTTATGCGTTATGCGTTATGCGTTATGCGTTATGCGTTATGCGTTATGCGTTATGCGTTCTGCGTTATGGGTTATGAGTTATGCTTTATGCGTTATGCTTTATGCGTTATGCTTTATGCATTATGCGTTATGCGTTATGCGTTATGCGTTATGCGTTATGCTTTATGCGTTATGCGTTATGCGTTATGCGTTATGCGTTATGCGTTGTGCGTTGTGCGTTATGCGTTGTGCGTTATGCCTTATGCGTTATGCGTTATGCGTTATCCGTTGTTTGTTATACGTTATGCGTTGTGCGTTATACGTTTGCGTTATGCCTTATGGGTTATGCGTAATGCGTTATGCGTTATGCCTTATGCATTATGCGTTATGCGTTATGAATATTGCGTTATACGTTATGTGTTATGCGTTATGCCTTATGAGTTATGCGATATGCGTCATGTATCAAGCCTTATGCGTTATGGGTTATGCGTTAACGTTATGCGTTATGCGTTATTGCGTTATGCGTTTTGCGTTATGCGTTATGCGTTATGCGTTATGCGTTATGCGTTATGCGTTATGCGTTATGCGTTATGCGTTATGCGTTATGCGTTATACGTTATGCGTTATTCGTTATGAGTTATGAGTTATAAGTTATGCGTAATGCGTTATGCGTTATGCGTTATGCGTTATGCGTTGTGCATTATGCGTTATGCGTTATGCGTTATGGGTTATGCGTTATGCGTTATGCGTTATGCGTTATGCGTTATGCCTTTTGCGTTATGAGTTATGCGTTATGCGTTTTGCGTTATACGTTATGCGTTATGCGTTTTGCGTTATAGGTTATGCGATATGCGATATGCGTTATGCGTTATGCGTGATGCGTTATGCTTTATGCGTTATGCGTTATGAGTAATACGTAATGCGTTATGCGTTATGCGTTATGCGTTATGCTTTTGCGTTATGCGCCATGCGTTATGCGATATGAGTTATAAGTTATGTGTTATGCGCCATGCGATATGCGTTATGAGTTATAAGTTATGCGTTATGCGTTATTCGTTATGAGTTATAAGTTATGCGTAATGCGTCATGCGTTATGCGTTATGCGTTATGAATATTGCGTTATACGTTATGTATTATGCGTTATGCCTTATGAGTTATGCGATATGCGTCATGTATCAAGCCTTATGCGTTATGGGTTATGCGTTAACGTTATGCGTTATGCGTTATTGCGTTATGCGTTTTGCGTTATGCGTTATGCGTTATGCGGTATGCGTTATGCGTTATGCGTTATGCGTTATGCGTTATGCGTTATGCGTTATTCGTTATGAGTTATGAGTTATAAGTTATGCGTAATGCGTTATGCGTTATGCGTTATGCGTTATGCGTTATGCGTTCTGCGTTATGGGTTATGTGTTATACGTTTGCGTTATGCGTTATGCGTTATGCGTTATGCGTTATGGGTTATGCGTTATGCGTTATGCGTTATGCGTTATGCGTTATGCGTTATGCGTTATGCGTTATGCGTTATGCGTTATGCGTTATGCGTTATGCGTTATGCATTGTGCGTTATGCGTTGTGCGTTATGCCTTATGAGTTATGCGTTATGCGTTATCCGTTGTTCGTTATACGTTATGCGTTGTGCGTTATACGTTTGCGTTATGCCTTATGGGTTATGCGTAATGCGTTATGCGTTATGCCTTATGCATTATGCGTTATGCGTTATGAATATTGCGTTATACGATATGTATTATGCGTTATGCCTTATGAGTTATGCGATATGCGTCATGTATCAAGCCTTATGCGTTATGGGTTATGCGTTAACGTTATGCGTTATGCGTTTTGCGTTATGCGTTTTGCGTTATGCGTTATGCGTTATGCGTTATGCGTTATGCGTTATGCGTTATTCGTTATGAGTTATGAGTTATAAGTTATGCGTAATGCGTTATGCGTTATGCGTTATGCGTTATGCGTTGTGCATTATGCGTTATGCGTTATGCGTTATGGGTTATGCGTTATACGTTATGCGTTATTCGTTATGAGTTATGAGTTATAAGTTATGCGTAATGCGTTATGCGTTATGCGTTATGCGTTGTGCATTATGCGTTATGCGTTATGCGTTATGCGTTATTCGTTATGAGTTATAAGTTATGCGTAATGCGTCATGCGTTATGCGTTATGCGTTATGAATATTGCGTTATACGTTATGTATTATGCGTTATGCCTTATGAGTTATGCGTTATGCGTTATCCGTTGTTCGTTATACGTTATGCGTTGTGCGTTATACGTTTGCGTTATGCCTTATGGGTTATGCGTAATGCGTTATGCGTTATGCCTTATGCATTATGCGTTATGCGTTATGAATATTGCGTTATACGATATGTATTATGCGTTATGCCTTATGAGTTATGCGATATGCGTCATGTATCAAGCCTTATGCGTTATGGGTTATGCGTTAACGTTATGCGTTATGCGTTTTGCGTTATGCGTTTTGCGTTATGCGTTATGCGTTATGCGTTATGCGTTATGCGTTATGCGTTATTCGTTATGAGTTATGAGTTATAAGTTATGCGTAATGCGTTATGCGTTATGCGTTATGCGTTTTGCGTTATGCGTTTTGCGTTATGCGTTATGCGTTATGCGTTATGCGTTATGCGTTATGCGTTATGCGTTATTCGTTATGAGTTATGAGTTATAAGTTATGCGTAATGCGTTATGCGTTATGCGTTATGCGTTATGCGTTGTGCATTATGCGTTATGCGTTATGCGTTATGCGTTATTCGTTATGAGTTATAAGTTATGCGTCATGCGTCATGCGTTATGCGTTATGCGTTATGAATATTGCGTTATACGTTATGTATTATGCGTTATGCCTTATGAGTTATGCGATATGCGTCATGTATCAAGCCTTATGCGTTATGGGTTATGCGTTAACGTTATGCGTTATGCGTTATTGCGTTATGCGTTTTGCGTTATGCGTTATGCGTTATGCGGTATGCGTTATGCGTTATGCGTTATGCGTTATGCGTTATGCGTTATGCGTTATGCGTTATGCGTTATGCGTTATTCGTTATGAGTTATGAGTTATAAGTTATGCGTAATGCGTTATGCGTTATGCGTTATGCGTTATGCGTTCTGCGTTATGGGTTATGTGTTATACGTTTGCGTTATGCGTTATGCGTTATGCGTTATGCGTTATGGGTTATGCGTTATGCGTTATGCGTTATGCGTTATGCGTTATGCGTTATGCGTTATGCGTTATGCGTTATGCGTTATGCGTTATGCGTTATGCGTTATGCATTGTGCGTTATGCGTTGTGCGTTATGCCTTATGAGTTATGCGTTATGCGTTATCCGTTGTTCGTTATACGTTATGCGTTGTGCGTTATACGTTTGCGTTATGCCTTATGGGTTATGCGTAATGCGTTATGCGTTATGCCTTATGCATTATGCGTTATGCGTTATGAATATTGCGTTATACGATATGTATTATGCGTTATGCCTTATGAGTTATGCGATATGCGTCATGTATCAAGCCTTATGCGTTATGGGTTATGCGTTAACGTTATGCGTTATGCGTTTTGCGTTATGCGTTATGCGTTGTGGGTTATGGGTTATGCGTTATGCGTTATGCATTTTGCGTTATGCGCCATGCGTTATGAGTTATAAGTTATGCGTTATGCGTTATGCGTTATGCGTTATGCGTTATGCGTTATGCGTTAGGCGTTATGCATTGTGCGTTATGCGTTGTGCGTTATGCCTTATGCGTTATGCGTTATGCGTCATCCGTTGTTCGTTATACGTTATGCGTTGTGCGTTATACGTTTGCGTTATGCCTTATGGGTTATGCGTAATGCGTTATGCGTTATGCCTTATGCATTATGCGTTATGCGTTATGAATATTGCGTTATACGTTATGTATTATGCGTTATGCCTTATGAGTTATGCGATATGCGTCATGTATCAAGCCTTATGCGTTATGGGTTATGCGTTAACGTTATGCGTTATGCGTTATTGCGTTATGCGTTTTGCGTTATGCGTTATGCGTTATGCGGTATGCGTTATGCGTTATGCGTTATGCGTTATGCGTTATGCGTTATGCGTTATGCGTTATGCGTTATTCGTTATGAGTTATGAGTTATAAGTTATGCGTAATGCGTTATGCGTTATGCGTTATGCGTTATGCGTTATGCGTTCTGCGTTATGGGTTATGTGTTATACGTTTGCGTTATGCGTTATGCGTTATGCGTTATGCGTTATGCGTTATGGGTTATGCGTTATGCGTTATGCGTTATGCGTTATGCGTTATGCGTTATGCGTTATGCGTTATGCGTTATGCGTTATGCGTTATGCGTTATGCGTTATGCGTTATGCGTTATGCGTTATGCATTGTGCGTTATGCGTTGTGCGTTATGCCTTATGAGTTATGCGTTATGCGTTATCCGTTGTTCGTTATACGTTATGCGTTGTGCGTTATACGTTTGCGTTATGCCTTATGGGTTATGCGTAATGCGTTATGCGTTATGCCTTATGCATTATGCGTTATGCGTTATGAATATTGCGTTATACGATATGTATTATGCGTTATGCCTTATGAGTTATGCGATATGCGTCATGTATCAAGCCTTATGCGTTATGGGTTATGCGTTAACGTTATGCGTTATGCGTTTTGCGTTATGCGTTTTGCGTTATGCGTTATGCGTTATGCGTTATGCGTTATGCGTTATGCGTTATTCGTTATGAGTTATGAGTTATAAGTTATGCGTTATGCGTTATGCGTTATGCGTTATGCGTTATGCGTTGTGCATTATGCGTTATGCGTTATGCGTTATGGGTTATGCGTTATACGTTATGCGTTATGCGTTATGCGTTATGCGTTATGCGTTATGCGTTATGCGTTATGCGTTATGCGTTATGCGTTATGCGTTATGCGTTATGCGTTATGCGTTATGCGTTATGCGTTATGCGTTCTGCGTTATGGGTTATGTGTTATACGTTTGCGTTATGCGTTAGGCGTTATGCGTTATGCTTTATGCGTTATGCGTTATGCGTTATGCGTTATGCGTTATGCGTTGTGCATTATGTGTTATGCGTTATGCGTTATGGGTTATGGGTTATGCGTTATGCCTTATGCATTTTGATTTATGCGCCATGCGTTATGAGTTATAAGTTATGCGTTATGCGTTATGCGTTATGCGTTATGCGTTATGCGTTATGCGTTATGCGTTATGCGTTGTGCGTTGTGCGTTACGCGTTGTGCGTTATGCCTTATGCGTTATGCGTTATGCGTTATCCGTTGTTCGTTATACGTTATGCGTTGTGCGTTATACGTTTGCGTTATGCCTTATGGGTTATGCGTAATGCGTTATGCGTTATGCCTTATGCATTATGGGTTATGCGTTATGAATATTGCGTTATGCGTTCTGCGTTATGGGTTATGTGTTATACGTTTGCGTTATGCGTTATGCGTTATGCGTTATGCGTTATGCGTTATGCGCTATGCGTTGTGCGTTGTGCGTTCTGCGTTATGGGTTATGGGTTATGCGTTATGCTTTATGCGTTATGCATTTTGCGTTATGCGTTATGCGTTATTCGTTATGAGTTATAAGTTATGCGTAATACGTCATGCGTTATGCGTTATGCATTAGCGTTGTGCATTATGTGTAATGCGTTATGCGTTGTGGGTTATGGGTTATGCGTTATGCGTTATGCATTTTGCGTTATGCGCCATGCGTTATGAGTTATAAGTTATGCGTTATGCGTTATGCGTTATGCGTTATGCGTTATGCGTTAGGCGTTATGCATTGTGCGTTATGCGTTGTGCGTTATGCCTTATGCGTTATGCGTTATGCGTCATCCGTTGTTCGTTATACGTTATGCGTTGTGCGTTATACGTTTGCGTTATGCCTTATGGGTTATGCGTAATGCGTTATGCGTTATGCCTTATGCATTATGCGTTATGCGTTATGAATATTGCGTTATACGTTATGTATTATGCGTTATGCCTTATGAGTTATGCGATATGCGTCATGTATCAAGCCTTATGCGTTATGGGTTATGCGTTAACGTTATGCGTTATGCGTTATTGCGTTATGCGTTTTGCGTTGTGCGTTACGCGTTGTGCGTTATGCCTTATGCGTTATGCGTTATGCGTTATCCGTTGTTCGTTATACGTTATGCGTTGTGCGTTATACGTTTGCGTTATGCCTTATGGGTTATGCGTAATGCGTTATGCGTTATGCCTTATGCATTATGGGTTATGCGTTATGAATATTGCGTTATGCGTTCTGCGTTATGGGTTATGTGTTATACGTTTGCGTTATGCGTTATGCGTTATGCGTTATGCGTTATGCGTTATGCGTTATGCGCTATGCGTTGTGCGTTGTGCGTTCTGCGTTATGGGTTATGCGTTATTGCGTTATGCGTTTTGCGTTATGCGTTATGCGTTATGCGGTATGCGTTATGCGTTATGCGTTATGCGTTATGCGTTATTCGTTATGAGTTATGAGTTATAAGTTATGCGTAATGCGTTATGCGTTATGCGTTATGCGTTATGCGTTCTGCGTTATGGGTTATGTGTTATACGTTTGCGTTATGCGTTATGCGTTATGCGTTATGCGTTATGGGTTATGCATTGTGCGTTATGCGTTGTGCGTTATGCCTTATGAGTTATGCGTTATGCGTCATGTATCAAGCCTTATGCGTTATGGGTTATGCGTTAACGTTATGCGTTATGCGTTTTGCGTTATGCGTTATGCGTTGTGGGTTATGGGTTATGCGTTATGCGTTATGCATTTTGCGTTATGCGCCATGCGTTATGCGTTATGCGTTATGCGTTATGCGTTATGCGTTATGCGTTATGCGCTATGCGTTGTGCGTTGTGCGTTCTGCGTTATGGGTTATGCGTTATTGCGTTATGCGTTTTGCGTTATGCGTTATGCGTTATGCGTTATGCGTTATGCGTTATGCGTTATGCATTGTGCGTTATGCGTTGTGCGTTATGCCTTATGAGTTATGCGTTATGCGTTATCCGTTGTTCGTTATACGTTATGCGTTGTGCGTTATACGTTTGCGTTATGCCTTATGGGTTATGCGTAATGCGTTATGCGTTATGCCTTATGCATTATGCGTTATGCGTTATGAATATTGCGTTATACGATATGTATTATGCGTTATGCCTTATGAGTTATGCGATATGCGTCATGTATCAAGCCTTATGCGTTATGGGTTATGCGTTAACGTTATGCGTTATGCGTTTTGCGTTATGCGTTATGCGTTGTGGGTTATGGGTTATGCGTTATGCGTTATGCATTTTGCGTTATGCGCCATGCGTTATGAGTTATAAGTTATGCGTTATGCGTTATGCGTTATGCGTTATGCGTTATGCGTTATGCGTTATGCGTTAGGCGTTATGCATTGTGCGTTATGCGTTGTGCGTTATGCCTTATGCGTTATGCGTTATACGTCATCCGTTGTTCGTTATACGTTATGCGTTGTGCGTTATACGTTTGCGTTATGCCTTATGGGTTATGCGTAATGCGTTATGCGTTATGCCTTATGCATTATGCGTTATGCGTTATGAATATTGCGTTATACGTTATGTATTATGCGTTATGCCTTATGAGTTATGCGATATGCGTCATGTATCAAGCCTTATGCGTTATGGGTTATGCGTTAACGTTATGCGTTATGCGTTATTGCGTTATGCGTTTTGCGTTATGCGTTATGCGTTATGCGGTATGCGTTATGCGTTATGCGTTATGCGTTATGCGTTATGCGTTATGCGTTATGCGTTATGCGTTATTCGTTATGAGTTATGAGTTATAAGTTATGCGTAATGCGTTATGCGTTATGCGTTATGCGTTATGCGTTATGCGTTCTGCGTTATGGGTTATGTGTTATACGTTTGCGTTATGCGTTATGCGTTATGCGTTATGCGTTATGGGTTATGCGTTATGCGTTATGCGTTATGCGTTATGCGTTATGCGTTATGCGTTATGCGTTATGCGTTATGCGTTATGCGTTATGCGTTATGCGTTATGCGTTATGCATTGTGCGTTATGCGTTGTGCGTTATGCCTTATGAGTTATGCGTTATGCGTTATCCGTTGTTCGTTATACGTTATGCGTTGTGCGTTATACGTTTGCGTTATGCCTTATGGGTTATGCGTAATGCGTTATGCGTTATGCCTTATGCATTATGCGTTATGCGTTATGAATATTGCGTTATACGATATGTATTATGCGTTATGCCTTATGAGTTATGCGATATGCGTCATGTATCAAGCCTTATGCGTTATGGGTTATGCGTTAACGTTATGCGTTATGCGTTTTGCGTTATGCGTTTTGCGTTATGCGTTATGCGTTATGCGTTATGCGTTATGCGTTATGCGTTATTCGTTATGAGTTATGAGTTATAAGTTATGCGTAATGCGTTATGCGTTATGCGTTATGCGTTATGCGTTGTGCATTATGCGTTATGCGTTATGCGTTATGGGTTATGCGTTATACGTTATGCGTTATGCGTTATGCGTTATGCGTTATGCGTTATGCGTTATGCGTTATGCGTTATGCGTTATGCGTTATGCGTTATGCGTTATGCGTTATGCGTTATGCGTTATGCGTTCTGCGTTATGGGTTATGTGTTATACGTTTGCGTTATGCGTTAGGCGTTATGCGTTATGCTTTATGCGTTATGCGTTATGCGTTATGCGTTATGCGTTATGCGTTGTGCATTATGTGTTATGCGTTATGCGTTATGGGTTATGGGTTATGCGTTATGCCTTATGCATTTTGATTTATGCGCCATGCGTTATGAGTTATAAGTTATGCGTTATGCGTTATGCGTTATGCGTTATGCGTTATGCGTTATGCGTTATGCGTTATGCGTTGTGCGTTGTGCGTTACGCGTTGTGCGTTATGCCTTATGCGTTATGCGTTATGCGTTATCCGTTGTTCGTTATACGTTATGCGTTGTGCGTTATACGTTTGCGTTATGCCTTATGGGTTATGCGTAATGCGTTATGCGTTATGCCTTATGCATTATGGGTTATGCGTTATGAATATTGCGTTATGCGTTCTGCGTTATGGGTTATGTGTTATACGTTTGCGTTATGCGTTATGCGTTATGCGTTATGCGTTATGCGTTATGCGTTATGCGCTATGCGTTGTGCGTTGTGCGTTCTGCGTTATGGGTTATGGGTTATGCGTTATGCTTTATGCGTTATGCATTTTGCGTTATGCGTTATGCGTTATTCGTTATGAGTTATAAGTTATGCGTAATGCGTCATGCGTTATGCGTTATGCATTATGCGTTGTGCATTATGTGTAATGCGTTATGCGTTGTGGGTTATGGGTTATGCGTTATGCGTTATGCATTTTGCGTTATGCGCCATGCGTTATGAGTTATAAGTTATGCGTTATGCGTTATGCGTTATGCGTTATGCGTTATGCGTTAGGCGTTATGCATTGTGCGTTATGCGTTGTGCGTTATGCCTTATGCGTTATGCGTTATGCGTCATCCGTTGTTCGTTATACGTTATGCGTTGTGCGTTATGCCTTATGCATTATGCGTTATGCGTTATGAATATTGCGTTATACGTTATGTGTTATGCGTTATGCCTTATGAGTTATGCGATATGCGTCATGTATCAAGCCTTATGCGTTATGGGTTATGCGTTAACGTTATGCGTTATGCGTTATTGCGTTATGCGTTTTGCGTTATGCGTTATGCGTTATGCGTTATGCGTAATGCGTTATGCGTTATGCGTTATGCGTTATGCGTTATGCGTTATGCGTTATACGTTATGCGTTATTCGTTATGAGTTATGAGTTATAAGTTATGCGTAATGCGTTATGCGTTATGCGTTATGCGTTATGCGTTGTGCATTATGCGTTATGCGTTATGCGTTATGGGTTATGCGTTATGCGTTATGCGTTATGCGTTATGCGTTATGCGTTTTGCGTTATGAGTTATGCGTTATGCGTTTTGCGTTATACGTTATGCGTTATGCGTTTTGCGTTATAGGTTATGCGATATGCGATATGCGTTATGCGTTATGCGTGATGCGTTATGCTTTATGCGTTATGCGTTATGAGTTATACGTAATGCGTTATGCGTTATGCGTTATGCGTTATGCTTTTGCGTTATGCGCCATGCGTTATGCGATATGAGTTATAAGTTATGTGTTATGCGCCATGCGATATGCGTTATGAGTTATAAGTTATGCATTATGCGTTATGCGTTATGCGTTATGCGTTATGCGTTATGCGTTATGCGTTATGCTTTATGCGTTATTCGTTATGAGTTATGAGTTATAAGTTATGCGTTATGCGTTATGCGTTATGTGTTAGGCGTTGTGCATTATGCGTTATGCGTTATGCGTTATGGGTTATGCGTTATGCGTTATGCGGTATGCGTTATGCGTTATGCGTTATGCGTTATGCGTTATGCGTTATGCGTTATGCGTTATGCGTTATGCGTTATGCGTTATGCGTTATGCGTTATGCGTTATGCGTTATGCGTTATGCGTTATGCGTTCTGCGTTATGGGTTATGTGTTATACGTTTGCGTTATGCGTTATGCGTTATGCGTTATGCGTTATGCGTTATGCGTTCTGCGTTATGGGTTATGTGTTATACGTTTGCGTTATGCGTTATGCGTTATGCGTTATGCGTTATGCGTTATGCGTTATGCGCTATGCGTTGTGCGTTGTGCGTTCTGCGTTATGGGTTATGGGTTATGCGTTATGCTTTATGCGTTATGCATTTTGCGTTATGCGTTATGCGTTATTCGTTATGAGTTATAAGTTATGCGTAATGCGTCATGCGTTATGCGTTATGCATTATGCGTTGTGCATTACGTGTTATGCGTTATGCGTTGTGGGTTATGGGTTATGCGTTATGCGTTATGCATTTTGCGTTATGCGCCATGCGTTATGAGTTATAAGTTATGCGTTATGCGTCATGCGTTATGCGTTATGCGTTATGCGTTAGGCGTTATGCATTGTGCGTTATGCGTTGTGCGTTATGCCTTATGCGTTATGCGTTATGCGTCATCCGTTGTTCGTTATACGTTATGCGTTGTGCGTTATACGTTTGCGTTATGCCTTATGGGTTATGCGTAATGCGTTATGCGTTATGCCTTATGCATTATGCGTTATGCGTTATGAATATTGCGTTATACGTTATGTATTATGCGTTATGCCTTATGAGTTATGCGATATGCGTCATGTATCAAGCCTTATGCGTTATGGGTTATGCGTTAACGTTACGCGTTATGCGTTATTGCGTTATGCGTTTTGCGTTATGCGTTATGCGTTATGCGGTATGCGTTATGCGTTATGCGTTATGCGTTATGCGTTATGCGTTATGCGTTATGCGTTATTCGTTATGAGTTATGAGTTATAAGTTATGCGTAATGCGTTATGCGTTATGCGTTATGCGTTATGCGTTATGCGTTCTGCGTTATGGGTTATGTGTTATACGTTTGCGTTATGCGTTATAAGTTATGCGTTATGCGTTATGCGTTATGCGTTATGCGTTATGCGTTATGCGTTATGCGTTATGCGTTGTGCGTTGTGCGTTACGCGTTGTGCGTTATGCCTTATGCGTTATGCGTTATGCGTTATCCGTTGTTCGTTATACGTTATGCGTTGTGCGTTATACGTTTGCGTTATGCCTTATGGGTTATGCGTAATGCGTTATGCGTTATGCCTTATGCATTATGGGTTATGCGTTATGAATATTGCGTTATGCGTTCTGCGTTATGGGTTATGTGTTATACGTTTGCGTTATGCGTTATGCGTTATGCGTTATGCGTTATGCGTTATGCGTTATGCGCTATGCGTTGTGCGTTGTGCGTTCTGCGTTATGGGTTATGGGTTATGCGTTATGCTTTATGCGTTATGCATTTTGCGTTATGCGTTATGCGTTATTCGTTATGAGTTATAAGTTATGCGTAATGCGTCATGCGTTATGCGTTATGCATTATGCGTTGTGCATTATGTGTAATGCGTTATGCGTTGTGGGTTATGGGTTATGCGTTATGCGTTATGCATTTTGCGTTATGCGCCATGCGTTATGAGTTATAAGTTATGCGTTATGCGTTATGCGTTATGCGTTATGCGTTATGCGTTAGGCGTTATGCATTGTGCGTTATGCGTTGTGCGTTATGCCTTATGCGTTATGCGTTATGCGTCATCCGTTGTTCGTTATACGTTATGCGTTGTGCGTTATGCCTTATGCATTATGCGTTATGCGTTATGAATATTGCGTTATACGTTATGTGTTATGCGTTATGCCTTATGAGTTATGCGATATGCGTCATGTATCAAGCCTTATGCGTTATGGGTTATGCGTTAACGTTATGCGTTATGCGTTATTGCGTTATGCGTTTTGCGTTATGCGTTATGCGTTATGCGTTATGCGTAATGCGTTATGCGTTATGCGTTATGCGTTATGCGTTATGCGTTATGCGTTATACGTTATGCGTTATTCGTTATGAGTTATGAGTTATAAGTTATGCGTAATGCGTTATGCGTTATGCGTTATGCGTTATGCGTTGTGCATTATGCGTTATGCGTTATGCGTTATGGGTTATGCGTTATGCGTTATGCGTTATGCGTTATGCGTTATGCCTTTTGCGTTATGAGTTATGCGTTATGCGTTTTGCGTTATACGTTATGCGTTATGCGTTTTGCGTTATAGGTTATGCGATATGCGATATGCGTTATGCGTTATGCGTGATGCGTTATGCTTTATGCGTTATGCGTTATGAGTTATACGTAATGCGTTATGCGTTATGCGTTATGCGTTATGCTTTTGCGTTATGCGCCATGCGTTATGCGATATGAGTTATAAGTTATGTGTTATGCGCCATGCGATATGCGTTATGAGTTATAAGTTATGCATTATGCGTTATGCGTTATGCGTTATGCGTTATGCGTTATGCGTTATGCGTTATGCTTTATGCGTTATTCGTTATGAGTTATGAGTTATAAGTTATGCGTTATGCGTTATGCGTTATGTGTTAGGCGTTGTGCATTATGCGTTATGCGTTATGCGTTATGGGTTATGCGTTATGCGTTATGCGGTATGCGTTATGCGTTATGCGTTATGCGTTATGCGTTATGCGTTATGCGTTATGCGTTATGCGTTATGCGTTATGCGTTATGCGTTATGCGTTATGCGTTATGCGTTATGCGTTATGCGTTATGCGTTCTGCGTTATGGGTTATGTGTTATACGTTTGCGTTATGCGTTATGCGTTATGCGTTATGCGTTATGCGTTATGCGTTCTGCGTTATGGGTTATGTGTTATACGTTTGCGTTATGCGTTATGCGTTATGCGTTATGCGTTATGCGTTATGCGTTATGCGCTATGCGTTGTGCGTTGTGCGTTCTGCGTTATGGGTTATGGGTTATGCGTTATGCTTTATGCGTTATGCATTTTGCGTTATGCGTTATGCGTTATTCGTTATGAGTTATAAGTTATGCGTAATGCGTCATGCGTTATGCGTTATGCATTATGCGTTGTGCATTACGTGTTATGCGTTATGCGTTGTGGGTTATGGGTTATGCGTTATGCGTTATGCATTTTGCGTTATGCGCCATGCGTTATGAGTTATAAGTTATGCGTTATGCGTCATGCGTTATGCGTTATGCGTTATGCGTTAGGCGTTATGCATTGTGCGTTATGCGTTGTGCGTTATGCCTTATGCGTTATGCGTTATGCGTCATCCGTTGTTCGTTATACGTTATGCGTTGTGCGTTATACGTTTGCGTTATGCCTTATGGGTTATGCGTAATGCGTTATGCGTTATGCCTTATGCATTATGCGTTATGCGTTATGAATATTGCGTTATACGTTATGTATTATGCGTTATGCCTTATGAGTTATGCGATATGCGTCATGTATCAAGCCTTATGCGTTATGGGTTATGCGTTAACGTTACGCGTTATGCGTTATTGCGTTATGCGTTTTGCGTTATGCGTTATGCGTTATGCGGTATGCGTTATGCGTTATGCGTTATGCGTTATGCGTTATGCGTTATGCGTTATGCGTTATTCGTTATGAGTTATGAGTTATAAGTTATGCGTAATGCGTTATGCGTTATGCGTTATGCGTTATGCGTTATGCGTTCTGCGTTATGGGTTATGTGTTATACGTTTGCGTTATGCGTTATGCGTTATGCGTTATGCGTTATGCGTTATGCGTTATGCGTTATGCGTTATGCGTTATGCGTTATGCGTTATGCGTTATGCGTTATGCGTTATGCGTTATGCGTTATGCATTGTGCGTTATGCGTTGTGCGTTATGCCTTATGAGTTATGCGTTATGCGTTATCCGTTGTTCGTTATACGTTATGCGTTGTGCGTTATACGTTTGCGTTATGCCTTATGGGTTATGCGTAATGCGTTATGCGTTATGCGTTATGCGTTATGCGTTCTGCGTTATGGGTTATGTGTTATACGTTTGCGTTATGCGTTAGGCGTTATGCGTTATGCTTTATGCGTTATGCGTTATGCGTTATGCGTTATGCGTTATGCGTTGTGCATTATGTGTTATGCGTTATGCGTTATGGGTTATGGGTTATGCGTTATGCCTTATGCATTTTGATTTATGCGCCATGCGTTATGAGTTATAAGTTATGCGTTATGCGTTATGCGTTATGCGTTATGCGTTATGCGTTATGCGTTATGCGTTATGCGTTATGCGTTGTGCGTTGTGCGTTACGCGTTGTGCGTTATGCCTTATGCGTTATGCGTTATGCGTTATCCGTTGTTCGTTATACGTTATGCGTTGTGCGTTATACGTTTGCGTTATGCCTTATGGGTTATGCGTAATGCGTTATGCGTTATGCCTTATGCATTATGCGTTATGCGTTATGAATATTGCGTTATACGTTATGTGTTATGCGTTATGCCTTATGAGTTATGCGATATGCGTCATGTATCAAGCCTTATGCGTTATGGGTTATGCGTTAACGTTATGCGTTATGCGTTATTGCGTTATGCGTTTTGCGTTATGCGTTATGCGTTATGCGTTATGCGTTATGCGTTATGCGTTATGCGTTATGCGTTATGCGTTATGCGTTATGCGTTATGCGTTATGCGTTATACGTTATGCGTTATTCGTTATGAGTTATGAGTTATAAGTTATGCGTAATGCGTTATGCGTTATGCGTTATGCGTTATGCGTTGTGCATTATGCGTTATGCGTTATGCGTTATGGGTTATGCGTTATGCGTTATGCGTTATGCGTTATGCGTTATGCCTTTTGCGTTATGAGTTATGCGTTATGCGTTTTGCGTTATACGTTATGCGTTATGCGTTTTGCGTTATAGGTTATGCGATATGCGATATGCGTTATGCGTTATGCGTGATGCGTTATGCTTTATGCGTTATGCGTTATGAGTTATACGTAATGCGTTATGCGTTATGCGTTATGCGTTATGCTTTTGCGTTATGCGCCATGCGTTATGCGATATGAGTTATAAGTTATGTGTTATGCGCCATGCGATATGCGTTATGAGTTATAAGTTATGCATTATGCGTTATGCGTTATGCGTTATGCGTTATGCGTTATGCGTTATGCGTTATTCGTTGTGCATTATGCGTTATGCGTTATGCGTTATGGGTTATGCGTTATGCGTTATGCGGTATGCGTTATGCGTTAAGCGTTATGCGTTATGCGTTATGCGTTATGCGTTATGCGTTATGCGTTATGCGTTATGCGTTATGCGTTATGCGTTATGCGTTATGCGTTCTGCGTTATGGGTTATGTGTTATACGTTTGCGTTATGCGTTATGCGTTATGCGTTATGCGTTATGCGTTATGCGTTATGCGTTCTGCGTTATGGGTTATGTGTTATACGTTTGCGTTATGCGTTATGCGTTATGCGTTATGCGTTATGCGTTATGCGTTATGCGCTATGCGTTGTGCGTTGTGCGTTCTGCGTTATGGGTTATGGGTTATGCGTTATGCTTTATGCGTTATGCATTTTGCGTTATGCGTTATGCGTTATTCGTTATGAGTTATAAGTTATGCGTAATGCGTCATGCGTTATGCGTTATGCATTATGCGTTGTGCATTATGTGTTATGCGTTATGCGTTGTGGGTTATGGGTTATGCGTTATGCGTTATGCATTTTGCGTTATGCGCCATGCGTTATGAGTTATAAGTTATGCGTTATGCGTCATGCGTTATGCGTTATGCGTTATGCGTTAGGCGTTATGCATTGTGCGTTATGCGTTGTGCGTTATGCCTTATGCGTTATGCGTTATGCGTCATCCGTTGTTCGTTATACGTTATGCGTTGTGCGTTATACGTTTGCGTTATGCCTTATGGGTTATGCGTAATGCGTTATGCGTTATGCCTTATGCATTATGCGTTATGCGTTATGAATATTGCGTTATACGTTATGTATTATGCGTTATGCCTTATGAGTTATGCGATATGCGTCATGTATCAAGCCTTATGCGTTATGGGTTATGCGTTAACGTTATGCGTTATGCGTTATTGCGTTATGCGTTTTGCGTTATGCGTTATGCGTTATGCGTTATGCGTTATACGTTATACGTTATACGTTATACGTTATACGTTATACGTTATACGTTATACGTTATACGTTATACGTTATACGTTATACGTTATACGTTATACGTTATACGTTATACGTTATACGTTATACGTTATACGTTATACGTTATACGTTGTACGTTGTACGTTGTACGTTGTACGTTGTACGTTGTACGTTGTACGTTGTACGTTGTACGTTGTACGTTATACGTTGTACGTTATACGTTATACGTTATACGTTATACGTTATACGTTATACGTTATACGTTATACGTTATACGTTATACGTTATACGTTATACGTTATACGTTATACGTTATACGTTATACGTTATACGTTATACGTTATACGTTATACGTTATACGTTATACGTTATACGTTATACGTTATACGTTATACGTTATACGTTATACGTTATACGTTATACGTTATACGTTATACGTTATACGTTATACGTTATACGTTATACGTTATACGTTATACGTTATACGTTATACGTTATACGTTATACGTTATACGTTATACGTTATACGTTATACGTTATACGTTATACGTTATACGTTATACGTTATACGTTATACGTTATACGTTATACGTTATACGTTATACGTTATACGTTATACGTTATACGTTATACGTTATACGTTATACGTTATACGTTATACGTTATACGTTATACGTTATACGTTATACGTTATACGTTATACGTTATACGTTATACGTTATACGTTATACGTTATACGTTATACGTTATACGTTATACGTTATACGTTATACGTTATACGTTATACGTTATACGTTATACGTTATACGTTATACGTTATACGTTATACGTTATACGTTATACGTTATACGTTATACGTTATACGTTATACGTTATACGTTATACGTTATACGTTATACGTTATACGTTATACGTTATACGTTATACGTTATACGTTATACGTTATACGTTATACGTTATACGTTATACGTTATACGTTATACGTTATACGTTATACGTTATACGTTATACGTTATACGTTATACGTTATACGTTATACGTTATACGTTATACGTTATACGTTATACGTTATACGTTATACGTTATACGTTATACGTTATACGTTATACGTTATACGTTATACGTTATACGTTATACGTTATACGTTATACGTTATACGTTATACGTTATACGTTATACGTTATACGTTATACGTTATACGTTATACGTTATACGTTATACGTTATACGTTATACGTTATACGTTATACGTTATACGTTATACGTTATACGTTATACGTTATACGTTATACGTTATACGTTATACGTTATACGTTATACGTTATACGTTATACGTTATACGTTATACGTTATACGTTATACGTTATACGTTATACGTTATACGTTATACGTTATACGTTATACGTTATACGTTATACGTTATACGTTATACGTTATACGTTATACGTTATACGTTATACGTTATACGTTATACGTTATACGTTATACGTTATACGTTATACGTTATACGTTATACGTTATACGTTATACGTTATACGTTATACGTTATACGTTATACGTTATACGTTATACGTTATACGTTATACGTTATACGTTATACGTTATACGTTATACGTTATACGTTATACGTTATACGTTATACGTTATACGTTATACGTTATACGTTATACGTTATACGTTATACGTTATACGTTATACGTTATACGTTATACGTTATACGTTATACGTTATACGTTATACGTTATACGTTATACGTTATACGTTATACGTTATACGTTATACGTTATACGTTATACGTTATACGTTATACGTTATACGTTATACGTTATACGTTATACGTTATACGTTATACGTTATACGTTATACGTTATACGTTATACGTTATACGTTATACGTTATACGTTATACGTTATACGTTATACGTTATACGTTATACGTTATACGTTATACGTTATACGTTATACGTTATACGTTATACGTTATACGTTATACGTTATACGTTATACGTTATACGTTATACGTTATACGTTATACGTTATACGTTATACGTTATACGTTATACGTTATACGTTATACGTTATACGTTATACGTTATACGTTATACGTTATACGTTATACGTTATACGTTATACGTTATACGTTATACGTTATACGTTATACGTTATACGTTATACGTTATACGTTATACGTTATACGTTATACGTTATACGTTATACGTTATACGTTATACGTTATACGTTATACGTTATACGTTATACGTTATACGTTATACGTTATACGTTATACGTTATACGTTATACGTTATACGTTATACGTTATACGTTATACGTTATACGTTATACGTTATACGTTATACGTTATACGTTATACGTTATACGTTATACGTTATACGTTATACGTTATACGTTATACGTTATACGTTATACGTTATACGTTATACGTTATACGTTATACGTTATACGTTATACGTTATACGTTATACGTTATACGTCTAAACGTTATACGTTGTACGTTAACACGTTATATGTTTAACGTTATACGTTATATGTTATACGTTATACGTTATACGTTATACGTTATACGTTATACGTTATACGTTATACGTTCTACGTTATACGTTATACGTTATACGTTATACGTTATACGTTATACGTTATACGTTATACGTTATACGTTATACGTTATACGTTATACGTTATACGTTATACGTTATACGTTATACGTTATACGTTATACGTTATACGTTATACGTTATATGTTTAACGTTAAAAGTTATACGTTATACGTTATACGTTATACGTTGTACGTTGTACGTTGTACGTTGTACGTTATACGTTGTACGTTGTACGTTATACGTTATACGTTATACGTTATACGTTATACGTTATACGTTATACGTTATACGTTATACGTTATACGTTATACGTTATACGTTATACGTTATACGTTATATGTTTAACGTTATACGTTATACGTTATATGTTTAACGTTAAAAGTTATACGTTATACGTTATACGTTTAACGTTATAGGATATACGTTATACGTTATACGTTACATGTTTAACGTTATATTTTATACGTTATACGTTTAACGTTACACGTTATACGTTGTACGTTGTACGTTGTA
Organism: Lasioglossum morio; assembly: GCA_916610235.2. Lineage (NCBI taxonomy): Eukaryota > Metazoa > Arthropoda > Insecta > Hymenoptera > Halictidae > Lasioglossum > Lasioglossum morio. The sequence continues at coordinate 2,117 of CAKAJA020000640.1, read as the reverse complement.
CGTTGTACGTTGTACGTTATACGTTATACGTTATACGTTATACGTTATACGTTATACGTTATACGTTATACGTTATACGTTATACGTTATACGTTATACGTTATACGTTATACGTTATACGTTATACGTTATACGTTATACGTTATACGTTATACGTTATACGTTATACGTTATACGTTATACGTTATACGTTATACGTTATACGTTATACGTTATACGTTATACGTTATACGTTATACGTTATACGTTATACGTTATACGTTATACGTTATACGTTATACGTTATACGTTATACGTTATACGTTATACGTTATACGTTATACGTTATACGTTATACGTTATACGTTATACGTTATACGTTATACGTTATACGTTATACGTTATACGTTATACGTTATACGTTATACGTTATACGTTATACGTTATACGTTATACGTTATACGTTATACGTTATACGTTATACGTTATACGTTATACGTTATACGTTATACGTTATACGTTATACGTTATACGTTATACGTTATACGTTATACGTTATACGTTATACGTTATACGTTATACGTTATACGTTATACGTTATACGTTATACGTTATACGTTATACGTTATACGTTATACGTTATACGTTATACGTTATACGTTATACGTTATACGTTATACGTTATACGTTATACGTTATACGTTATACGTTATACGTTATACGTTATACGTTATACGTTATACGTTATACGTTATACGTTATACGTTATACGTTATACGTTATACGTTATACGTTATACGTTATACGTTATACGTTATACGTTATACGTTATACGTTATACGTTATACGTTATACGTTATACGTTATACGTTATACGTTATACGTTATACGTTATACGTTATACGTTATACGTTATACGTTATACGTTATACGTTATACGTTATACGTTATACGTTATACGTTATACGTTATACGTTATACGTTATACGTTATACGTTATACGTTATACGTTATACGTTATACGTTATACGTTATACGTTATACGTTATACGTTATACGTTATACGTTATACGTTATACGTTATACGTTATACGTTATACGTTATACGTTATACGTTATACGTTATACGTTATACGTTATACGTTATACGTTATACGTTATACGTTATACGTTATACGTTATACGTTATACGTTATACGTTATACGTTATACGTTATACGTTATACGTTATACGTTATACGTTATACGTTATACGTTATACGTTATACGTTATACGTTATACGTTATACGTTATACGTTATACGTTATACGTTATACGTTATACGTTATACGTTATACGTTATACGTTATACGTTATACGTTATACGTTATACGTTATACGTTATACGTTATACGTTATACGTTATACGTTATACGTTATACGTTATACGTTATACGTTATACGTTATACGTTATACGTTATACGTTATACGTTATACGTTATACGTTATACGTTATACGTTATACGTTATACGTCTAAACGTTATACGTTGTACGTTATAGGTTATACGTTTAACATTATACGTTATACGTTATACGTTATAAGTAAATACGTTATATGTTTAACGTTATACGTTATATGTTATACGTTATACGTTATACGTTATACGTTATACGTTATACGTTATACGTTATACGTTCTACGTTATACGTTATACGTTATACGTTATACGTTATACGTTATACGTTATACGTTATACGTTATACGTTATACGTTATACGTTATACGTTATACGTTATACGTTATACGTTATACGTTATACGTTATACGTTATACGTTATACGTTATATGTTTAACGTTAAAAGTTATACGTTATACGTTATACGTTATACGTTGTACGTTGTACGTTGTACGTTGTACGTTATACGTTGTACGTTGTACGTTATACGTTATACGTTATACGTTATACGTTATACGTTATACGTTATACGTTATACGTTATACGTTATACGTTATACGTTATACGTTATACGTTATACGTTATATGTTTAACGTTATACGTTATACGTTATATGTTTAACGTTAAAAGTTATACGTTATACGTTATACGTTTAACGTTATAGGATATACGTTATACGTTATACGTTACATGTTTAAC
>CAKAJA020000639.1:0-84631 GCA_916610235.2 Lasioglossum morio | reverse complement strand
AACCTTGAACATTTACACAGTGGGTCAGTGGATAGAGCGCGCGACTGCGACCAGGCGGTCTCTCGAGTTCGAATCCCCGCGCCCGGCACCTCTTGAATTAATTCAATGTGCTATTTTAAAAAACTGTGGTGCCCAAGGTGGTTCGGAACCCACCGTAATAAAAAGTAGGTCCCGCTGAAATAGGGCATAGGGAGTGTTGGTTAAAGGTGAGAGGTGTGGAACGGGATTTGAAACCCTGAGGGGACCAAATATCCATGACATACAAGTCTTTACGGCTTATAAAACAGTAAAGGTATTTTTGAAGGTTTCTTTTAGAAGCAATATTTAAATATTTAAAACATTAACAGGTAACGACAACCCTAGTAATCTGTTACCTGGTACTGATGATCGCCAGAGTCATAAAGCGAGTAGAGAGAAAAGAAAAGGTGAACATAAATAAAAGTAAAGGTAAACGGACGGGCTAGAGTTTGCACAGTATGTGTTTTCTTGGTGCTCTATCGAATGGCACATCGTCGATAAGATTCGGTTCAAGGGCATTCTTGACTATCTTATCCGGCTATACCCTTTAGATTCTGTTTGTCAACCATTAAAACTTTCGTCTTCTTTGATAATATCTACTATTTGTTAAATAATTCTGTGCTGCTTGGGTCCATTACTAACTTTGCTGTAATTTATATTTAATTATAAATAACTTAAAATCCATTGTTTAATTAACAAAAACCAACTAACTGTGATAAGAATTTAAGAATTATTCATAATTTATACATTTGTAAACATATTAATTGATAAATATAGAAAAGTAGGCGATGTAGACTTTTGTCCAGCTAAAATGCTCATTTGACGCACTATGCGACGCACAATGTGCTGAAAACCCGTTTTTCGTGGCCAAAAGTCATTTTTCAAGATTACAATTTCCAAACAATTTTTTTGGGAACAGAGTAAGAACCCTTCAAAGAGCTGTCTTCTAAAATGGAACCATTTGCATATGAAACATGTTGACATTTCTGAATATAGTGTATAAAGTTTCAACTGTCCTCGTCTGCCCGCTTTAATTGAACAATGATTTCAATAAATAGTTATCGGGAATTTATATTTTATATATTTCTATAGTTTATGTAGATTTATAAATAATGCATATACGTATAATATACATTGATACATTAATACATTAATAATTTAACTTATGTATTTATCTTATTTGTGTTAGTATGGTTAGTTATGTTATTTCTGCGGCGGAATAGTACTGTCAACACGATTTTTAAGACATTCTCTACGATCTGCCAGAAAAATGTTTCCAACAAAAGTTGATCAGTATTTACATATCTATAAATTTTAATAAACAAAAATAAAAAATAAAATTTTTTGTTTATAAAAATGGGAATCACGTCAATTTTTTAAATTTCTGACTTTATAATATTATTGCTGATGTCGAAACGAATTCAACGACCTAACCCAACCTAACCCTTAACTTTAAAATAACGCTAAAATACTTTTGGCCGCGAAAAACGGGTTTCCAGCCGTTCGTGCGATGGTGCGCCAGACAGGGGCACCCAGCAGTCGAGGTGGCGGAACGGCCCACGGGTACGGGGTGGGGGGGACAGGCCCACAGGGAAGGGACGGGGTCCGGCGAATGCACCATCGCCGCCGCCGCTGGGTTAGTCCTCAATTCTGGTCCACTTAGCTCGGTCGTGTGACAGGTTCAGTCGTGACGGTCTTGACTCGGTTGTGTGGTTGCAGTTGTGAGTACCGAGTGAAGTCTGCGACTACTGGGATTACGCGAACTATCTGGATTAACCGAGGCATTCGAATTACGTGGACTGCGTGGAAGGAAAGAAGGTATTTGCGTGAGTATTTATATTATTTGCTAGGTTCACTCTTGCTCTAATGGCTCCCAGAATTTTGAAAAAGTCAATTTCGCGTAAACCATTTCGCAAACTTAGTAGTAGTCAGCAACGCCGTATTTTCAACGATATTAGGACAAATTTACATTACTCGCGTAATCGAACGGCAACCCCCGCGAATGTTGCTACTGTGCAGGAGATCTCCACCACCTCCTCTTCGTCCGATCAAAATTTTCAAGACATGCCTAGCACGTCTTCTTGTTCGATTCCGTCACGCGATAACACAGCCCAGTACTCTGCTGGCGCTGTCCGAGAAAAATCTTTTCGCGAACATTTAGCCTCATATTTCATAGATAATAATTTATCACACACCCAGGCTAATAACTTACTACGCGTTCTACATATGCATACTTGTTTTACCAATTTACCCAGTGATGTCAGGACACTTGTCGGCACACCTCGCGAAAGGGCCATCACGTCTGTCGTGTCACCAGGCCAGTACATTCATTTTAACGTAGAGTCGAAATTAGTTCAGTATTTAATTAAATCTGTCGAGACCATTCCCGAGCGATTAGTTATAGATTTCCATGTAGATGGCTGCACGTTGGACAAATCCGGCATGATCCAACTGTGGCCAATTCAAATTAGAGTAATTAATATTAAAAAGAGTAGGCCAATCATAATTGGAATTTATAAAGGCGAACACAAGCCCGCGGACCCCGTAGAATATTTTCAAAAATTTGTCGCCGACATCGATTCGATCACGTCGAATTGAGGCATTATTTTCGAAGGTCGGAAAATCCCCGTAGAGTTGCGTTGTTTTATTGCTGATGCACCGGCGCGAGCATTAATTCTAAATCATAAAGCCCACACGTCCCAACAACCATGCTCGAAATGTAAAGTCTCTGCCACACGCGTACAAAAACGCATGGTTTTTTATGGAGTCGATCATGAACCCCGAAACGATTCGGAATATCGTCGAGTAGCATATAACGATCACAACAAAGAAGGCCAGAGCCCATTAGCTTCTTTAACCCTTGGAATGGTTTCGCAGGTACCGTTCGAGTATATGCATCTAGTTTTACTAGGTGTCGTTCGAAAATTGTGCTTCGCCTGGGTGTGTGGAAATTATTCCAAATCAGTAAAATTAGCTTCGTCACAAATTCGTAGAGTCACCGAAAAACTAATTTTAATTAATACATATTGTCCTTCCGATTTTGCTCGCCGTCCGCGACCCATAACTTTTTTCACTAAATTTAAAGCTACGGAATTTCTGCAATTCCTTTTGTACACGGGCCCCGTTGTAATGCGCGAAGTACTGGACAACCGCGTCTACACACATTTCTTGCTCCTGCATAGTGCAATTAGAATTTTCTCTTCACCATCACTTTTAAAATCTCATTTCCGGTTCGCTCAAGCAGCATTAAAGCAGTTTGTTCGCTCTTGCGAACATCATTATGGTCCAACATTCAATTCCTACAACGTTCATGGCCTTCTGCACTTGGCGGAAGACGTCAGCCGATTCGGTCCGTTAGATTCTTTTTCCGCTTTCCCGTATGAAAGCAACATGACCTTCTTCACATCGAATTTTAGAAAGCCCGGGCTACCTTTATCGCAATTTAAAAATAGAATAGCCGAAAGAGAAAGACATGGTAGCAGTGAGGAAGTTGGTGATTCTGCCAACACTGTCCATGCTTCTATGAGGTTTGTTAACAGCAGTGGCGCGATTTCTTATAAAAAAATTAAATTCAATAACTTACAACTTGCCATAAACGCCAGAGACAACTGCTGCATTTTACGCGACGGTACGATTTGTCTTCTCACAACAATTTCCCCTTACGCGAATACATTTAGATTAGGCGTGAACCATTTTCAAAACGTTACCGAATTTTACAATATTCATTTATCTTCCAAAAGTCTAGAATTCTTTAAATGTGCTACTCTGAGCACAGAATTGGTCTTGATCAACTTGGAAGACGTTAGAGCAAAGTGCTACCGTATGCCGTTGATCAGTGAGAGTCAGAACTACGATAGCCCATTGGAAATCACCGAATGGGCTGTCGCAGTCCTTTCTCACGCTGAAGATACGTAATTTCACGTACGATCGCAATTACTTTTTTTTTCCCGCAATACTACAACATAGTGGAATAGGCCTATTGGGGATACCACTTTTAAAAAAAACGCATTAACAATAGTACCTCCGGGGTAATGTGGAAACCTATTGAAATTTAATCGGTTTCTCGAAGGAGGAGGAGCAGGAAAACACAGCAACCGGGAAAGAGGCACATCTTCAATTTCTGGCGTTGTAAGTATGACTAATTATGCCATTGTACTTGTTTGAATGTATTGAATATTGATTATTCTTCTCGTATTTTTCAGGTATGCTGTATTTGCGAAGGCTTGCTCGGAGGAGGAGCTCGAGGAGAAAAAGGAAATCGCGACAACCGGGGAAGAGGCACATCTTCAATTTCTGGCGTTGTAAGTATGTCTAATTATGCCATTGTACTTGATTGAATGCATTGAATATTGATTATTTTTCTCGTATTTTTCAGGTATGCTGTATTTGCGAAGGCTTGCTCGGAGGAGGAGCTCGAGGAGAAAAAGGAAGTCGCGGCAACCGGGGACGAGGCACATCTTCAATTTCTGGCGTTGTAAGTATGTCTAATTATGCCATTGTACTTGATTGAATGCATTGAATATTGATTATTTTTCTCGTATTTTTCAGGTATGCTGTATTTGCGAAGGCTTGCTCGGAGGAGGAGCTCGAGGAGAAAAAGGAAATCGCGGCAACCGGGGAAGAGGCACATCTTCAATTTCTGGCGTTGTAAGTATGTCTAATTATGCCATTGTACTTGTTTGAATGTATTGAATATTGATTATTTTTCTCGTATTTTTCAGGTATGCTGTATTTGCGAAGGCTTGCTCGGAGGAGGAGCTCGAGGAGAAAAAGGAAGTCGCGGCAACCGGGGAAGAGGCACATCTTCAATTTCTGGCGTTGTAAGTATGTCTAATTATGCCATTGTACTTGTTTGAATGTATTGAATATTGATTATTTTTCTCGTATTTTTCAGGTATGCTGTATTTGCCAAGGCTTGCTCGGAGGAGGAGCTCGAGGAGAAAAAGGAAATCGCGGCAACCGGGGAAGAGGCACATCTACAATTTCTGGCGTTGTAAGTATGTCTAATTATGCCATTGTACTTGATTGAATGCATTGAATATTGATTATTTTTCTCGTATTTTTCAGGTATGCTGTATTTGCCAAGGCTTGCTCGGAGGAGGAGCTCGAGGAGAAAAAGGAAATCGCGGCAACCGGGGAAGAGGCACATCTTCAATTTCTGGCGTTGTAAGTATGTCTAATTATGCCATTGTACTTGTTTGAATGTATTGAATATTGATTATTTTTCTCGTATTTTTCAGGTATGCTGTATTTGCCAAGGCTTGCTCGGAGGAGGAGCTCGAGGAGAAAAAGGAAATCGCGGCAACCGGGGAAGAGGCACATCTTCAATTTCTGGCGTTGTAAGTATGTCTAATTATGCCATTGTACTTGTTTGAATGTATTGAATATTGATTATTTTTCTCGTATTTTTCAGGTATGCTGTATTTGCGAAGGCTTGCTCGGAGGAGGAGCTCGAGGAGAAAAAGGAAGTCGCGGCAACCGGGGACGAGGCACATCTTCAATTTCTGGCGTTGTAAGTATGTCTAATTATGCCATTGTACTTGATTGAATGCATTGAATATTGATTATTTTTCTCGTATTTTTCAGGTATGCTGTATTTGCGAAGGCTTGCTCGGAGGAGGAGCTCATTTATGTATAATTTTTCGCGTGGTGTTCCGAATCCCGAGGATCCAGAATCTTTGACGTACGGTATGGATCGTGATCTGCGTACCGCCATGCAATGATATTCGATGCGTGTAAGTGATTATTAGATCGGATACCGTAGCTTTCGGTAATATTATTGGGTGTTTCGTTTCCCACGCGAGAAACGAATTTTGAAGCCTACCGCCCACTCGTAGAATCCCTTCTGCGTCGATGAAAGGGTTGAGCGGTAGGAGAGAAGAGCGCTTGTTGATTGACTTACCCTCTGAGAGTTTACTAATTTCCGCCGCGAAGAATTGATTCTGAATATAACGGAATATAACTCGTTCCGCGTCTTTTAATTCTGCCGCGGTGAGGTAAGGACGCACCAACTCGGATTTCGAACGTACTTTGTTTATAAACCGTTTGCAGTATGCAAATACCCGTACTAGCTTGGTCCATCGCGAAATTCTCGAAAATACCTCCCAAACGGTGACGCTTGTTGTAACGTGAGACGCGCTCGACCTATGTTCGTTTGTATCAACGATTTGATGCACTGGCCAATGTTCTTCGCTTTCGCGGAGCCACGACGGTCCCTCGATCCAAAATTGCGAGGAAAGTAAGTCATCCGCATTCACGCCTCGAGAATTTAAATCCGCAGGGTTATCGCGGGTCGGAACGTGTCGCCAATTCGCTTGCGGTAGGGTAGTATGAATTTTCGAAGTTCTATTCGCTACGGTGATTTTCCATGTCGACGGATGCTTTCGGAGCCACGCGATTACAATCGTTGAATCAGTCCAGCAAAACGTCTGTTCTACCGGGGCCGAGAGCGCAGTCGTCACGTGTAACATTAATTCCGAAAGCATTACTGCACCGTTTAATTCGAGAATCGGTATGGTTATTGTCTTGATGGGCGCAACGCGTGTTTTTGCCGCTAGTAATGTAGTGTATGTGACTCCACTAATTCTCGTGACTCTAGCGTATATAGCGCAAGAAAACGCAGAACGCGAGGCATCGCTAAAGCCATGTAGTTGTAAAGTTACACAATCGGTTCCATAACGGATTCATCGCGGGATTCTCATCGCGTTTAGCGCACGCCAATCAACACAAAATGCATTCCATGAATCCTGCGTGGATTTTGAGACTGGGTCATCCCAGCCTATTTTCTCAAGCCATTGTTGCTGCATGAGAATTTTTGCCCGTACAACTAAAGGGGATAACCATCCGAGAGGATCGAACAGTTTCGCGATCTCCGTCAGTAATTCTCGCTTACTCATTCGATCCGTTCGCGGTACGAATTGTTGTAAGCTGAAATAGAAGGCGTCGTCTGACGGTATCCAACGAATTCCTAATACTTTTAATTCGGATTCATTAAAAATACGCAAGTCGATAGCGTGTGAATGCTCACATTCGGGGATGCTGTAAAGTGTTTCGGGATCGTTTCCGGCCCATTTACGCAAATGGAATCCCCCCCGAGCTAATAGCGTGCACAGTTGAACGCGAGTTTGTTCTAACAATTTTTTGTCAGGCGATCCAATAAACACATCGTCGACGTATATCTGACTGCTTAGAACCGGTGACGCGAGAGGGTAATCGGCACCATCGAGGGTATTTAGCTCACGGATTACCCGCATTGACAAATACGGTGCGCACGCTGTTCCATATGTTATGGTATTTAATTCGTACGCTTCCAACTCGTCGGTATTTTCGTTCTTCCATAATATACATTGGAAGCGGCGATCGGCTGGATGGACTAGAATTTGTCGGAACATTTTTTCTATGTCGGCGACAAGTACGTATTCATGTATACGCCAATTTAATATTATGCTAGTTATGTCTAGCTGCAACTTCGGCCCGACATGCAATAAATCATTCAACGAGTATCCGCTAGAACTCTTATTTGTCGCGTTAAAAACAACCCGGAGTTTAGTTGTTTTAAGTAGGATATATATGCCGGTTCTAACTCACAGTTATCATTGTAGGTAGATTCCTACCTTACCGGCACTTTACCGTATAGCGCGAGCATATTTTTGCGGGGGGCGGGGTGAGGGGAATTTTCATGGTGGTATTGCGTAAGCCACCGTTCGTAGGCGAGGGGGGAGGGGGAGGGGGGATTTTTAGTTTTCCAGGTATTGCATTTAAGATCAGGTTCCTGGTATTGCGTGAGCCTGGTATGTTTATAATAATATAAACATCCTGTCGACGGCGGGAGTCGCGATATCGGATCTCTGTTCTCATTCGGCTTATCATTTTTTAAATAAACATCCTTTGACCCAATTACATTTTCCAGGTATTGCGTTCAAGGCCAGTTTCCTGGTAATGCGTATGCCTCATTCGTAGACGAGGGGAGGGGGAGGGGAGGGGGTATCCATCATTATATCAATCTTTTCAATGCATCGCGCGTCTCCTCATCTGTATCGTGCAGGATGTAAGAGGACACTGTTTATGTCTGTCATCGCCATACAGCCAGTCGGCGTAAGATACCTATAGGTATGCCGAATTGGAACGTATAAACATCATTTAGCGGCTGGTGTCGCGAGTTGTCAAGCCATGATATCTTTTCTCACACAGGCTTTTCCTTATCGTTTCATTCATTCATCTTTGTTATTATAATTGGTTGAGAGGAGTAAGAACGAACAGGACGCGAATCACCGTCATACGCGAACGTTCCGTCGTTGCAAGCGTTTGTCGCGTTAAAGTCGATATTCACAATTACTCCGTGATTTTCTCCATACGTAACGGTTTTCCGCGTACTGTTCGTTGGACTTGTTGTTGTTGTGCGGAACGAACGTGTCGGAGGAAAAGATTACATGGCCGCCCCAACGTTGAAAAATATAGCGTGGCCTCACGTTATAAATTCATATTTGAGCGAACATTTCTCCATCGAGCGGAAATCGATGGTGGAACGATTAATGCGAAACGACGCAACGAGTCGTGTATGTTTCGCTTACACGAAAAGATTTAGCCAAGTTGTCGCGCAGTGGCCAGCGATCGATTCTCCATCCGCGATATTTGACATCATCGAAACGGGTGAACGTCGCATCGTTGGTTGCGAAGTATAATTATATTTTGAAAAAACTTTTTCCGGTATCGAGTTGACCAAGCCTCGAGACCGACAGGGTTTCGACCAGTTTCTCACGATTAGCGCGATCCAAAGTGCCCATCGTCCGGAGACGGTTCTGTTTACTCTCATTTTGAGAACTTTTCCGGCGTTGAATTGTTCAAGCCTCGAGACGCATCGGATTTTCGGCCAGTTCTCACAATTAGCGCAGTCTAAAGTGCCCATCGTACGGGGACGATTCTGTTCACTCTCAAGCATCCCTATTCGGGGCGCTCAGGTCATGCCATAAATCCTTCCAATCTTAAGTATCGTCTCGACATCGGTCCAGGATTTGTTTAAAATACGTTGACGCTACATGGATCCCCGATTAGCGTCGATTAATACGTATACATTCGTGAACGAAGATTTCAAGAGATGTCTTGAGGAAGGGATTTCACCCCCATTTTTCCTGGAGGGGATGGATGCATATAAGAATGGGATGCTGCCCGCGCTCCGCATAATTATCAAAATGTTCGTCAACGTTACAGTACCCAAACATTATGTGGTAGACGAAAATCTGTCGCTGGCCGAGGCGATGGAAAAATTGGTAAGTACGAAAGAAATATTATACAATATATATTATAGTATATTGATAGTTATTAACAAATATTTTATTTTATTTTTTCCAACAGAATTTTAATTCGGAGGAAGAGCGGGCGGCATTCATCCGAGGGTGGCGGTACGCGATGCGGCGGTACCACATCGAAGTGGAAGATTGGAACGAAGAATATGCGGCTGCGATAAAAACGCTGTTCATCGATACCGTAAGTATAAATTGATAATTTTATATATTTATTAATTAATTTAAAAAATAATACATAACATTTTTTTGTTTTTTTGTTTGCAGACTCAACATTGAAGAAATATTTTAAAAAAAATTATAATTAATCATTTTTTTAAATAAACAAAAATCTTATATTTTTACATTAGTTTTTCATTTTTTTTTTTTTTAAATTTATTTTCGTTCGAGCGCCGGTTCTTTCGCGATTCCACAGGTATCCACACCGCGAGGATTTGGCGGAATGGTATCCGGATCGACTCCGATCGGTACGTTGCCGCAGTCCAGCCCTCGGACGTACCAACAGAATCTGGACCAGGCGCGATGCTCCTTCATGGGATCATCATCCTCTTCCCATCGACACAGACGAACACGGCATTCAAAGCATTCGACGCTGTCCTCATCACCCAGATGGAAAAATCCAGCAGCGGCGAGTTTCTCCGGTTCGATGATATGTGAGTATCGCCAATCGTGAAAACTTTGTAACCTATCGCGTTCGAGACGGTAATCGTGCGGTGGTGTTGTGTGATCGATTGTTGTTGCGACGGATTTCGTAATCATTGTAAAGCACTGTGGGGGAAAAATCGAACGTGAAAAGAGTGTTTTTTCGACTCGCAGAAGGGGGAAATTCAAAAGATGTAGGCGCGCGTTTTTATAAACTGATAGAGAGAGAGATACTTTACGTGTTTTTATAATTGTTAATCCATGCTCGAAATGTTTGCACTTCGCGCAGACAGCAATGATACGGTTTCGATTTAACGTTTTTTTTCTGTCGCCAACAGTGAAGTCTGCATGGTACGTCATTGGTAATTTCATACATGGGATCGCGAACTAGTACATCGTATTTCGGGCAGTTAAAATCTTCCAAATTTATTGATTCTATTTGCATTTGTCGGAGGATGTTTCTCTCGAAACATCCGCCTTTGTAAGCTACAACAGGATTCGCGTAATCGCGCACAAAATTTTGTATAACGTCGAATATATCGCGCTGCCGATAGTTTTCAAAGCCAAAATCTTTAAATGGAATTCCATGTATGAAATTACTGACATACCATGCAGACTTTTTGTCAGCGCCGGATAAACAACGAAAGTGCTTCTCCAAACGAAATTCGGAGAGTTCGAACGAGCCGTCGTCGCGACAAACATCGATCATGGCTAATTCTTTGCATATAAATCTTTTTTCCACAATGAAACCGTCCATGTCGATTATTTGAGTGATTCGATCCATCTAATAAATAGAGAAAAGTTTTTCACTAGATTTTTACATCGTTTTAAAATTTTTTTTATTGTACTTACCATTGACGTTGACCGAGCGGGTGATTAAAATCGCGATATATGTAACTTCGTATAGCGACTATGATTGTTATCGTTTGTGACGCGCTATTTATAATGAATACCCCCCACCACAATATCTCGTTCTATTGAGAGAGGGGGATAATATTATTATTATTAGTTTAGTATGTGTGTGTGTGTGTGTGTGTGTGTGTGTGTGTGAAAATTATTTGAGAAGATGTTTTTTAAAAATAAAAATTATTTCATGAATATATGTCTCATATTTATTACAAATTCCTTACAATTCTTATTAATAGTATGTATATATGTATGTGAAAATTATTTTGAGAAGGTGTTTTTTAAAAATAAAATTATTTCATGAATATTTCTCTCATATTTATTGTAAATTCCTTTTTACAATTCCTTTACAATTCCTATAGAATAAATGATAAAGTATATATTTTTATCGGTATAAACGGGTTAAAGTAATTTTTGAACAATGCATTTTTATCGGTATAAGCGGTTTAACTAATTTTTCTAACAATATTCGTCAATGGGCTGTACTCCACGATGCGGTCGTGTATCATCAAGCAGTAGGCTGTTGTCGACGGGTGAACGTCGGTTCGGCATTCGAATTCAATTCGTACATCGACCGTAGCATTTTTTAACGCTTCATTTTGTCGAGAACAATCGAGAACGACGAACGGGCCGTATCGCAGGAAATCCGTGATGTTGAGTAGCGCTTCACCGTTGCCATAGTACGATTCTTGGAATTTCGCATACATGTCGTAGAGCAACGCGTATTTACCTTTCTCGAAGTCGATATTTAAATCATCGTACGGATAGGTTTCAGAGTTCAAGTAAAGTCGAATATTTGTCAATGTGCAATGATCGAATCGCGTAGCCGTTTTCGTTAAGTTATTCTTTCGATCGGTTTGCAAAGCGAATATCACGTATCGCGGTTTTTCCATTTGCTGAGCCGTTTTTATCGCCCATGTATGCTTCGTAGTCGTCTGTAGCAGAGGATATTCGTACAGATCCCATGATCGAAAACTCATGCCGATCGGTCTATCGTTGTCTAAAATATGTAACATGGACAGCTTATGTATTTCGTCCAATGCAACGTGCGGCATTCGCCATTGAATTTTGTACAGATTCAGAATAGGTTTCGCGTTCTCGGAAGGACTGTACAACGCGTTCGCGTCGGTACGCGAGCGAATCAAAATCAATTCGTGTCGAGCATTTATCACAACGCGTTTGTAGTCTTCGCAGAAGCCTAATAAAACGCTCATAGGCACGCAAAAGTTGAAATGTATCGCAGCCGTGTCCATTGCAGTCAGTTTCCGCCGATCATCGCCATACATCCAGCCAGCGTTGGACAATGCTCTGCTTCTCGTTCCGGACAGACTCACATAATTCTTGAGAGTTGTCGTTGCACCAGGATTTCTGGACCGATCGATTTCCACGCCATTCAATTCGTAGCGTATTTCCTCGAACATAAACGCAACGGCATTGTTCTCGAGAGTTACCGTATCGATGGGGAGTTCTCCTCCAGCCGCTAATTGAAGTTTTCCCGGTAAACTAAGTTTTCCCTCAATGTATAGGAAGCTTTTACACGGGAGCGTGTAAAGGTCTTGTTGTTGAATGGGTATTCTTATCTCGTCGCTGTTTTCGAACGTCGTGTTGGCATACGGATTGTACGTATGCAGCTCAATCTTCGTTATGCGATTGTCGAAGATCGGTGCTTCGGAGATGTTCAAAATATCGTCGAACATGATTTTACCTCTTACTTTTTAACAATAAATCCCAAAGATCGTAGATACTTGGCGTTTTCCACGGTTAATTTCTTACGAATCGGTGACTTTACGTTTTTCTCAGCAGGTAGTTTCTTGCGAATCAATGTGTTGCTATTGTTGTTGTTGTTGTTGTTGTTGTTGTTGGTACAGGTGCTGTTGTTCAACGTATGGAATGCCGTATTGTTATGAATTAGCATTGCTTCGTCGCGCATGCAGTCGCACCGTGATTTCTTCACCTCGAAAATCAATCAAACTTCCGGATTGATCGACTATGCGAATCGTTAAATCGTCAATTACTCGTGCAACGATCGGAAGGTAAATGACTCGCGCGGGTGTTTCCGACAATTTATATCCTGGCGGTACCTGAGGCGCGAATTCATGTATCGTGTGAACGAGTTTACCATTGTCGTACGATCCGGTGGTTATGTTGCATTCCACTCGTACGATATTCACGCTAATGATATTCACAGGCGCGTTCGACGTATGCCACGCGTTCGGTGGTAAAACACGACCCATGGAAAATCCTAGGATGGACCCCACGTTGCAAGGCTTTGCAAAGTTTATTTGATATTTGCTTATAATTTCACTTTTCATGGTGTTGGTGTTCGCTCGTAAGATTAGCGGATATTCGATATCTGAGGTGATTGACGACTCGTCAACATGTTTTGGGGGATATCGTGCGCATATTTCACGTCTCAAGTACGCGTTTATCGCCTCCAATTCGTACGAAACGTCAGGTATGACGATCTCCTCGTCGTTTTCGCCAAAGTAGAATCGATTGTTTCCAATGTTAGCGCTGATGTTCGGTATCGTGTAATAAGTTTGCAAATCGAGCAACCCCAGCTCGTATTCGCCATTGCTCAGTTCTATGGGTGGAAAGTGGTTGGACGACAGTACGCTGCTTCTCCCCGACAACGTGAACGTAAATGAATTTTTCGAATGCATCGTGCAGAGAGAGAGAGACTCTTTCCAGAGAATTTATAACACAGTTTCTCGGAGAAACTTTACACACAATTGTCCACACACGCTTTCGTCGTAGTTTTGAAAACGTTTGTGATTATATAAGATGATCGCGTTCGCGCCGAAATAGCGAATCAACTCGATCGGCGGTCGAAGATTTCCAAAACTATCAAAATATTTGATACGCGAGCCGTGTTTTATATAGGCGACCCAGTGCGTCCCCGGCCCACGACTATTATCTAGATTGACTATACCTCGCTCGTTTACCCACGCGCGCGGCGGCAAATCGTCACGCATGAAAACTCCGCGAAAGTACGGTAATTCTTTACAGATGGCCATCAATTCAACGTCTGTTGTCGAGTTGTCTTTCTTCGTTTTTTTTTTTCTTCTTCTCTCCCCCCTTTAAACCTTTCCCATGCTTATACGGTGCGAGACGTAACCCACGACCCTCCATGGCTCGATTGTGTCGCTCCGCTTCTCGCAATTGTTTCTTCGCAGCTTTTGCATCGTTTATGACTTTGACTACTCCCGCGGCACCACCCGTCAATGCTCCTATGGCCGACAAAGCAGGCAACAACAACGGCAGAAAACCACCGCGTTTGGCGATCGGGAGAATTCTTTTCTTTTTTCTCTTTTCACCTTTTTTCTTTATCAAGCCCATGCCCAATTTCGTTTTAACTTTCATGGCTGCCAACACTGCCGCTGCGGACACCTTCTCTCCCAACGCAGCGTCTCCAGACGTTAGCCGATGCAGCGCTCGATTCGCCAAAACGCGATCGGCCGCGTGACGATTTTCAAGATCCTTGTACTGCGAATACGCTATATCGTGCTCGCGACAAGCCGCATCCAACGGATTGATTCCTCGATCTCCACGAGCTAATCGCGCGGGCAGTTTCGTACCGGGTCCGCAGAATTGATAACCAGGTATATGCAATTCAAACGGTAACGCGTTTATAGCTCTGTTTAAAATCCCCTTACCCGTATGCGGACTGAAACGTTGTCGTCGTTGTCGTGAACGGTGATTCGCGCGCATAAGCTATTTTTCTGCTCTCTCTTTTTTAAAAAGAAAAGAACACGTTCGGAGGGGTGGGGGGTACGAAGAGTGACTGATACCGACGGTGTTTGAGCTCTCGTATAAATACTACCCACCCACCCCCTCATCGAATCAATCGGATCATGCGTTTTGTAAGACAATCTTTGGATATTCGTGTTCCAATGTGTCGCGCGTTCGACGATTGCGACGAGACGATCCGAAAACACGGATCATTGTTACCATGCACTGTACGATGCGTCATAAGCGGTCCGTCAGGATGTGGTAAAACGAACGTTATGATTAGCCTGTTGGAAAGTGTGAACGGACTACGATTCGCAAACGTTTACGTGTACTCGAAATCGCTGAATCAACCAAAATATCGATACTTGAGCAAACTGTTCTCATCCGTGGGGGAGGATGTAGGCTACTTTGCGTTCGCGGACAACGCTGACGTAATCCCCCCAGCAGAGGCAAGACCCGATTCGATATTCATCTTCGACGACGTGGCGTGCGACGAGCAGGATATCATGAGAGAGTATTTCGCGATGGGTAGACATTCGCACGTCGATTGCTTCTACCTGGGTCAATCGTACGCGAGAATTCCTAAACATTTAATTCGTGACAATGCCAATATGTTGATTCTATTCAAACAGGATACCATGAACTTGCGTCACATTCATCAGGATCATGTAAATACCGATATGTCGTTCGAGACGTTTAGCGCGTTATGCGCGAATTGCTGGCGAAAGAAGTATGGATTTCTCGTAATCGATAAAGACAGCCCTGCGAATCATGGTCGTTACAGACGCGGATTTAATGAGTTTGTCGTACTGTAACGGACACAGTTGTTCGGTAAGGGTTGTCGGTGCTGTATCGTGGTTGTAAATCTCTCTCTCTTACGCTTCCAATCAAATATGTCGATTCGAAATGAAAAGAAGGAGAAGCTGCGAGCTTCGATCGCGAACGAAATAGCGAAGACCAGCGACACCATACGTAAAAAGTATTTAGCGTTGAAAGTTGGGAAAATGGCGACCGAGGAGAATTTGCAAGTGAATTTACGACCGATCGTCGAACCGTTGAAAGAGCTAGTTCAAAAAACGGCTACTGTCGACCCGAACGCGTTCTCGGATATCAAGGAAACGTCATCCCCTCCACCACCACGAAAGAAAAGAAGATACACAGATATTGAAGGAACGTCGCAGTCGTCCTCTATGAAAAAAAGGAGGATCAATGACAACGACGACGGTGAGATCGAGCCGCGACAGGATACCTCCGAGTCGTCGAGCCCGACAGCTTTAGAAATTTCGATGCGTGATATTTTTGAAAATCCTGAAACGCATCAAGAGGAAAATCAACATCTATCCGAGAATTTAGGACCTTTGGCGCGCGAGTATTTAGAAAAATTTTTCACCGGACCATCGAAAAATTCCGACAACGTGTACGGGGTGTATCTCCGAGACGATAAACTGATGCTGGGAAATTCTACGTTCGATGTGGACAGCAACGATGATATCATCGTTAACGGAGAACGGTGTGCGGGGACTCGCGGTCTTTACGAATTGATATTCAATAAAATACCTGATGAGCGGTTGTACACCGAGGACGATAAGAACGCGTACAAAAGAATTCTCATTCTTACGGATGCGCATCGACGCAGGAATCAGGTAATAGGAAACAAAGGTTACAAGTATAAGAAAATTATAGGGCCATTGTTTTCGTCGCGAGGTGGAGGACGGATTGAACTTCCAACTTTTATGCGCGTAACCAACCATCCAATCGATTACGTGCATTGGGACGATCCGAACGAACTCGTCGATCGTCTGAAATTGTTAACCGCTTCAAAGTACGCCGGTCATTCCAACCATGACAATGAAATAATGTCGATAATCGAAGAACTTCGCGAAGCTGGTATAATTATAAATTAAAGCGCATGCGTTCGTCGAGTCAGTGACTAATGAAACGTCAATCGATGAAATTGTTACGGCTCATAAAAAATGCGTATTCGTCTTAATTGTTGCGAAACGAATCAAACGATATCATCGAGAGAAGACGACGACGACGACGACGACGGTGAAAGCTTGAACTTGAGATTTCAAAGTCTTAGGATAAAACTTGATGAGATATTTCAACGAATACAGTGGATCGAAGAGCAGGTAAAACGACTGTGCAAGCGATACGAGTTGTTGATAACTGAAGAAGAAGAAGAAGAAGACTAACTCGAGTGAAAAAAATGTCTATCAATAAATTTGGTATGGTGCTTCGCGAAGCGAACAAACACGAGTCGAATGTTTCTCCGATTTTCTATCCAGGCGTTTTTAGAAGTTATGTGCACGATAACGCTATATGTTTGAACGACGATGCTAAATTGTACGATGCGAAAGGTACGAGGATCGGACGCGTGGCCAATCCCGAGGCAAACGATCACGCTGCAACCAAAGTATACGTGGACACGCTTAACGCGAAGCTCGAATCCGAGATTGTGAAAAAACTGATCAAAGAACTGGAAACTGCTAAAGAAACTATAAAGTCTGACATATTAGCTAAACAGGATGAAAAACTGATAGAAGAACTGGAAACCGCTAAAGAGAGGATAAAGTTTGAAATACTGGCTATGATGCATGGTGTTCGATACGATGTAAACGAAAATATGAAATCAACCGATTCACGTATCGGGCATATCTTGAAGGATGAACTATCCATCTTGTGATGAGGGTAGGAAGTTAGCCGACATACATTACTAAACTGTAACGTCATATACGTTATATACCTTCAGAATAAGCTTTCATGATCAACCGACCAACCGACCGACCGACCGACCGACCGACCGACCGATCGACCGACCGACCGACCGACCGACCGACCGACCGACCGACCGACCGACCGACCGACCGACCGACCGACCGACCGATCTTGACAGATCCATAGATAGATGTACAACAACCATCATACTGTACCTGTACCTGTACCTGTATCTGTACCTGTACCTGTATCTGTTCTGTATTATCATTATTAAGAAGCACTCATCATAAAAAAATCATCAATCTTGAGAGAGAGCTGCTGGGAAACAGAGTGGAGAGAAATATAACTGAGATTTTAAGAAAAGTATATATGGGAAAAAAGACTCGATTGAAAAGCGAGTTGAGGAGTGACAGCAAGAGACATCGGTTTCAACGAGCTGAATCAGTCATAGTTTCAATTATTGGGGGGAGAGAGAGAGACGATGAGTAAAGCAAACGTTGTGGACGAGCTGCATGCTCAGGCGAGACGTTTTTACCCGCGTAGACGCGTGATCCTGCGGGGATTCGATGATCTTTGGCAAGCCGATATAGTCGACGTTCAAAAATACGCGCGAAACAATCGCGGACATCGATATATTCTCACGATAATCGATGTATTTAGCAAATACGCATGGACGGTTCCTTTGAAGAGTAAAAATGCGAGCGACGTGTACAAAGCTTTCGCGTCGGTGTTGAAGAAGGACGGTAGAGCTCCGAACAACTTGCAAACCGACATGGGGAAAGAATTCTACAATGAAACGTTTCAAGACTATCTGAAGAGTCGCAACATCAACCTTTATTCTACGTTTAGCACTATGAAAGCATCCGTCGTGGAACGTTTCAATCGCACGCTGAAGAACAGCATGTGGAAATTTTTCTCGTTGAGCGGAAAATATCATTGGATCGACGAGCTTCCCACGTTGACCGAGAACTACAATAATCGAAAACATCGTACCATTCGTATGCGACCCGTTGACGTGAACCGTAAAAATGCCGACCACCTTCTGTCCACCGTGTATCGCAAGGTGAAGACTGCTGGCCCCGCCAAATTTAAACTCAACGATCGCGTACGCGTTAGCAAGTTCAAAACCCTATTTGACAAAGGATACACGCCGAACTGGTCAACCGAAATATTCAAGATTATCGCGGTGAAACGAACGAATCCTGTCACGTACCTCTTGGCCGACGCGAGGGACAAACCTATCGCCGGAGGATTTTACGAACACGAGATACGCGCGACAAAATATCCTGACATATACTTGGTTGAAAAAATATTACGCACGAAAGGAAATAACGTATATGTGAAATGGTTGGGGATGGACTCATCATATAATTCATGGATACCTAAAACAAATATACTTTAATTGTATTTCTACTCATATTTTATCAACTACACTTTATATGTAAGACTTATGTTAATTAATTTTTCTCTTCTTTTATTCTATAGGAATTGTGAAAAATGTAATTTACAATAAAATAAAATACAAAATTTAAATACACTTCTTGCAGTCTAGTAATGCGTGTCGGCTAACTTTCCACCCTCGCCACAAGATGGACCGATAGCGACGTTATCCCTATCCTTTCTCGCTAGTACATGAGCCGTCAACGATTTGTATATATACAGCCTCAACCGCATACTTCAACAGGAAAAACGTATCATTGGGGCGAAGGTTTTGAGCGAGCTCAGCGCCCGTCTTCTGGATCGTGCTAATCATGAGAAACCCGGTCGGAACGGTAACCAAACCATCGGTTTTCGGAAGCACCTCTTTGTAACAACCGATTGTAAAATGCTTCGCACGGCGGCAAGCATTGCAGAGACTCTAATATGGGTGGGACGGTAGGAGCTGATCAGCGTCCAGAAGACGGGCGCTGAACTCGCTCGAAACCTTCGCTCCAATGATATGTTTTTTTTTTTCTGGAGAAGGTGGAGCGCTTCGGGCAACGCTCGAGGATGGGGAGTTTAGTCATGCTGAAGGATATGATATATGATAAACATACAAAAGAGATATTCTCAAATAATTTTATTTTTAAAATAATGTATATATATTATAAACATACAAAAGAGATATTCTCGAATAATTTTATTTTTAAAATAATGTATTCTTACAAAGACCTTCTCAAATAATTTTTACATACACACACTATATACATATTTAATCTATTTTATGCGAACGCCGCGATGATGTCGGCGCACGAAGCCGCTAGTTCGCAATCGATCAATGAACTTTGATCGAAGGATTCGCTCTCGACGATCGCTTTCGTAACATTCTTCGCGTTGCTATACTTCATCGTACCGACGAAATTCATAAATTTAGTAGTCACCGCGGGAACATTATCGATCAACCATGAATACATGTTGTGTATGCAGAATTCAAGATTATACAAGTTATGCATAGTTTTTTCTGTGACATACAGAGCTTCGAACTGATTCGACAATTTGACTAGATTCATGCCATTGAGATTAACTATTTCTAACGTTACATCATCGCTCATTTTTCGACACTGTTTCGATGAAAGTAAATCGGAAATATACTCCTTCGTGCGCAACAGCTCTGTCCATGCGTCCAGGGAAAACGTGATCTCCTTACTGCGGTTATCTCCTATAGCCAGTTCCACGCAAATGTCATCGCCGACGCGTACACCAATTTCAAGATATTTGAAATAATTGCCGGCTATGGAATATCTCCGACTCAAGATCCGTGCGCTGCGCAAACTCCTCAATGATGACGATGATTGCGATATGGGCTGCTGCTGTTGTGAAACCCTGCAACAGATTACAAATAAAAAATTAGACATTTTTCTAAATTTCTTTTCTTTTTCACATTTCTTTTCTCTCTCTACTTACATATTATTTAGCCTCCTCTTTTTGTATGACTCCTCGGCGTGCGAACGTTCACATTCGGCGAGCGGGCGACGGTTGTACTGCATCGTTGATTGTAAAGCGTAATTAGCGATGGCTGTCTCGATCTGAAGCTTGATGCTCGGAATACGTCGTTTTATACGATGTTCCCCTACCACTTCCTTACCGATAAGATTGGCAAAATGGACGCATCCCCTCCCCGACAGTTATATACATATATAATCTCCCTACCACTTTCTTTTTACGACGATGAAAAATGATTTCTTAATCGATGTTGTAATGTCCCCAAGGAAGAGTATCGACCAAATTGCTGCAAATATACCGCTTATCGTCATGCGGGCTCAACGCTAATTTCTTTTCAGACATTGAATACACCTCATGCCGTACGGACACTATGCGATTACCGGTAACGCTCTTTTCCGTATGATTGCGAAGACATTCGACATAGTCTTCGAAACTTATATCTCGAGCGGTAACGTTTGTCCTGATACCTTTGATCTTTTTAGTATCCTGATCACCGTGCACGCGAATCGCATACATTTTCGAACGAAGTCCTACGAACTCAGTCATAATTTTACCGCCGTTTTCATCCTTCATCAAACCGAGCTGTTTATTGTTCGCGAGCGGAACACCGTAAACGTTGTTCGCGGCATAATTGCTTGTGTCGTATCTGTGGATATCGCGTTTCAACAGTTCCTCGTACGCGTCATCGCAAGCGATCTGGTATATCAAGCTATCCGTGTCAGTGTACAAAATCTTACAATTTTGCTGGAACTTTGGGTGCATGTACTCGTAATGAAAGCTGTACAAATGAAATTTTGAAATATCTAAAATTGACATGCCTACGTAGATTGGTTTGAAAAATTTAACTAGCAGCTTTTTCAGCTGAATCGCGACAAAGTCCTCGGAGAACACCGTGCAGCTATGAAAATTTGGTCTAGCTATCAATCGTTCGACGCCGTGTCTACCGCTCCACCGAGAAAGTAATTTCACGATCGTATGATTTCGAACATTCTCCATAGTTTTTCCAAACACGGCATTGTTCATTAATTTAAACAAATTTTTAGAAAAATCGTTGGTGGCGTTAGCGCGTAATTTCGTGTTCAAATCGATGTAGTTGTACAACCATCGTGACTGTCGAAACTCCAGAATTCGATGTATTTTCAGCAATTTCAGATTATGTTTTAAACACTGCTGGAGGTATCGGTAATGTACAACGTATCGTTCCTTATCGCGAAGCGTTGCCATCAACTTTTTCTGTGTACTCGAGTCGGTAGCCGTGTCGTGACTTGGACAAAACGGAAGATCCGCGTGAGCATCGTGAATTTCGCGCGGATACTCTAAATCTACCTCCAAAATGTATCCTACGGGACTATCTGCCGGAATGGATTCGACGTCGAAATTATCCGCGTTCACCCATCGAAAGTCTCTGTGCGGCAGAGGTTGCGACATTGCCCAACCGTACAAATTATTTACGTCGAAATACATTAAGTACGTGGACGGTTTGGTCGAGTCGTGCGTAGACAAATATTTATTGTTGGCGTGTGCATATCTGTGAGAACACTGGCTCAATCCGCCGCGTATTCCCCGCTCCACGAACAAAAGCATGTCGACGTCGGTCAACAACTCCAATTCGATCTTTGTCATTTTTAACATCACGTCCCACGCGAAACCGGGGAGCGTGTAATAATGCGCCGGATCGAGCTTGTAATTCTCGAGACAGTCGTTGCGAAAATTTTCAAACACATCCGCCAACAACAGCACGTCCAATTTTAAATATAAATCGCTGTACTGCCCAAGCGTTTGTACAGCGAAACGCGACCAAACCGTATTCGCGTGAAGGTAATCGACGTCGGATATCTCGCTGCCGTACAACCGATTATAAAATGCTTCACGCGGCGGCAAACACGTATCGCTTAATTTGTCGTACGATGTCAGATAGTCGTACGGAAAAACGCCTTTTCTGGTCAATAGTTTGAAATCGTCGCGGGAAAGATGTGCAAATTCTCCTCGCACGATGCGTAATTTACTTTCGTCCAAGTACGACGACAGCTTGTCCAGACTCGAGTTCAAGAACTTGAACGAGTCGATGAAGCGGAATTTCAAAAACTTTGCATACTTTCGCGCTTCACCCTGCTGTCTCTCGATAGGAACGTTCTTCGTGAAAGAGATATACTTCTCTTTCGTCAATGGCAACACGTCTATCCGCCCCTCGAACGAGTTAGCTAATTCTTTGATAATGAAATGGGTATCGTATCCCGATAAATTATGGAAAACCACGGGTATCACGTACGAAGATTGATAGCTTAAATTGCATCCGTTATGAGCCGGACCGCGATACGCGCCCGTGAAATGGCAATGATCGCGCACCCTCGTCGCGTCGGAAGTGTCGAACGGTTTCTCGCAGACATGACAATGCGTAGTCGTACGAAAATTTAACTTTTCTGTTTCGGTTAGCGGATTCATCGGTACCGTTCGGTCGAATATCGGCTGTAATTTATGACTCAGTTCGTACAACCTGTTCGCGAACCATGCGGTGCATCCCTCTTTATCGCGATAAACCTGATACTCGCACAAAGATTCGTCGTACCGGCAATGCATGTAGTATCCTATGCTAAACGCGTGGTGGTGTTGATATTGTACGCGTGCCGCGCGGTCTTGTCCTTCCCGCCCCTCGGGCAGCAGCAGGCACTCCAAGTCGGCATAGATTACGAACGGCGCCTGCTCTTTGTTTGTGTGGTTCTTAAACCGTAACCACTTATCTTCTTCCGATATTGGAAGCTCCAGAGCGCAATCGTTCATCCGTTCACAGTCGACCGTATGAACGTTTAATCTCTCCGGCGTGGCAAAATATTGCAAGCACCTGTGGGAAGATGATAAAATTATGTTTTTTCCTTCAAACAATTTTAAAAAACAAAAAAATACAACTTACCGATCGCAAATATACTTCTGATGATTATTCTTGCTAAGCTGTGGTGAAACCAATCGTGATAGATTTCGTATACACATGAAATGGCCGTGCGTCTTTGCAGCATTCTGTAGAAACAGCAAGTTGACGTGTCTTCCCTCCCGTTTCTTCTCGGTCAAATGCAGCGTTACGCATTTCTTGCGCACCCATTCGAACACGTTCACGGAAACGTTGTTCTCTCGTTCAAATTTCCGGATGTCTTTGAACGATATAGGTAGTTGAAAACCTTCGGTTTTCGGAAGCACGTCTTTGTAGTCCGGATACGCCGACACACGCGACGAATTTCTCTCGGCCGGATAAAGACCCGCCACGATCGCCCAGAAAAAGCATGCGTCGTCGTTGCTGATCACGTTCACGACCGCTCTTTTCAGCTGTATCACTCTGGGCACGCTGCATGCGACGGTGCAGCCGGCTTGCAATGGCTGGTATTTGCTAAAGTTTACAATCAAATGCAGTATCTTTGACAGCGCCCACCCGCTGTCTCGCTCTTGAAACTCCTCCAACGATGTCAAAATCGCAGGCACAACGTCTTTCTGGTACCACTGCCGTAGATTGCTCGTCCGAAACAATGCAACGTTCCGCGTGCCGAAACTTTTCACGGAAACCTCGTTGGCGCGCTGCATGAATTCCGCCTCCAACGTTACGTTAGCTTTCAACGATGAATGCGTGTTTAAAAATTCTGTAACGCGTCCTGTAATTATTCGTTTTGCGTGCTGCAGAAATTGTTTCGGGTCGATGTGTTCGACGTTGATAACGATGCCGCTCGATATGCGACTTTTAAACGCCGACTCGATATTTTCCCAACGAAGCGTCGACGCTCTCGCACCCCTGCGATCGTACAAACCTCTACCGACGCGCGACGAGGAAATACGATGATTCAACGAAACATTTAAAGTTTTCATACGGCACATAATCGATGTTAAACTAAATTTCTCGCCTATCGACAATTGTTCCTTTGTACACGATAGATAATTTACACAACACTGTAGAGACTCGATGTACGAGCGATGCCATTCGCGATACTCGTCCATGGTTTTCACTAGCATTGACATGCGTGTCAAACACTTTAACATATTTTTACACGTTTCAATCATTTTGCTACCTCACGCACGATATACTTGGAATAACTTTAATGCAGCAAACGATGGAACGTTCGCGTATGACTGCATTCGCAGCCTATCGTGCCCTACTGATTCATTTTGATACCTTCCACCCCCTCCCCCCCACTCCGTACAATACAGAAGAGGAAAGAAATGATAAGGAGAGCGAAAACAGAGGTCAGATATCGCGGCTTGGCGACTCGATGTCGGTCGTCGAAAGGATGTTGATATTACGAATATACAATAAAGACGAGGAGAGAAATGATAATGAGAGAGAGAGATGTAATTGGATCAAAGGATGTTTATTTAAAAAATGATAAGCCGAATGAGAACAGAGATCCGATATCGCGACTCCCGCCGTCGACAGGATGTTTATATTATTATAAACATATCAGGCTCACGCAATACCAGGAAGCCGATCTTAAACGTAATACCTGGAAAACTAAAAATCCCCCCTCCCCCACCCCCCTCGCCTACGAACGGTGGCTTACGCAATACCACCATGAAAATTCCCCTCACCCCGCCCCCCGCAAAAATATGCTCGCGCTATACGGTAAAGTGCCGGTAAGGTAGGAATCTACCCACAATGATAACTGTGAGTTAGAACCGGCATATATATCCTACTGTTTTACTTTCTTTCCGTATAACGGCCCTATGTGGTATGTACGTACGCGTTCGATCGACGGATCCGAGTCGCGACATGTGTCCGAGGGACTCATATTGCTGTAGAAATTCGTTATATTCGCGTTTAACATTTTTGTCGTTTTGGAGTTTAGTGGTTAGACGCGTCAAGGACGAGACCGCTCCGCGAAACGAATCGCCTAAGAAGTCGCTTGGCTTCGGCTTGTTAAACGGTAATCGCACGATAAAACGACCAGTGTCATCGCGACTGTACGTATCGACGAAGTGTTGTTCGCATTGTTGCTCCTCTTGCGTGAGGAGTGAAGCCGACGGAATCGATTCGCTTTCCCAAAATCTGCTCAGAGCTTTTTCAAGCGGATCGTTGATGCTCGTATGATGAGCGAGAATTGTCGGACGCTTTAGCTTATCATCAGATGCTTGCCCGGACAAAATCCACCCGAACACGGTATTCTGCGCTATTGGCCCCGCATTACAACTACCTCGAAGTCCTGGTTTAAGAATTCGGCCAAAAAGTTCAGCGCCGATCAACAGATCGATACGGTGATTCGACGTGGGATCTTGATCCGCGAGCGGCAAATTCTTGAATTCGCGGTAATTCTCGACATTGATCCGCAGCGGTGCGTATTGCGTGATATTTCGAACAACATATGCGCGTGTTGCCACGAGCGGCTTATCTCCGTCGATGTGACCTATCCTAACGTGCGAACTATAATCGATGCTATTTGCATTATTGCCGCCGAGTCCAGTTACCGAAACTGGTGTTCGCATTTTTTGTAGTCGTAGATCCTGAACTAGGTTTGTCGAGACAAACGACGATTGCGAACCTTGGTCGAGCAATGCACGAGCTACTTTGGCACGTCCATCGAGTGCGTATACTTTCACAATCGCTGTCGCGAGAAAGACCGCTTTACCGCCATTCGTAATTGTATCAGCAAAATGCAACGCGACATTGTTAGACGTCTCGCTGGGAGACTGAGAGGCTGTGTCGTCAGAATTGACAGCTGATGACTGCTTGTTAGCAACTTGAGCATGCGTAGAATCCGAATTGATCAGAGATGCATTATTAGACGCGACGCGTACTTTATTACCGTCGCTTCCTCTATCTCCTCGGTGGAGGAGTGTATGATGCTTTTTTCCGCATTCTCGACAGACGCTTGTGCTCTTACAAAGAGATACAGTATGATCATGTCTTAAACAATTAATACACACGCGACGCGGTTTCAAGAAATCGAACCTAGCGCGTGGGTTAAGTTTACGGAACGCGTTACACTCGCGAATCGAATGCGGCGCGGTACAAAAAACGCACGATTTTAATTGGACTTTGGTTTCTTCTACTACATGCGCGCTAGTCTTCACACGCGTTTGACCGTTGATTTTTCGAATATTCTCGGGTGCGGATGGAGATTCGTCTGTTAACTCGAGAGCAGTTGCCTTTGTTACTAGGAATTCTTCGACAGTATCGTACGAAGGATACTCTTTCTTTTTGCCGAGATGCTCGTGCCAGTCTGTGTTCAATGTGGAGTCAAATCTACTAGTTATCAAATAAACTAAATGATCTTCAGCGCTCACATGACCCAATTTCTTTAACGCTTCTAAAGTATTACGGAATTTCAACGTGAATTGTTGCAGTGATTCTAGACTGTCGTTTCGTATTGTAGAAAACGAATGAAGCTGTTTCAGCAGAGAACCGACTATAATTCTTTCATTGTCGTACGTATCTTTGAGTCGATCCCACGCGATTTGGAAGTTGTCTTCCGTAATATCCAAATGTTCCACTGCCGACAGTGCATTACCGGACAAACAGCTAAACAAGTATTGCAGACGAACTACATCGCTTAATTTTACATTTTTTATGATACAGGAGTGAAACCGTGCTTCGAATGGTTTCCACTTGGTGTAATCACCGTCGAATCTCGGCAAATCGGTTTTCGGTAGTCTTATATAATCTACATGACCCACCGGCTCGTTTGAATTTGAAAAAGTGGAGTTACCTACTGGTGACGAGGTCAAACCTGGACGCAATTTTGCCAGATGAGTACTGATGTACATCCAAGTTTCGTCATACGTCTCTGTGGCCATGTCCATCATCTCTTCTTTAAAGTAAAGGTGATCCTTTTGTTTCAAATCGTCCTGTACACAGGCGTGCAGGAAACCGTCTTGCTGTCTAATATTTGCCCAGGTCTCTTGTAGTAGTGTCATCCTTTGCTCCAGGTACACGATAGTAAAGTTGTTCTCTCCCTTTTTCTTTAAATTCGGGAGGAACTTTTTCAAATATACGCACTCGTGTTGTTGTCGAAAGAACACGCTGTCGAACGTGTCGACCGCTAATGACTTTGAAGTCATTTTTCACCGTCTTCGCGTATGAGTCACGAGAATTTCAAACGACCGTTATTCGAAAATCAATATCGTTACCAACGTTTCTCACCGACAATCGCACTGTACCGTTTTCTTCTAACAGAATAAACCACTAAGAAAAACTATCCGGCTCGAAGGACCATTTGTTCAACCTAGAGCCTCGCGAGAAATTAGAGGAAATCACTGAACTTGAATGAGTTTGCAAGGTGGTTGAGGATTGCTCAAAAATGGCTTCTCTTTGTGGGAGATTCGATAGAATGGACGGTAGCAGGATAATAAGCTGAGATCTTGAGTAAAGCGTTTGATCGAACAGTAAAGCTATATTCCCAATAAACAAATATAAAGAACACACCGAACTTCTCGCTCGCACGATAACAAATTAAAACCCGAATACACTAATAACCCAAATTACAAAAAAAATATAACAAAATGTGACACTAAACGCACGGATTCGCAAATGATCGGAAGCTCCAGAGTATGCCTCGCTCGACCTAACGCGTGCTATTCGATCTACGTCTGATAATCGAGTGTGTCCTCTGCGGTAACGCACGAGCACACGTCGATCACGAGATGACCTTACAAGTTACCTGTACGGCTCCCAAACGTGTCCATTTGCTTACATTTTAAAACGTCTCTAACGGCAAACGTACAAGGTGTCTACCAAACAAAACAATTCTTGCTCATCGAGAGTTCCGTATCAACCGTTACGTTCGTGTCACACGATTACATAATGTGTCTAACAAATAAATATTAATATTTTAAAGGTATAGGTTTTTTCCCTTCTACGACACTTCTTTTTAATTTCATTTTTTTCTTAGTATTTCGATTTCCGTCCTTGAAAGCTCGAATATCTATTTAAAAATCTTATGTAAAGTAATATTACGTTTGTCGGTAAAAAGGGAGACTGCTACGCATTTACACAGCAGAAATTTACTTTATTGACAGCTTCCACAATGGTGCGACCTGCCCTGTATTCTGAATAACGGCAATCGCCACATTAGTGCTGCCCTCTTACGGCTGTAGATTCCTTTTTTCCAGGATTATATGCTGTTGAATAATGGAAATTGCCCTTGTATACGAAAAAAATATGAGTTTTCAGGGCGCTTGAGGCCTAGATTGATCTTTTATCTAGCGTTTTTGACTACTGAAAAAACCCGTGTTTTTATTATCACGAAATAAGAACGCGAATACCGCACCCTTGCAATCCTGCATTTGTGCAGAATACCGGCCGGGCCTGCAGGGCCTGGGCTTGGGAATTCTGCAGTTAGGCTGCGTGCATTGGCGTGCACAGTGGCCTTGCAGACATAGAGCCGACTCGACCTAGAGCCGCTCGAAGCGGTGTTCGGCCCGTAATCTGCAGGTCAGGGGCTCTGCAGGCTGGGCAAGGGAGCAGACCGCGCTATCTGGGTATATATTACTTATATATCTTACTTTTGATTGTTGCTGGAATATTAATATTTATCTTAATTTTTCTTTCGCAGGTGCCTGTGTGAGGCTTTGCATCTGTGGGTTGGATGCTACGCTTATTAATTTTGCTATTTATTATTCTATTTGTTCGCGCTGGTGTTGTCTACGTCTTTCTAATGAAGAACAGAATATAGGTTCTTAGATAGCCATGAGTACATGTGATCAATACAATATTCCAAGTCAAACAATTTTTTCAACGTTTTCTGAGTAATGTATATACACTTAGTCGAATTCGATAATTTTGCATCCTTCACATAATCATTTATCCGACAGAATTCCATGGTTATATCACCAACATGCACAGCATTCCCTAAGTTGACAATGTTCTGCAGAATATCTCCTCCCTTTCGTAGAAAATCTTTCCACGTAGCCATAGAGAATTGAATTTCATTGCCACGATTGTCTCCTATAGCCAACTCAACGTGACAGCAACCACCAATTCGAATTCCAATGTCGAGATATTTGTAGCATGTATTTGTCAAGGGATATTTTCTGCCCAATATACGCACCGCGCGCGTGATCCTCTGTTCTGAATTATCAACCCTGATAAGAAAAGAAACAATTAGGAGAGAAATTTTTTTTCAATAGTTACAAAGAAACAATTATGAACAGTATTTTTTTTGTTGCAGTTGTTGGAATACTTACTGTGTGTGTAATTTCGGAGGATTGAACTCATTATTCTCTCGCGCTGCTCGAGAATTGACATTTGCAGACCTCATATTTGACACTGTGCCGATCTAACCAACAATGGCGTTTTATAGCTTCTCTTACTCCCATTCTCTCCAGTTTCTGAAGGATGGGGGGATATCATGCTAACACTTTTTTAAAACATGATACCGGATGCAGGTAAACCCCCTTCCCTCGCTTACTGTTTCGTTGAGAATGGTGGAGTTGGAAGAGGAGACTGCAAGATGGTTGCCACGTGCGCGAGAAAATGGAGTCGCTGTTTGAATTTTGCTCAATCGAAATATTTATTTTCACTAGTGCGGGCCTGTAGGGAACACGAGTCACTCGCGATACAAAAGTCCGCACAAAATGTCGAGTACGACGAGGCTGGGAAACCGCTTCGTTGGTTATTGACGACGGCGACACGTGGTCTATTTCGATACGATTTCTAACGAGATAATTTGCACGACTACCGGAACAGGAATGGCTCGCCGGAGACGATCCGCTGGTTGCCGATATCAAGGCTCGATTCGCCGGTTGGGTGGGGGTTGACAAAAACTATGACCTAAGCAGTGGGTCTTCACAACAATTTCGGTGTTTGCTTTTGCCAGTCGAATAGGTGTCAACCAGCGGTAATCATTTTCGCCGAAAGCGTCTTTCGACTATCGCGCTGGCGGTTGGGACGGCACCGAACATACCGCCCGCCTCGAATGATTACATTCGATGA
This sequence comes from Lasioglossum morio, assembly GCA_916610235.2. NCBI lineage: Eukaryota > Metazoa > Arthropoda > Insecta > Hymenoptera > Halictidae > Lasioglossum > Lasioglossum morio. The sequence goes on along the minus strand of CAKAJA020000639.1, from coordinate 54,493 downwards.
GAGTACAAGTGCGGTTTTTGATTGCTAACAATGTTACTCAATGAATCACAGGTGTTTGGTGTAGGGGAGTGATTGACTTTCATCCCCTGAGTTTTCGACCGGTTGGGTGGTCGGATGAGTGGAGTCGTCCGGGCAAGTGGGTGTTCCGCCCGCCATGACGGATTGCGTTTCCAAGTTAATGTCTATTGGCAGAAAACAAATTTTCTCTAGCGGTCGTTTGAATTGGGAAAACTGTGTCTTTACCGTTACGACTCGGGTAAGTCCGTCTTGTCCCGGGTGACATTCACTTATCCGACCGAGGGCCCAGCGGGCTGGAGGCGCATTTGGATCCCGCAACAATACGATTTGACCTCGCTTGGCCAACCTTTGTACGACTCGCCATTTCGGTCTTTGTTGTAGTGTATGCAAGTAATCGCGCGACCACGACTTCCAAAAACCTTCGGATAGACGCTGCACCAGTTGCCAACGAGAGAGTCTATTCTCGCTCAAATCGAGTGTGCTTGGTTCGGGATGGCTAATGATTGGTGCTCCGATTAAGAAATGTCCTGGTGTTAACGTCGAATAATCGTCAAGGACATCGGAGACGGCATCTAAAGGTCACGAATTTAAGCATGCCTCTATCCGGCATAGCAGCGTGGCCATTTCCTGGTACGTAAGAGTATGTGCGCCGATGCACCTTTTCAGGTGGTGCTTTGTGCTGCGCACCGCGGCCTCCCACAAGCCACCGAAGTGTGGCGCTGCGGGAGGTAAAAAATGCCATTCTACCCGGTTGGCGGCGACTTCATTTAGGAAGTCAGACTGGCGGATGGCATCGCGATGAGCTTGAGTTAATTCGCGGTCCGCGCCTCGGAACGTGGTTCCATTGTCGGAATACATACTCTGTGGCAAACCTCGACGCGCTACGAATCGGTGGAAGGCGCTTATGAATGCTTGCGAGTCATAGCTTGAAACTAGTTCTAGGTGGACCGCTTTCGTGGTCATACAAATAAAAACACTGATGTACGCTTTATGCGATTTATGACTGCGACCCGACGTTATTCGTACAAATATGGGTCCGGCATAATCGACGCCGGTGTGGGCGAACGCTCGCGACTGAGGAGTGACTCGCATGCTTGGCAAGTCCCCCATGAGTTCTGTTGGAACCTTGGCTGCTTCACGAGCGCAGGGGACACACCGATGCAGGATTGATCTTACCGTAGTACGTGCTCTCAGGATCCATAATTCTTCCCGAAGGGAGGCAAGTGTTAAGGAGGGACCTCCATGCAGTGTTTTCCGGTGATGGTGCGAGATAATGAGGGTCAGGAGTGGGTGAGAGCGGAGAACTATCGGGTGTTTTCTTGATTCTGAGAGGTTGGAGTGTTGCAGCCTGCCTCTTAATCGTATCAACCCGCTTGAATCAAGGTAGGGGTTCAGTTTTGATAACGGGCTTGAGTTCGGTATTGGCCTTTTTGCTGCGAGTTTAAGCAACTCGTCAGGAAAGCATGCTGTTTGAATGATTTTGTACCAGTACAATTTGGCGGTTTGGACCTCGTCCGGATGCAATGATAATGGCGGGTGTAGGTGTACTGGGCGACTTGTTCTGAGCGACACCGTGATGGGTTTATGGAGGATTGCCTCAGCGAATCGGATGATATAGGCGGTTACCCGAAGGAGTTTGTTCCAAGAGGAATATCGAGTCTGAAGGTCCCAAGGTTCGAGGGTGGTGGTTGATAGACTTTGTACTGGGTTCTTAGCTTCTTCGGGAGTAATCTCCTCTCCTGCGTCCGGTTGATTTGGCCAAAATTCAGGAGCGAGCCGAAGCCACTGTGGACCATTCCACCACAATGGATGAGAGATCAGCTCCGGGGCTGAAATGCCCCGTGAAGCGCAGTCTGCGGGGTTATCCTCTGACGGGACATGAAACCACTGGCCGGTAGGAATCAACGTTTGAATTTCTGCGACGCGATTGGCAACGAAAGTTTTCCACGTCGCAGGTGGTTTGCTGAGCCACGCTCGCGTAATGGTCGAATCTGTCCAGCAGACGCATGGAAGGGTCGGTTTCTGAAGAGCTTGCTGAACACAGGCGAGTAACCGTGCAAGCAGGTGGGCAGCGGTTAACTCGAGACGAGGAATGCTCACTGTTTTGACTGGTGCTACCTTTGATTTTGCCATCAACAGGGAGACGGTGACCGTGCCGTCGAAGGAAAGGACGCGAAGATAGGCTACCGCGGCATAAGCTACCGAGGACGCGTCGGCAAAGCCATGAAGTTGGATTTTATCGGTATCGGCTGTTTGGCCAGTCCATCGCGGAATTTGAGCTGACTGTAAGTGGTGAAGGAGAGAACGATATCGTTCCCACCTAGTTTGAAGTTCGATTGGAAGGGGGTCGTCCCAGTCGCATTTCAATTTCCAAAGGTGCTGAATAATTATTTTTGCGGTGATGACGACCGGCGCTGCCCACCCAAGAGGGTCGAACAGCTTTGCTATGACTGACAAAAGTCCGCATTTGGTGGATTTTGAGTGGCTTGAATTAGACAATTGAAACTTGAAGTGGTCACGCTCAGGGCACCAGGTAATGCCTAAAATCTTTAAATATTCATCGCTCCGGATTTCCTTTGAACCTGCGAGTCCATGGTCCGACGGGTCTAAATCTGACAAGAGAGACGACCGATTGCTTGCCCACTTGCGGAGCCGAAACCCTCCTTTCTGGATGAGGTCAATAAGTTGGTCACGTGTTTGACGGGCTAACTGAATATCGTCTGCACCGAAAATGCAGTCATCGACGTAAATTTGGTGTCGTAGTACAGGGACGGCTAGAGGGAAGAAAGAACCTTCGTCCTCAACCAACTGTTGGAGGACTCGTTGGGCTTGGAATGGGGCTGAGGCGGTACCATACGTAACCGTTTTAAGGCGGTATTCTTGTACCTGGTCAGACGGATCGGCACGCCACAGAATGCGTTGATAATCGCGATCTCGCGGGTCGAGAAGGATCTGTCGATACATTTTTTCTATGTCGGCTGTAAATACGAACCGACTTTGCCGCCATAATAAGATGACTGACGTTAATTCGGTTTGTAGCTTCGGTCCTATCAACAGCAAGTCGTTTAGTGATGTGCCCGTTGACGTGCGACATGACGCGTTGAAAACTACTCGTAGACGAGTCGTGGTGCTGTCCGTCCGCGACACTCCGTGATGCGGAATGTAATATATAAGGGAAGATGTCTCATCGGAGTGCGGCGCGTTTTCCATGTGACCAAGGGATTCATATTCCTTGAGAAATCGCGTGTATTCGGTTTCGAGAGTTGGGTTCCGTTTGAGACGACGTTCAGAGGACAGCAAGTGCGACAGGGCGGAGGGCCGGGACGCTCCTAGTTGGTTGGACAATTTGTCCTTAAAGGGGAGACGGACAACGTATCTGCCTTCCGACGTACGAAAGTGCGTGGATTTGAAATGCTCTTCGCACTTGATGTCTTCGGGACTGGGAAAATACTTGTGAGGGATCTCTTCAATTTCCCAGAACTTACGCAGCTCAGACTCAAATGTCTCATGCACGGTGCCGTGGGACACGTGGATTGAAGTGAGGGTGGAGGATGCGGGAGTGGCAACCGGGCCTGATAGTATCCAACCTAAGGCGGTGTTTTGTGCAACGGGTTCGGTTTCTGTACCCTTCCTAATACCGTCGAGAAGAATTACTCCGTATAAATCCGCGCCGATTAATAGCTCGATAGGAGTTGAACTCATGGGGTCCTTGTCCGCGAACTCGAGTCCTGAAAGGTGTGGATAGTGACCCGGCAATTTTGCTCGAGTCGGCTTGTACTGCGTCAACGATGGGACCGAGGACGGCGCTGGGGCGTCGCCAGTTGGGAAGTGCAGCATTGTATGATGCCGTTTGTGACAGAGCTTGCACGCCCGTGTGCTTTGACATTCTTTCACCGCGTGGTTTGCGCTAAAACAATTGATGCACCGTTTGCTTGCTCGAATGGTTTTGTATCGTTCCGAAGGTGTTTGATTACAAAATTGATCACATTGCTAAAGTAAATGATTAGATTGACATGCTGGACATGTTATGTTACTCGTCGAAGCTGTGTGCGACGTGATTGGCTTCGACTTGAGATGATTACCGGACGGTCGCGGCGGTTGTTTGGGTGTGTCGCCAGTGCCGGACTTCGAATCCTCGAGCGCATGAATCTGTTGCCCGAGAAATTTGTCCAGTTGATCATACGACGGGCACTCCCGATTTTCACCGAGCGTAAGTTTCCATTCTTTTCGAACCGATTCAGGCAATTTAATGGTAATGCAAAATACAAATATGTCGTCCCAGTGTTCGACTGGACGCTCGAGGTTTCGAAGAGACTGAATTGCTAGAGTTGCGGTGTCTCGAAGGTATGTAAGGTTTTTGGAAGTTGCTGTTGTGATTTTCGGTAGGTCGTAAAGCGCCTGAAGATGTACTGACACGAGACGACTCTTATGTTCGTACCTTTTCACGAGAATATCCCACGCTACGCTGAAATTCGTTTCAGTGATCGCGAGACGGCTGATCGCTTTACTTGCTTCGCCGGAGAGACACGTTAGCAGGTATTGCATTCGATCTACATTGCTCAGGGTGTTGTCGTTAAATACCATTGATTTGAAATTATCGCGAAATTGTTCCCATTGAGACATACGACCGTCGAACTTGGGCAGCTGCAATTTCGGAAGGCGCGACACTGATCGATAAGGAAGATTCGCGACTTGTTGACCGACAGCAGATGACTCACCGGTGATGGATCCGATTACCTCGGCCATGAAATCGGCAGCTTCGTTGAAGGCGTCCTCCCCAACGTTGAACTGGTTTCCTTTGAAATACGGATGTACTGCTTTGATGGAGTCGCTTGCCTGAGCGATGATGGCTCCGTCCAATTCTTGAACCTTGGTAAAGTTGTCCTTGAGGTTTGCGAGCCGCTGGCGTGTGATCGATACGGTCATTTTGGCCTGACCGAGCTTTTTAAAATTGCTGAGAGCTCGTTGGATTGAGCCGATGAGTTGCATCTGCTGAGCAAGTAACGCTTCAATGTTGTTCATTGCGTAATTGTAATATGGCGTGCTTTTTTCCGGCTGGGATACACTTGCGACGTGCTATGGCGTGATGGCAAGATGGCGGAACTTCTGCTCCGTGGAGAGTCCACGTGCGACTTCTTGTCGCCGTTGGCTTTTCAATGGGTTCGAAATTAACTGTTCTCACGACGTGAGCGGATTCTCCTCACCAATCCGGCTCGAAGGACCAATGTTTCGTTGAGAATGGTGGAGTTGGAAGAGGAGACTGCAAGATGGTTGCCACGTGCGCGAGAAAATGGAGTCGCTGTTTGAATTTTGCTCAATCGAAATATTTATTTTCACTAGTGCGGGCCTGTAGGGAACACGAGGCACTCGCGATACAAAAGTCCGCACAAAATGTCGAGTACGACGAGGCTGGGAAACCGCTTCGTTGGTTATTGACGACGGCGACACATGGTCTATTTCGATACGATTTCTAACGAGATAATTTGCACGACTGCCGGAACAGGAATGGCTCGCCGGAGACGATCCGCTGGTTGCCGATATCAAGGCTCGATTCGCCGGTTGGGTGGGGGTTGACAAAAACTATGACCTAAGCAGTGGGTCTTCACAACAATTTCGGTGTTTGCTTTTGCCAGTCGAATAGGTGTCAACCAGCGGTAATCATTTTCGCCGAAAGCGTCTTTCGACTATCGCGCTGGCGGTTGCGACGGCACCGAACACTTACACTTTTTCAAGTTTGCAAAAATATGCTGACTTTGCAAAATATGCTCGCGCTATAACAAGTTCGAACACGTTTGGCGTTCTTGTGGGAAACTGTCCTTGAAACATGATACCGGATGCAGGTAACCCCCCCCCCTCCCTCACTTGCATCATCTTCCAAGTTTGCAAAATATGCTCACTCTATAGAACTGACATAAGCGAAGGTCTAGTAAAACGATTTTTTTTTTTAAATAATACAATTTATTAAAAAAATCATCGTTCTTGTCGTTCAGTATATAATTTACATAGTTTAAATACATTTTCCATGGCACATACACCAGTATGGAATGCACATCTATGCAATCCCTTTGGCATCAACGATAATCTTGGAACGTCCTCCAGATCCACATCAAGAGCTTCTATTCCAGTTAATTTCCATAACCATTTTTTCTTTTCCAATCCCCTGACAATGACTTGTTGCGTATTTTCAAGAGCCAGTTTCAAACAACTTCCAGCTGTTTTGTACGAAACATACCCGTCTGCCCAACCGATTCCATGATGTTTGCGCGTTAACCATCGAACCTGACGTGCTTCAGTAGCATTCAATCGATGGAATTCAAATGGTGGCTCGAATATCCAGTGCAATAGTTTATTTCCATCTTGTAAAATGGCTGCTTCCTTTACAATGAAATCGTTTGACCCTGTCTTGAAACCTTGTAGATCAACGAACGATACACGGGACATCATGCACCCACCGCTTGTTAAAGTATTTTGCGTACGATGTTGCTCAACGGACTATACTCGACTATACGATCATGTATGATTAAGCAGTATGCAGCTGTATTCACAGGCACATTATCTCTGCACTCGAAATCTATGCGCACATCAATGGTTGCACTTTTAACAGATTCATTTTGACGAGAGCAGTCTATTACCACAAATGGGCCCCGTGATAAGAACTCTAATTCATCCAGTAGCGGCTCACTGGATCGATTATCATAATATGAGTTTTGAAATTTAGCATACATGTCGTAAAGTATCGCATACTTATTCTTTTCAAAATTCAAGTTTAGGTCATTATACGTATACGATTCGGAATTTAGGTACAACCTGTAACCGTCTTGGTTACACACCAAGAGATCGTACGATTCAATATCGATCCCCACCGCGATGGCTGTGACGTCGTACACCATCCTTGTCATAGATAACGATCGCAGATGTGATATAAATTTAATAAGATGCGCACGCATCGATCCCCTCTCGATCACGATCAAAGGAGGTCGATGCGAGCAGCAGAATAATGACTCTGCGACTGGATACGATCCAGATAACACGCTCTAGTCAGAGCGCTCTCGCATAGTCGCGTAGTTTCCATATTAAATCTTTGTACATTGCCAAGTAGGCAATCGGTTAAAATTGAAATTGAAGCCTTTCAAAGGCTAGTCCAAAAGTTCGCATAACGAAAGAATTTCTCAGTCTATTAACTTCGAAATTAATAGGGAAGTTATTGTAATTGCAATAATTTTGCAAAGAAATTATCATAAATAAATTATAATAGTTTCAACATTTATAAATCGCGAATTAACGTGAGAGCAGATAGTTTTGCGTTACATTGAAGATTTCATTCGAGATTGAAAATCGAAGAAATTGTATTCTACGTTGTGTGAATACAATACATTAAGATTACAGTGTAAGCCCATGTGAAGGGCAACTTGAGTTCTGTTGTGTGGTATTATTGAAAGATTTAACGAGTATTATCTTGTGTGATATTGCGATTTAATTTAAAATTCGAGATTGTTCTATAGAGCAACATAGCTCTACTTATTTTGCGGTTTGCACATTATTGAGAGAAAGGCAGTTTGCCGTGATTGTGTTCCATGCATGTCATGAAAAGTTTATTATGTTAATTATTGGTACACCCGAATTATATTGTTGAATGGTTTTTCTTGCTATTTCGAGGGCAAGTAGAATTGCGAATAGAGTCGCTCAGAGGTTTCATTTGTCGGAAGGAAGCATAGGCACGGGTTATAGCTTGTGAGAGTAACGACGCAGTGCGTTACTTCGATTTGGTACATCAGCATTGAATCCAGAGTGGGTTCGTGTTATTCGATATTTATAATCAAGTAAATAGCGAAAGATACACTGCTGAATTCACATAGTGAATTCTGCTCGGAATGGACAGTTGGAAAAATTCACATATCGCCATGACCACGCTTGCGTGCTCTGCCTAGATATTTGTAATTTATTCCGCCACGTTTTGTGATCGCCTAGTAGAGAAGGAGTCGATTGCCCTTCCCGGAAATATCCGGCAAGACCGATCGTTTGCCTGAGTTTGCTAGCCTGGTTCTTAACGAGGTTTATTTCAATTGATCCTGCTAAGAGCATACTCGTTTGGACAGGGAGAGTCGCCATGACCACGATCTTGTGCTCTGCCTAGACTCTCTGTCTGTTTTCATTCGAAAGTACGATCATTTAGTGAGTAGAAGCTTATTGCCCTTCCCGGAATTGTCCGGCAAGACCGATCAGTTGTCTATGTTCATTAATTTGATTTGTAATGTGTATTTGAATAACGCATTCTTAGAATGTGTGCATCTTCGTTAATAATCGTGTGAAAATCTTCCGAAAACGAATGAGAACCTCGTATACTGGTACATGCGAGTTCGGTTTCTTATAACCATTCCAATTCGAGGAATCTTGGGATTTCCGTCGCGCGGTCGTCGCCTTTCTTTTAGGTGTTTACGTTGCTATATATAAAAGTATTGTCGTAGCGGATGACAACAACCGCGTTATTGTAACAGTATAATCCATTGTGGAAGGGTTCCAGTGGATCTCATTTGTACACTTCTAATTGATAGAATATATTTTGTTCTACCCGATTTAAATCTCCAACAATTATTTGATTTTGTTATCACCTTTCCGCCATCCAGTGCCTGGAGGCACGAATCCTTTTCAACAGGGACATCGGGTCTCGTAACCAACCCGGTGTTGGATTTATATTATCACCATCCAAGGAATTCTACTGTACAAATAGCAGGAGCATCCAGATTGCCTTAGACTCGCCACGACCACGTTATCGTGCTCTGCCGATTCTGAGTAAGCAGGTCTGCGTGCAACTGTGAACGTTTACTGACATACGGGATCGATCGCCGCTCCTGTAATCATTCAGCAGTGCCGATCGAGACGCTGTATTGTCTAGCGAGATTTTCTAGCAAGAGCGCAGGGGATTCAATCATACAATTAGCAGGGGCATCCAGATTACTGCAGAATTGCCACGACCACGTTATCGTGCTCTGCCGATTCTGAGTAAGTAAGTCTGCGTGCAATTGTGAACGTTTACGGACATACGGGATCGATCGCCATTCCTGGAATCATCCAGCAATACCGATCGAGACGCTGTATTGTCTGCTCTGAATCCTGCGTTTCAAATAAAAGAAGGAAAGAGAGATTAACTTGTTAGAACACTTGCTCCACGGACGTCTCTCCACGGCACGTTTACCTGCCCTGCTGAGAATTGTTAGTTGCAGTAAGTGAAGACAACAAGTCTCTTCCAGGAGCATTCAGATTGCCATAGAATTGCCATGACCACATTATCGTGCTCTGCCGATTCTGTGTAAGTAGATCTGTATGCAACTGAGAACATTTTCCTGACATACGGGATCAATCGCCACTCCTGTATTTCACAGCAGTACCGATTGAGACGCTGTATTGTCTACATTTATTCCTTCATCCAACGGGTTAAATAGAAAATAAAAAGGGATTAAATAGTCTGGTTACAAACCGTATGTTTGACAGTTTACAATCATCGAAATGATTAGCAGTCTTATGCAGTTGATTCTTCTTATCATTCTGCAATGCGAATATGATGAAGCGAGGTTTCTCCAATTGTGTTACCGTCTTTATCGCCCACGTATGCTTCGTAGTTGTTTGTAAATGTGGATATTCATATAGATCCCAAGAGCGGAAACTCATAGGTATCATTTGCCCTCTCTCGAGAATGTGTAATAATGACAATTTGGTTACTTCTTCCAGATTTATGTGTGGCATACGCCACTGAACTTTGAATAATTCGATTTTAGGTTTTAAAGTATTAGAACCATTCAACGCGTTTAGATCGTTTCGCGATCGAATTAAGACCAACTCTTGACGCACGTTAACGGTAATCTTGTTATAATCTTCACCGAAACCAAATAGCATATTGAATGGTATGCAGAAATTGAAATCTTCGCCATCCAGTTTTCGATACCAGCCTGTGGTGGCCAATGCTTTACTTTTTCCAGGAGCGATGGCTACATATGTTTTTAACGAGGTTGTTATTCCAGGATTTCTACAGCGGTCTATTTCAACTCCGTTCAGTTCATAGCGAATTTCATCAAACATGAAAGCAGCGCAATTGGTATCGAGAGTAACATTGTTGCTTGTACCGTCAGGTGGAGTTTCTTCTGAAATGACTTTTCCTTCAATGTACAAGAAACTCTCACACGGTAGCGTATACAGATCCTGCTGGTGTATCGGTATCCTTATTTCATCACTATTTCCGAGAGTAGTATTAGCATAGGGATTATATGTGTGCACTTCTATCTCAGTTATACGGTTATCAGAAGTTGGCGCATTGCCAATGGCCAAAATGTCAGACATTATTGCTTTACAACAAATCCCAACGATTGTAGAAAACGTATGTTCTGCAAGCTCAGGTTCTTATCCCTCGACGATGGTGTGGCGCGAGATCGAATTACTGTGTCGATGAATGTATTTTTTGTAGTGATTGGAGGTTCGTCCGTTTTGTTATAGACAAGCATAATACAACACTTATTCGTAGATGCGCGGGTCCCGCCGTCTTACATGCAGTCTAACAGTGATTTCTTTTCCACGAAAATCAATCAAACGATTGTTTTGATCCACTAGACGTACTTCTAAATCATCTATTCGTCGCACGACGATCGGAAGATAAATGACTCGCGGTGGAGTTTCTGAGATCTTATAACCTGGAGGAACCCTAGGTGAAAATTCGTGAATAATGTGTACGGGTTTGTCATTACTGTATGATCCAGCTGTTATGCTACATTCCACTCTGATCACGTTGATGCTTATGATTTTCACAGGAGCGTCAGACTCATGCCACGTTTTAGGTGGGAGAATACGGTTTAGAGAAAATCCAAGTAGCGATCCTATGTTATTGGATTTCGTAAAATTAGTCTTATAGGAGCAGTATATTTCACTCTTCATCGTATTATTGTTAGCACGTATGATGAGCGGATATTCATCATCGTTCCCCGAATCACGTTCAGTTGGATATCGTTGCAGCATTTCCCGTTTCAAGTATTTATTGATTGCATCCAGTTCGTAAGATCCTTCGGGAATTACAATTTCTTCGTCATTTTCACCGAAATAAAATCTATTATTGCGACCATCGACGTTCGGTATCGTGTTAAACGTTTCAAAATCCACGAGACCCAATTCGTATTCGCGACTGTTCAAATCTATAGAGGGAAAGTACTGGACTGCGAGCAAACTGCTCTTACCCGTTAACGTTAGTGTTAACGATGATGGTGTCATGTTTATACGAACGGGTTAAAGCACATAATGAAATTTTATGTATCGAGAATGTGCATTTATAACGAGTTTTCTTCAAGAAATTTTACACACAGTTGGCCGCATATGGTTTGATTAAAATTTTGAAAACGTGTATGATTGTAAATAATTTTTGCCGAGGATCCGAAATATGCAATAAGTTCCACAGGGGGTCGCAGATTACCAAAACTATCAAAGTATTTTACGGTATGATTGTGTTTCACGTATGCGACCCAATGTGTACCGGGACCGATGCTTTCATCCAAGTTTACTATACCACTCTCGTTTACATTTGCTCTTGTCGGAAGACTATCGCGCATGTATACTCCGCGAAAATGTGGTATATTCTTTCTTCCTATATCCTCAAGCTGAACATTTGTCATTGGTTGTATCCCTAGTTTTTCATAGAGTGAACTTTTTTTTTTTCTTTAAACCGGTACCCTTTTTGTACGGTGCGAGATAAAGTCCGCGACCTTCCATAGCATGATTATGACGTTGCATTTCCTCCAACTGTTTTCGTGCAGCCTTGGCTCGTTCACAACCTTCGCTATTCCGGCAGCACCACCAGTCAACGATCCTATAGCTGCCAATGCAGGCAAGAGGAATGGGAGGAAACCTCCTCGCTTTGCTATCGGTAGAGTTCGCCTCTTCTTCTTACCACCGTTACCAGTGTTCTTCTTTTTCTTGATTCCCATCCCAAGCGCCGTCTTAGCTTTCATAGCAGCCCAAACAGTTGACGCAGTTATCGTCTCACCTAACGTAGCGTCCTTCGCAAATATACGATGATGTATAATTAGTTTTATCGATCGTAAATGTTGTTAATCTTAAACAAATGTTATCGGCGCTACGTTTTCGATCAATTTTTACATTAATATAGCTGTTTTACAATATACCCGACGTTTCGGTTCTGATTTGAACCTTTCTCAAGGGAAATTGCGTCTAGAAAGACAAAAAAATAAAAAAAAAACCAAATTTATATAAACCTTTTGTATATGCACTGTGACTAAACTATGTGATTTGAAGACTATTTGATACATACTTGCTATTACTTTAATATGAATCGTTTTTACTTTTCATAATTTGACTGAGTACTGATTGCTGTACTGGTTTAAGACGTACTAAATTTCATAAGAGCAATAGGACAAATCGATGGAAACAAACATGGAAAAAACTGACCTACCTAGACATATCGACTGAACATATTGATCGTTGTCATTGAAATCAAAAACTGGCGGTGAATTTGAAATTCTAATTTCCATCGATTTGTCCTATTGCTCTTATGAAATTTAGTACGTCTTAAACCAGTACAGCAATCAGTACTCAGTCAAATTATGAAAAGTAAAAACGATTCATATTAAAGTAATAGCAAGTATGTATCAAATAGTCTTCAAATCACATAGTTTAGTCACAGTGCATATACAAAAGGTTTATATAAATTTGTTTTTTTTTTTTATTTTTTTGTCTTTCTAGACGCAATTTCCCTTGAGAAAGGTTCAAATCAGAACCGAAACGTCGGGTATATTGTAAAACAGCTATATTAATGTAAAAATTGATCGAAAACGTAGCGCCGATAACATTTGTTTAAGATACGATGATGTGCTCGATCAGCTAAAATGTGATCTACCTTGTGACGATTCACCAAATCATTATTTTGAGAGTATGCAATATCGTGTTCTCTACAGGCCGAGTCTAATGGATTTATACCTCGATCGCCGCGAGCCAAGCGTTTGCGCAACCGTGTACCAGGTCCACAGAATTGATATCCGGGCATATGTAATTCAAACGGTAATTTATTTATCAGGGTATTTAGAAGTCCTGCTCCTCGCCGCCGTATGCAGGAGTAACAATCTTTTTTCATAGGTGGTCTCTCGATGAGCATATGTATGTGTCACAAGTATGGAAGTCATCTCTAGACTGATTGATATCTCTGAGCAACGTTTGTATAAATATTCCCCATACCCACACTTATCTGTTATTGTTGCAATAGTCGCGATGCGGTTCATAAGACAACCTGTGAAAATTCGGGTGATCTGTGACAGAAAGTTTGATAATATTACCAGAAATATTCTGCGACGTGGACCGTTATTACCTAATACTGTACGTGGTATAGTGTGCGGTCCTTCCAATTGTGGGAAAACTAATGTAGTCATTAGCATGTTGGAAAGTCCTAATGGAATGCGATTCGAGAACGTGTACGTATATTCAAAGTCGTTGCAACAGCCGAAATATCAATATTTGGAAAAGCTACTCTCATCCGTAGAAAATGTTGGCTACTTTACTTTTTCACACAATAGCGATGTTGTTCCACCTAACGAAGCTCTGCCGAATTCAATATTTATATTTGATGACGTAGCATGTGACAAGCAAGATGTGATTAGAGAGTACTTTTCCATGGGTCGACATTCAAAAGTGGATAGTCTGTATCTTTGTCAATCATATGCAAAAATTCCGAAACATCTGATTCGCGATAATACCAATCTCTTACTACTTTTCAAACAGGATAGTATGAATTTACATCATGTGTATAATGATCATGTAAATACAGATATGACGTTTGAACATTTAACGAACTGTGTGCAGAATGTTGGCAACAGAACTATGGATTTGTGGTTATAGACAAGGATAGCCCTATGCATAGAGGTCGTTATCGACGTGGATTTAATGACTATGTCATAGTATAATGGTATCATTTGACCACCACCCCGCGTTGTGATCAGAACATTGAACGGCTATTGAACGGTTGTTGAACGACATCGAACGGGTATCAAACGGAGGTGTTGAACGTACACGTTCAACGTAAAACAGGTGTCGAACGAGGTGTCGAACGTACACATTCAACGTAGAACGGGTGTTGAACGAGGTGTCGAACGTACACGTTCGACATAGAACGGGTGTCGAACGAGGTGTTGAACGTACACGTTCGACGTAGAACGGGTGTCGAACGAGGTGTCGAATGAGGTGTCGAACGGGGTGTCGACTTAGAACGGATATCGAACGATATTGAACGTTGTTGAAAACTCTTCCAATTGAGCATGGAACAAAATTCTGTTGAACAAAAACGGGAAAAGAGGTAAAAAGAAGTGTTAACGAAAGAGATTGCCAAGACGAGTGAAGCTATACGAAAAAAATATTTGGCACTAAAAGCTGGAAAAATGGATATCGATGCGGTGTTGGAACATAGATTGCAACCTGTGATAAGACCCTTGAAAGAATTGATTGAAAACACAAAACCGATTCCGAGCCCAATTCTTCAAGAGACACCTTCGGAGTCAGCATCTCCATTGTATCAGCAGCAATCGCCTATGTTTAATGCTACACCTGGATATCGTGAAGGTATACCTCCAGCATCATCTCCAGCACCACCGTTGCACGAACAACAACCACCTATGCTTAACACTACACTCCAATGTTATGGATTGAAGCCACCTGTGCTAAACGCTACACCTCGGTATCATGGATTGAAAAGAGTACGTGCGGAAACACCTTTAATACCTACACCTATTCGATCATCAAAACGACTTTGTCCAAATTCCAAACCTCCTGCAGAAGAAGTATGGACAGACGAAGCAGAAACACTTGAGTAAAATATTCTCGAAACGACAATGCGTGAAATTGTTGAGAATCCTGAACAGCACGAAGAAGCCACTACATATTTGTCTCAGAACCTCGGACCGCTGTCGCAGGAATATTTGAACTTCTTTTTCACAGATAAGAAAAAAGAGGTTGACCACGTGTATGGTGTGTACTATGATAAAAATACAATGATGCTTGGGGATAAGAATTTCGATGTAGACATGGAAGATAATATAATTATCGATAACGTGAAATATAAAGGAACACCTGGTCTGTTCGAACTAATTTTCGAGAGAATCCCCGACGATACGGTGTACACCGATGCTGACAAACAGAAATATAAGAGTATTCTTCTGACAACAAATGCATACAGGCGCAACCATAATGCTGCAAACCCTCTATTGAGTAACAAGGGATATAAGTATAAACATATAATTGCATCATTGCTTGAAATACGGCCTCGCACTGAAGAGGGTTTGCCTCCAAGTCAAATTTGATGAGTACATTACCGGAGAACATGGCGGTTACCGATAATGTGATTGATTATGTACATTGGGATGATCCGAACGAGCTAGTGGATAGAACAAGATTGCTGGTATCATCGCGAGTTGCTGGGCATACCAGACATGATAATGAAATTGTTTCAATAATAGAGGAGCTCCGAGAAGCGGGATTGATTATAAATTAAAGGTCGTTCTGATCATGTTCACCAGTACCTTTTCATGATGGCTATCAACAAGTTCGGTGCTATGCTCCGAAACGAGTCAAACGAAGATGATGATGCAATATGTAAGAATTATGTGCGATGGAGTGCACTTTGCCTCGACGGGGATGCTTTCAACGCGAGAAATCGAAAGATAGGACGTTTAGCATACCCAACAAATGATACCGATGCTGTGAATAAGTTATACTTGGACAAAGAAATGACACATATTTTGAAAGCATGTGATGCCAAGTGTACGAAGCTGCAGGAAGAAATAATGGTCAAAGTCCATAACTTACATGAACAAATGCTCAAGATGGTGCGTGATACAATTCTAAGAATGACATCACAGAACAACAAAAGGGGTGGGGCAAGTTTTAGCAAGAAATAATGGTTAAAGTCCATACATTGCGTCGAATGTTATAAATACATTTACATAGTTTGAGAGATGTCAGTTTCCAGCTAGAATGCGTCCTCAAGAAACCGGTTGTAATGTCGATGTAAAATTCATAGACCGAATCATGCGATTATTTTTATACATTTTAAATATCTTTTGTTCAATCCTAAATCCCGACCATGAGCAAAGAGAAGACGCAATTAGTGGAGGAACTGCATGCCCCTGCCAGACGGATTTTCCCGCGACGTCGAGTTTTAGTTCGTGGGTATGACGATCTATGGCAAGCCGATCTCGTAGATATGCAGTCTCACGCACGCATAAATGGTGGTAACAAATACATATTAACCGTTATCGATGCGTTATCCAAATATGCATGGGGCGTACCGCTCAAGACTAAAAGTGGGAGCGAGGTAGCTAAAGCATTCGAAACAATATTTCGAAATCGATGTCCGAAAAATTTGCAAACCGATCAGGGGAAGGAATTTTACAACAGTGAGGTGCAAGAACTTCTGACGAAACGCGGTATTAATCATTATTCTACGTATTCGGTTATGAAGGCTTCCATCGTAGAACGGTACAATCGTACATTAAAGAACAGCATGTGGAAAGAGTTTACACTTAATGGAACCTATAAATGGGTCAATGCGCTACCTCATCTAGTTGCAAAATACAATGCACAAAAGCACAGAACTATTAGAATGCGACCATGTGATGTCACCCCCGCCATTTCCAAACGACTCATATGCACCGTGTATAACAACATCAAGATTGCTGCACCGGCGAAATTCAGCGTGGGGCAGTCTGTACGCATCAGCAAATTTAAAACCGTTTTCGATAAAGGTTACACGCCAAATTGGACCACTGAGGTGTTTGAGATAGTCAAGGTACAAGCAACTAATCCGGTGACTTATCTGTTGCAAGATTCCCGGGGAAACCGCGTTTCTGGAGGATTCTATGAACACGAATTGCTTCGCGTTGTCAATCCAGATGTATACCTAGTGGAGAAAGTGTTGCGTAGAAAAGGAAATAAGGTGTATGTAAAATGGTTAGGATTGAGCAATGTAAACAATTCATGGATAAATAAAGACAATGTATTATAAACATATATTATAAACATTTATTATAAACAATTTAACTTGTTTAATGAAAAAATTAGTTGATACACAACCTTCTATTTACATTGAATTTAAACAATTTATAGCTATGGATTAGGGTTAGAGCTACGAAGGAATTCGATAATGGCCCCACGGCAATGTTTCAGTCGAGTTGGGTATGACGTACCGTTTGTCATCATATGGGCTGAGGGCAATTTTTCGCTCTGATACAGTATACACTTTGTGCAATTTCGAACGTATACATGTCTGTGTACGACTCATAGCAATTTCATTTTGTAAACACCGCATGTAATCATCGAACGTTATTGTTGTCCTTACAACGCTAGTTTTTACACCTTTCGCTTTTTTCGTATCTGATTTTCCATCTACGTGTAATGTGTACATTTTCGCTCTCAACCCGACAAAGACTGTCATTATTGTCTTTTGACATTTTATGTCTTTACTTTGGCACATAGCAGAGAAAAGCGTTACCGAAAAGCGTTACCGAAAAGTGTCACGAAAAAGTGTCACGAAAATTTCGAATGCGGTTTGATCTAAAACCTTCCAGAGAGAGAGAGAGAGAGAGAGAGAGAGAGACAGAGCGAGGGAGAGAGTTGTTTGGCAATACGACGTCGGGTCGCTTACCTTTTCCAAAGATCTACCTGAAGAAAACTATGCGGTCCATAGTTTTTGTGTCATGTGGCATTGGGGCTGTTTACTAGCCTCACGGCCACTCGCACCATAAAGGTGGACTCATACGGGCGAAGATTCCGGGCAACGTCGCCGAGGATCGTAAATTTCGAGTCCTGGTTGACAGGTCGGAGCGGTGCGTAACGCTCCAGGGGGTCCCCCAGGGTCCGTTAGAAAAACTACCAATAGCTCTCCTTTAAGACATCATGGACATAGGAAACGTTGGTGCGGGTTCTTCGTAGAGTGGGTACGAAATAACTTTGTCAAGACTGCAAGAAATTGCAATCGATCGGTATAGTAGAAGAAATACTAAAAATTGCATTTCACAACTTTTTTATGTGGGCTTGTATTGAAAATTTAAAAAATACGTTTTGTAGATCTGTGTCAATTAAACATATTCTGAAAAATTACAAACGGTTGAAGATGGTAAAAATTGCAGATTTTCACGATTTTCGGCCTTCAACTGCAGTAAATCAAAGGATTCTTAGACATCTTTCAATTGCTGTCGTTTTTTTCCGCATCGCCCGATTTCGATGAAACTTTCACAGTGCATATAACTGACACAGATCTACAAAACGTATTTTTTAAATTTTCAATACAGGCCCACATAAAAAAGTTGTGAAATGTAATTTCTAGTATTTCTTCTACTATAACGATCGATTGCAATTTCTGACAAAATTATTTTTCTAGTAATTGCTCTAGCTTCCCAGAAAAGTTCAAATCGTATAGTACAACAATAAAAAAGTTTAGGCCTTTTCTAGAGTGTGCCAATACTCTTTTTTAACCCATTGTAAATAATAATGTAAAATAATTATTAGAACATCTTTTTTCTGCAAATTGTTCCATCGGTTCTAGCAAAAGATTAAATTCCTGTGTAATTACATTAATTATAAATCTCCCTGGTTTCCCTGTTTTGGGGCACGTTGTGGTAATAAAGGTAGAAGGCGTTGTACCGTTCGCCAGTTAGCTTAAGCCTTGAGCCCATCAATTTTATGACAGGTGAGGACGGGTGCTGGGCTACTCTAAAAATGAGGCTATTGTGAAAATAAGTTCCTTTGACGAGCATGAATTGCTTTATGACCACCGTCCGACGAAAACGCGGAGGAAACGCGTGATCAACACGTGTTGGAAGGGACTTCCACATACTAGATTATAATGTATCAACTCAGAATCCGTAGCAATATGTATATTGCAACGTTGCCCGAAAAGGCGTGGTGTGTTGCCCGCCGATTTGTTTATAGGGCTGCCCCGTGCGAGCGATAGCGGAGAAGCAGTAGGTTAAAGACCTAAGATGTTTAAACCGTTGCCGCCCACTACTACGTGGGTTGTAGGGGGTGGCAGGACGCCATCTCGCATGGTGGGTCCCAACTGATGACATTGTATTGATGCGAGCCTGAGAAGGAGGTTTCCAAACAGGACAACGGTGACGCGTCCATGTAGGTACGAGTGTGCGGCCGATTGGATCAGAGAGGAGGAGGCAGGCCTAGGTCCGCACGCATTTTCGGCTATGTCGAAATATTGGCTGCAGCGGCCACACACACACACACACACACTATGCAGCGTGCAACGTCGAAGTCAAAACATTGAGACTGCGGGCGCGGCTTTGGTGGGGAATAGGCAGATCGTATGATAGGCGCGATTTGTTCTGTGCCGTTCCCGGGGCTGTTCTCTATGGAGAGGTCTATGCCAGGTCATTCCACTATTCAGCGGGAAATCGGTACTCTCGGACACAACACGTGTTTGCTGTAAAGCAATTTACGCGGACCCGTACTTCTTCGGCGAAATGAAAATGCTACATCCGAACAATATAAGAAGCGGCACGTTCAGTCGTCCCCTGTTGTAAATGGTCACTGTTTGTACATGCCTGCAGAAGAGTGTCTGCCTTTTTTCGCTGAATCCCAACATCTGCACATTTCCGGAGCTTCAAATTGTTTTAGTTGAAAACACACGTGTTTTTTCGCCATAGTACACGTTACCATTGAAAGATTTAATGAAATTAGTCATAGATTTTGCTCGAAAACAAGGTGATGCACCAACTGGCTGTGGAGAAAAATTGAACGCAAAATATCAATGTTTTTCAGAAAAATCTAGGATTTGGAAGCATTGTCTCAAGTCACAAGGGAACCTATTCAAATGAGACAAACCGATTTTGATGAAACTTATGTGAGGTGTAGTTCTTCGAAAAATATTTGACACGTGTATTTTTTTACCGGCAACCATCCACTTTGAAGGGGTGAAAACAGCCCTCAAATGTTGGGGTCAGAAACATATTTATCAGAAACATATATGAATCGCATTATCTCAAAATCTTGCTCTATATAATAATCGTATTGATTTTTTCAGTGATTCTTTACAAAATTTTAAAATGCAACTACGCAGGATTATAGGATAATACCATATCGATTGTACCATTATTAAGTTTTTCTTATGCGCATGTCCCTTCTTTGTTATTACACCAGCAATATTTTATCTTTCTCTTTCTTTTTTATTTCTTTGATACTGTAAACACTTATGTAAAAGGGCTTCACTCCGTCTATAATAAATAATAATAATAATATTTCTTGAGATCTCTCGGAAATCAGATATCGAAACAATTGAATTTTTTTTCCAATGTGTGTGTTTTTATGGAGAATGTAGACGTACAAGAAAATTCTAATAAAATTTTTAATATATTCTTTAAAAAAAAAACTCTTCTTAAAATTTTCTTGCACGACCACATTTCCCATTGAAAAACACACAATTTAAAAAAAAAAATCAAATTTTTTCGACTTCTGATTTCCGAGATATCTCAAGAAATATGTTTCTGACCCCAACATTTGAGGTCTGTTTTCACCCCTTCAAAGTAGATGGTTGATGATAAAAAAATACACGTGTCAAATATTTTTCGAAGAACTGTATCTCACATAAATTTCATCGAAGTTGGCTTGTATCAACTGAATATGTTCCCCTGTAAGCCGTAGACACGTTAACCAAAACATTTGAGTGTTCAGTTTACAACGGCAAGCGAAAGGTAAGTGAGTAAGGTACCAGATTTCTTGAGATATCTCGGAAACCAGAAGTCGAAAAAATTTGATTTTTTTTAAATAGTGTGTTTTTCAAGGGGAAATGTAGTCGTGCAAGAAAATTTTAAGATTTTTTTTTTAAAGAATATATTAAAAATTTGCTATTTTTTGCAGTTTCTCGTATTTATTGTTAGTTAAATACTAGGATACGTAATGTGCAACGAGCCATAAAAGAATATTTTTTACGGGAAAATATTCAATTTTCGAAGTGGTAGTTGCGCCGCGGTTGGGACAGGTAAGTTGCAGGCTTTGGTTTGCAAAGTATGAGCCTCGCTACAGACCCTATCGTAAACCGCTTCTCCCACCCCCGTGCAAGGGCTAAAAACCGAGGTTATTTTTTTAACGAATCTTCGACGGAGGCATCATTCTAATTTGGCTAGCAAGCAGTGTACATCCCTAAGTATTGAACCGGTAAAGTGTACGATGCAGGACGAAAAGCTCATCGAAGCCGTGCGGAGCCGCGAGTGCCTGTATAATCTGCAGAATCCGCACTACATGGACACTAAATATAAATCGATTGTGTGTAGGGAAATTGCAGAAGAGTTGGGACAATCAGGTTAGTATTCGCTATATTTTTTTAATAATTGAGTTTATACATTCGTGATAGGCATTCGATACGATGTCAAAAGTCTTAGTCAGTGTCAACTTTTTTCGAAATGAGTGCTTATAAGCTTGTAGTGGGACCATGCGATTATGTACTAACAATAAGAATCTTGTCAGTTTGAAAAGATTTTTTTCTACAAAATTTCTATAAAAACATTTCATTTATTTAAAAAGTATTTACAACATAGTATGATAATATCATCAAATTTATTATATGTCTTAATTTCGATTGAGAAGAATTTAACCTTTATAGTATTATAATATTTACAACATTATACAATATAAACCTTATACAATATATTTACAATTTTTATTTATACGTTATACAATACATTTACAATATATTTACAATATTTACAACATATACAATATATATACAATTATCATTCAATATATTTACATTACAACGGTTGCGAGCACGCTGCAGATAGAAAAAAGTTTTTAAATGTCTCTCTGACTTCGAACGCTTCGTTTGCTGCTCTATTGCTGCCGCTCGGTACTTCCTCCTCCTCACCAGCGGGTGAATCGATCGGTGAATTGATCGGTGAATCGATCGGTGAATCGATCGGTGAATCGATCGGTGAATCGATCGGTGAATCGATCGGTGATGCCTCGAATCCACGAATAAAATTGTGTAGTATGCATGTGGCTGCAATAATATTGTCAACATTTTCTGGTTTTGCGTGCAACCGCCTGTTGTAGATCTGAAATTTTCGCGATAAAATTCCAAAAGCGTTTTCTACAACGCGTCGCGTCATGGAGAGCCGATAATTAAATTTCGTGAGGCCGTCGTTCCCTGCCGATTGTACCCCTGGGTACGGTCTCAGCAAGTATTTTTTAAGTGGAAACGCCTCGTCGCCCACGATGATGCAGGGCGCGGAAATATTTGTCCCTGGGAAGTGGGTGTCGGGCAACATAGCCATCTCGCCGTTGGCTAGTGCTTGCCCTAGTCGCGATTGGGCCAGTATACCCCCATCGCTACTTCGCCCATAGGCACCCACTTCCACGGCTATAAAATTACAATTAGCGTCGGCCAAGGCCAGCAGCACGACAGAAAATATTTTTTTATAACAACGATATTGTGACCCCGACTTCGCCGGGGCCACTATATTTACATGTTTCCCGTCGATCGCTCCTAAACAATTGGGGAACCTACATTTTTGCCAAAATTCTTCCTTTATACGTTTCCATTTTTCTTCGTTGGGTACCCCTATTGTTTCTTTCAGTAACGACGACGTAATGGCTCGACACGTCTCGTTTATGATGTCGCATACTGTCGAATGCCCCATCCGAAAGTTATAACTTAACGTCTTGCGCGAGTCTCCCGTTGTTAAGAATCTAGAACAATGGAAAATACTCAATTAATAAATATTTCTGTTTGCAGATGACGCCTGCAAGCTCAGGTGGAAGAATATTAGATGTTCGTACGCGAAGTACCGGGTCCGCCAAAATGCGGTCCGCAGTGGACAGGCGGCAGAGACCAGGAGACGACATAAATTTGAACAACAGTTGGGCTTCCTGTGTCCATATTTGCAAGAGAGGCCAATGATCTCCAGCGTTGCCGCGAGCTTGGGGGAGCAACCCGCAAGCGCGAGCTCAGTGTCTCAGGAGGGACCTGACGAAGAGCTTGACGCTGATTTTCAGCCTCTCTCGAAAAGGAGGAGGGAGGGGACGGGCGGTGACCTGACAACTAGTAGCATCGAACGATACACTAGTTTGATTGAAAAGGTGGTCGATAATCGCGATCGGCCCGATAGGGACAACTAGGTTTTTCCAAAGCATGGCGCTCACTGTCGGGCGGCTGAGCCAGAAGCGCCAAAACTTTATAAAGATTTTGCTCTTGACGAAAGTTGCCGAGATGCAAGCCGAGGAGGCAGACGAGACCGTCTGATTTGCCGATCTGACGATGTCAAAAAAATTTTGTTTTTGTCATTTTTGTTTTAGAGATGTCAAGGTCACCTTTATTTTTTTAAGTGGAACCACCCTTTTTTAAACACCTACAATGACCTTGGAATAATTATAGTCACTGAATACCCAATGAAAGGGACTATCATTGAAGGTGTTTAAAAAAGAGTGGTTCCATTTAAAATTTTTTGTTAGGTGACTCACCCTGTATACAAATACATATTCATGTATAGGTTAAGCTTAGATTTAAGATAGTTCATAAGTTAACGTTATGTAAGAACTTGAATAAATTTTATATATATGTATATTTTGTTGTATTTAGATAATTATTTTCTGCATTATTGTCTAGTCTATGAGAAATTTTGCGAGTAATTTTTGACGATGATGTAGCATTTTGCGGTGGGCGGAGGGGTGTAACGGTAAATATTTAATTGTTGTATCTCCTAAACGGATAGACTTTTTTTTAAACTTTTTAAAATATTGCATTCTAATCCAGTTTTAAGCTGTTTCAAATTTCAAGGCTCTAGCTCATCGAGAAGTTAGTTTAAAATCAATTGAAAATGTACGAATGAATTGCACTCTCTCTGATGCGTCCTTATGGAGTAACCCAGTCCTCAAAATGCAGGGAGGTCCGTTTAAATAAGAACACCTAAATATCTCTTCAGGTCATTGTTACACAAAAAAATGTTTGTTACGTAATATGCATGGTGCAATTTTTAAAATATGTACTTATGTATCAAAAAACATGGAACCTGATAGCTTCGAAAAAAATGACCTTTGGAAAAAAATATTCTTGCCAGATATTGGTCCATTGACACCATGCACATTACATAACAAATATGTTTGGCGTCACAATAACCTGAAGAGATATGTAGGTGTTCTTATTTAAACGGACCTCCCTGTATAGTAAAATAAAAAATCACTCACCGTAGGCAAACTGCCAATCGTTCCTCCGGAGTAATTGCAGCGCGGTTGTTCCTGGGGAATTTCACGATGTCGTCTCGAATTCGGCTTAGCAACGCAGCGAAGCAGGCCCTGCTCATCCGGAAGTATTGATAAAATTTCTTCTCGTGGTCCATAGACATCTGCTTGAATAGAACTAATTCACCGTCGGCACCTCGAGATCTCCACAGGGGGTGGACGCTGTAGCGACGTTTTCCTCTTCTTATTCTTTTTTCTGCAGGTTCTACTCCATCTTCCTCCTCGAGCGGCATTCGCTGCAAGTTCGCTGCCAGTTGTGACAGAAGTATTGGCAATATTACATCACCACCATCCAGATCCACATCCAGTTCCACATCCAGATCCGAACCCAAATCAACATCCGAAACGATATCCATATCTGAATCCATGTTCATGTAAACTTAATAAACGCGCGCGTAGTAACTCTGCTATGAGGTAGGCCAAGAATGGTGCAGAAATCCGGTTTCGCAGTCCCTTAAATACATTCACGGTAACAGAAAATAGAGTGAGTCAGGGTGAAGAGCAGTGATTCATCTTACCTGGTACCTTACTCACTTACCTTTCGCTTGCCGTTGTAAACTGAACACTCAAATGTTTTGGTTAACGTGTCTACGGCTTACAGGGGAACATATTCAGTTGATACAAGCCTACTTCGATGAAATTTATGTGAGATACAGTTCTTCGAAAAATATTTGACACGTGTATTTCTTTATCATCAACCATCTACTTTGAAGGGGTGAAAACAGACCTCAAATGTTGGGGTCAGAAACATATTTCTTGAGATATCTCGGAAATCAGAAGTCGAAAAAATTTGATTTTTTTTTTAAATTGTGTGTTTTTCAATGGGAAATGTGGTCGTGCAAGAAAATTTTAAGAAGAGTTTTTTTTTTAAAGAATATATTAAAAATTTTATTAGAATTTTCTTGTACGTCTACATTCTCCATAAAAACACACACATTGGAAAAAAAATTCAATTGTTTCGATATCTGATTTCCGAGAGATCTCAAGAAATATTATTATTATTATTTATTATAGACGGAGTGAAGCCCTTTTACATAAGTGTTTACAGTATCAAAGAAATAAAAAAGAAAGAGAAAGATAAAATATTGCTGGTGTAATAACAAAGAAGGGACATGCGCATAAGAAAAACTTAATAATGGTACAATCGATATGGTATTATCCTATAATCCTGCGTAGTTGCATTTTAAAATTTTGTAAAGAATCACTGAAAAAATCAATACGATTATTATATAGAGCAAGATTTTGAGATAATGCGATTCATATATGTTTCTGATAAATATGTTTCTGACCCCAACATTTGAGGGCTGTTTTCACCCCTTCAATGTGGATGGTTGCCGGTAAAAAAATACACGTGTCAAATATTTTTCGAAGAACTACACCTCACATAAGTTTCATCAAAATCGGTTTGTCTCATTTGAATAGGTTCCCTTGTGACTTGAGACAATGCTTCCAAATCCTAGATTTTTCTGAAAAACATTGATATTTTGCGTTCAATTTTTCTCCACAGCCAGTTGGTGCATCACCTTGTTTTCGAGCAAAATCTATGACTAATTTCATTAAATCTTTCAATGGTAACGTGTACTATGGCGAAAAAACACGTGTGTTTTCAACTAAAACAATTTGAAGCTCCGGAAATGTGCAGATGTTGGGATTCAGCGAAAAAAGGCAGACACTCTTCTGCAGGCATGTACAAACAGTGACCATTTACAACAGGGGACGACTGAACGTGCCGCTTCTTATATTGTTCGGATGTAGCATTTTCATTTCGCCGAAGAAGTACGGGTCCGCGTAAATTGCTTTACAGCAAACACGTGTTGTGTCCGAGAGTACCGATTTCCCGCTGAATAGTGGAATGACCTGGCATAGACCTCTCCATAGAGAACAGCCCCGGGAACGGCACAGAACAAATCGCGCCTATCATACGATCTGCCTATTCCCCACCAAAGCCGCGCCCGCAGTCTCAATGTTTTGACTTCGACGTTGCACGCTGCATAGTGTGTGTGTGTGTGTGTGTGGCCGCTGCAGCCAATATTTCGACATAGCCGAAAATGCGTGCGGACCTAGGCCTGCCTCCTCCTCTCTGATCCAATCGGCCGCACACTCGTACCTACATGGACGCGTCACCGTTGTCCTGTTTGGAAACCTCCTTCTCAGGCTCGCATCAATACAATGTCATCAGATGGGACCCACCGTGCGAGATGGCGTCCTGCCACCCCCTACAACCCACGTAGTAGTGGGCGGCAACGGTTTAAACATCTTAGGTCTTTAACCTACTGCTTCTCCGCTATCGCTCGCACGGGGCAGCCCTATAAACAAATCGGCGGGCAACACACCACGCCTTTTCGGGCAACGTTGCAATATACATATTGCTACGGATTCTGAGTTGATACATTATAATCTAGTATGTGGAAGTCCCTTCCAACACGTGTTGATCACGCGTTTCCTCCGCGTTTTCGTCGGACGGTGGTCATAAAGCAATTCATGCTCGTCAAAGGAACTTATTTTCACAATAGCCTCATTTTTAGAGTAGCCCAGCACCCGTCCTCACCTGTCATAAAATTGATGGGCTCAAGGCTTAAGCTAACTGGCGAACGGTACAACGCCTTCTACCTTTATTACCACAACGTGCCCCAAAACAGGGAAACCAGGGAGATTTATAATTAATGTAATTACACAGGAATTTAATCTTTTGCTAGAACCGATGGAACAATTTGCAGAAAAAAGATGTTCTAATAATTATTTTACATTATTATTTACAATGGGTTAAAAAAGAGTATTGGCACACTCTAGAAAAGGCCTAAACTTTTTTATTGTTGTACTATACGATTTGAACTTTTCTGGGAAGCTAGAGCAATTACTAGAAAAATAATTTTGTCAGAAATTGCAATCGATCGTTATAGTAGAAGAAATACTAGAAATTACATTTCACAACTTTTTTATGTGGGCCTGTATTGAAAATTTAAAAAATACGTTTTGTAGATCTGTGTCAGTTATATGCACTGTGAAAGTTTCATCGAAATCGGGCGATGCGGAAAAAAACGACAGCAATTGAAAGATGTCTAAGAATCCTTTGATTTACTGCAGTTGAAGGCCGAAAATCGTGAAAATCTGCAATTTTTACCATCTTCAACCGTTTGTAATTTTTCAGAATATGTTTAATTGACACAGATCTACAAAACGTATTTTTTAAATTTTCAATACAAGCCCACATAAAAAAGTTGTGAAATGCAATTTTTAGTATTTCTTCTACTATACCGATCGATTGCAATTTCTTGCAGTCTTGACAAAGTTATTTCGTACCCACTCTACGAAGAACCCGCACCAACGTTTCCTATGTCCATGATGTCTTAAAGGAGAGCTATTGGTAGTTTTTCTAACGGACCCTGGGGGACCCCCTGGAGCGTTACGCACCGCTCCGACCTGTCAACCAGGACTCGAAATTTACGATCCTCGGCGACGTTGCCCGGAATCTTCGCCCGTATGAGTCCACCTTAAATCCCTGCCATAAATATATCAAGGAAGCAAGCATTCGTTCAGTCGATCTTCCCGAAACTCCCCTCCGACCGCGCTACCGCTAACATGCAGTATATTATTATCATTATTTAGTGTACGTTTTAAGAAGATTATATGTTTTCAGGGAAAGTGATTATAACACTATATGTGGCCGTGGCCGTGGCCGTGGTGACGAAAAAAAAATTATTATTTTTAAAAATTGTTTTAAAAATAAAAAATAAAATAAAATATATCTTTATACACCAATATGTAGAAATTATTTTTATGTTGTACATATTCCTTTCCCAACGTCCCCGACGTGAACTCCTTTCCTGAACGTACGAACCGATTTCCAAATCCTATTGCAATCTCCGTCTTTGTCTCTCCTACGAGCGAGCGACGTATCTCCCTCTCCGTCGCAGCCGAACAGGAGAGACGAGGATCTCTCTATTCTTCTCTTCTTTTAATCGTAGGTCAGTTACGCTCGGGAGTAAGCATATCGGAAAATCAACCTGTTCGTCGTATCTCCGTCTTTGTCTCTCCTGCGAGCGAGCGACATATCTCCCTCTCCGTCGCAGCCCGGCAGGAGTGACGAGGACCTCTCTATTCTTCTCCTCTTTCAATCGTAATTCTCCTCGACGCCGATAGAGGCACTACTTTAACTCTGGTAATTCTCCTCGACGCCGATAGAGGCACCACTTTACCTCCTGTAGTTACCTCTCGGCCAATAGAGGCGCCACTTTACCTCCTGTAGTTCACCTCTCGGCCAATAGAGGCGCCACTTTACCTCCTGTAGTTCACCTCTCGGCCAATAGAGGCGCCACTTTACCTCCTGTAGTTCACCTCTCGGCCAATAGAGGCGCCACTTTACATTAGGCGTACCCTTAACATTGACATTGACATTTTTCATCGTTACATGCAAAAATAAAAAAGACATTTTTAAATAAATCTTTCCACATGACGTAAGACGTATGTTCTCAATTGACCTATACACTTGACCAAATCATATAGGACAGCAAAGGAAGAAAAGCGGGAGCGGGAGGGGGTGGGGGGAGCAAAGTAAATACATAAAATGTCTCACTTCTTTGCGGACTCGTATGCAAAATTTCGAATGCGGTTTGCTCTAGAACCTTCCACAGACTTTGTTTCGTATTGCAAGGAAAAATTGCACTCGGTATGTGGACGAGAACACTTTTATTTTAAATCGTCAGCTATATACAACACAGAACTATGGACACTATTGACAGTAGCCTCTGGTCAAAATAACACGTTTGACCTGAGAAAATGTTGATAATTTTAACAGAAGGATTAGATGTATTAGATTAAGAAATAAAGAACCGAATTCCTATTCTTGGCACGCGTTCGATTCGCACTCGTTCGTTAAACCGGTCAAAGAGACGCACGACGTTTTTCGAAGCAAAAGGTCGAATGAATCGGTTGAAGATTTGCGAGCGGATTTTTCTATCACCTGCGGATCGATCTATTGAAATTGCGCTTATCGGCCAATAGGATGTCTGAGGCTAGCTCGATAATCGATACGTCGGTGATAGCCTATCGCGCGACGCACGGCTGATCGATAAGCGATCTTTCGATGACGCGAACATAACCAATCCTAGGGCTGCGCTGTGGACGCGTAGATCGATACTACGTCACGCGCAGCCAATCGTGAACAGACTTTATAACGAATGTCCAGCTGCATCGATTGATGTATTAAAAAATACCTCATTCCATTAAAAAAAAATGAAGTTGACCTTCATATGTCCTTTACGCGTGCACCTACAAAAAAGCTACTAACATCAGATTACTGCCGCCTCGAAACCATGCAAGTTCCATCTGATTTATTCATTTAGACAACGACAACAACGGACGGGAGCATCGCGGCACCGCGTCGAGTAACTATGTACTCCGTGTATAACGCAAAAGTGCGCGACCTCCTCGCGTAAGCCGTTGTGTCGTTGTTGGGGAGTAGTCGTGCCGCTATTGACGCTCTTAATCGCTACTCCCCTTACTTTATATTTTTCATCGTATCGAGACGATGACACAGGAGAGTGAATATTTTCCTTCCAATATCATACATCTCTTTTAGTATTACTCTCCTGTCGTTCTTTTCTGTTTTGACAAAGTTCTTTCTCCTCTGTCTGTACCTTTATATTTCTTTCTAGCTTTCCCATCATTTTTCATCTGTGTATTTGTATACACTTTTTCTAGCTTTCCCATATCTCATCATATTCTGTGTGTGTATTTTTGACATTTTATGTCTTTACTTTGGCACATAGCAGGAAAAAGCGTTACCGAAAAGCGTTACCGAAAAGTGTCACGAAACTCTGACTGATACGAGTTTATTTACAGAAACGGTTTTAGTACGACGACGACAAACGCGTCAGGTACACATCGTGCACCGCGTCCGGTCCTCCGCATATAGAACATCCGCTGCAGCGTGAACACGAACACGCACACGCGAACCGACGCGACGCGCGCAGAAACATGCGAGGAGATGCACTTTTATGCGCTAGGTACTCACTTGTACACGTTTCAGCCAGTTACAATCGCTGGGAGGATCGAGGTTAATGTAAAGGGTGCTAGAAAAATACTGTGCAGTACTAGTACTAGTTAGTCTTTCACTAACATCGTCTGGGCAACGGGTTTTCCACTTTGAAGCTTGATTTTACACTGTTTTAGGCTTTTGAAAGATCCGTTCAAAAATTCGGGTGTCTCGCTTCGAAATCACGGAAAGAATTTTGCATACGAGTCCGCAAAGAAATGAGACATTTTATGTCTTTACTTTGCTCCCCCCCCCCACCCCCTCCCACTCCCGCTTTTCTTCCTTTACTGTCCTATATGATTTGGTCAAGTGTATAGGTCAATTGAGAACATACGTCTTACGTCATACGTCTTACGTCATGTGGAAAGATTTATTTAAAACAAAAATAACCTATCAAAAATATATTTTTACAACTGATCCTATCTACAGAGGTGGAAAATGAGCCGAAATCACAAGAGGCTTGTAGGATCGGTTAAGATCAAAAGGGTGTGAAGCTATGGGTCATCATACAGGATGCTTATGATTTTTGCTCAACAATTGATAAAGAAATAGAGTTTGAACGTATTGGTAATAATTCGAAGGGGTTCATTAAAATTGGAGTAATGAACAAACAAAAGTGAGAAACAAAAGACATGACTGCTATTGTTGTTATACAATTGTTAACAATTATCATTAGAAGTAATACTCAATAGTGGTCGGTGATGACTGAAAAAGTAATACTCAATAGTGGTCGGTGATGACTGAAACCCCCACAATTAGAGGAAATATTTAGGTGGCCTGACTTAGGTGGACCACCCTGTATATATATATATATTTAGATATAGTTAAAAAAAAAAATTTTTTTTTCTAATTTTTTCTTTCTTGAAAAATTCAAAAGACTACAAACGTCATGGGGTTGGGCATACACTATATGCCCAATACAGTGTTATAATCACTTTCCCTGACAACATATAATCTTCTTAAAATGTACACTAAATAATGATAATAATATACTGCATGTTAGCCGTAGCGCGGTCGGAGGGGAGTTTCGGGAAGATCGACTGAACGAATGCTTGGTTCCTTGATATATTTATGGCAGGGATTTAAGGTGGACTCATACGGGCGAAGATTCAGGGCAATGTCGCCGAGGATCGTAAATTTCGAGCCCTGGTTGACAGGTCGGAGCGGTGCGTAACGCTCCAGGGGGTCCCCCAGGGTCCGTTAGAAAAACTACCAATAGCTCTCCTTTAAGACATCATGGACATAGGAAACGTTGGTGCGGGTTCTTCGTAGAGTGGGTACGAAATAACTTTGTCAAGACTGCAAAAAATTGCAATCGATCGGTATAGTAGAAGAAATACTAAAAATTGCATTTCACAACTTTTTTATGTGGGCTTGTATTGAAAATTTAAAAAATACGTTTTGTAGATCTGTGTCAATTAAACATATTCTGAAAAATTACAAACGGTTGAAGATGGTAAAAATTGCAGATTTTCACGATTTTCGGCCTTCAACTGCAGTAAATCAAAGGATTCTTAGACATCTTTCAATTGCTGTCGTTTTTTTCCGCATCGCCCGATTTCGATGAAACTTTCACAGTGCATATAACTGACACAGATCTACAAAACGTATTTTTTAAATTTTCAATACAGGCCCACATAAAAAAGTTGTGAAATGTAATTTCTAGTATTTCTTCTACTATAACGATCGATTGCAATTTCTGACAAAATTATTTTTCTAGTAATTGCTCTAGCTTCCCAGAAAAGTTCAAATCGTATAGTACAACAATAAAAAAGTTTAGGCCTTTTCTAGAGTGTGCCAATACTCTTTTTTAACCCATTGTAAATAATAATGTAAAATAATTATTAGAACATCTTTTTTCTGCAAATTGTTCCATCGGTTCTAGCAAAAGATTAAATTCCTGTGTAATTACATTAATTATAAATCTCCCTGGTTTCCCTGTTTTGGGGCACGTTGTAGTAATAAAGGTAGAAGGCGTTGTACCGTTCGCCAGTTAGCTTAAGCCTTGAGCCCATCAATTTTATGACAGGTGAGGACGGGTGCTGGGCTACTCTAAAAATGAGGCTATTGTGAAAATAAGTTCCTTTGACGAGCATGAATTGCTTTATGACCACCGTCCGACGAAAACGCGGAGGAAACGCGTGATCAACACGTGTTGGAAGGGACTTCCACATACTAGATTATAATGTATCAACTCAGAATCCGTAGCAATATGTATATTGCAACGTTGCCCGAAAAGGCGTGGTGTGTTGCCCGCCGATTTGTTTATAGGGCTGCCCCGTGCGAGCGATAGCGGAGCAGCAGTAGGTTAAAGACCTAAGATGTTTAAACCGTTGCCGCCCACTACTACGTGGGTTGTAGGGGGTGGCAGGACGCCATCTCGCATGGTGGGTCCCAACTGATGACATTGTATTGATGCGAGCCTGAGAAGGAGGTTTCCAAACAGGACAACGGTGACGCGTCCATGTAGGTACGAGTGTGCGGCCGATTGGATCAGAGAGGAGGAGGCAGGCCTAGGTCCGCACGCATTTTCGGCTATGTCGAAATATTGGCTGCAGCGGCCACACACACACACACTATGCAGCGTGCAACGTCGAAGTCAAAACATTGAGACTGCGGGCGCGGCTTTGGTGGGGAATAGGCAGATCGTATGATAGGCGCGATTTGTTCTGTGCCGTTCCCGGGGCTGTTCTCTATGGAGAGGTCTATGCCAGGTCATTCCACTATTCAGCGGGAAATCGGTACTCTCGGACACAACACGTGTTTGCTGTAAAGCAATTTACGCGGACCCGTACTTCTTCGGCGAAATGAAAATGCTACATCCGAACAATATAAGAAGCGGCACGTTCAGTCGTCCCCTGTTGTAAATGGTCACTGTTTGTACATGCCTGCAGAAGAGTGTCTGCCTTTTTTCGCTGAATCCCAACATCTGCACATTTCCGGAGCTTCAAATTGTTTTAGTTGAAAACACACGTGTTTTTTCGCCATAGTACACGTTACCATTGAAAGATTTAATGAAATTAGTCATAGATTTTGCTCGAAAACAAGGTGATGCACCAACTGGCTGTGGAGAAAAATTGAACGCAAAATATCAATGTTTTTCAGAAAAATCTAGGATTTGGAAGCATTGTCTCAAGTCACAAAGGAACCTATTCAAATGAGACAAGCCGATTTTGATGAAACTTATGTGAGGTGTAGTTCTTCGAAAAATATTTGACACGTGTATTTTTTTACCGTCAACCATCCACTTTGAAGGGGTGAAAACAGCCCTCAAATGTTGGGGTCAGAAACATATTTATCAGAAACATATATGAATCGCATTATCTCAAAATCTTGCTCTATATAATAATCGTATTGATTTTTTCAGTGATTCTTTACAAAATTTTAAAATGCAACTACGCAGGATTATAGGATAATACCATATCGATTGTACCATTATTAAGTTTTTCTTATGCGCATGTCCCTTCTTTGTTATTACACCAGCAATATTTTATCTTTCTCTTTCTTTTTTATTTCTTTGATACTGTAAACACTTATGTAAAAGGGCTTCACTCCGTCTATAATAAATAATAATAATAATATTTCTTGAGATCTCTCGGAAATCAGATATCGAAACAATTGAATTTTTTTTCCAATGTGTGTGTTTTTATGGAGAATGTAGACGTACAAGAAAATTCTAATAAAATTTTTAATATATTCTTTAAAAAAAAAACTCTTCTTAAAATTTTCTTGCACGACCACATTTCCCATTGAAAAACACACAATTTAAAAAAAAAATCAAATTTTTTCGACTTCTGATTTCCGAGATATCTCAAGAAATATGTTTCTGACCCCAACATTTGAGGTCTGTTTTCACCCCTTCAAAGTAGATGGTTGATGATAAAAAAATACACGTGTCAAATATTTTTCGACGAACTGTATCTCACATAAATTTCATCGAAGTTGGCTTGTATCAACTGAATATGTTCCCCTGTAAGCCGTAGACACGTTAACCAAAACATTTGAGTGTTCAGTTTACAACGGCAAGCGAAAGGTAAGTGAGTAAGGTACCAGGTAAGATGAATCACTGCTCTTCACCCTGACTCACTCTATTTTCTGTTACCGTGAATGTATTTAAGGGACTGCGAAACCGGATTTCTGCACCATTCTTGGCCTACCTCATAGCAGAGTTACTACGCGCGCGTTTATTAAGTTTACATGAACATGGATTCAGATATGGATATCGTTTCGGATGTTGATTTGGATTCGGATCTGAATGTGGAACTGGATGTGGATCTGGATGGTGGTGATGTAATATTGCCAATACTTCTGTCACAACTGGCAGCGAACTTGCAGCGAATGCCGCTCGAAGAGGAAGATGGAGTAGAACCTGCAGAAAAAAGAATAAGAAGAGGAAAACGTCGCTACAGCGTCCACCCCCTGTGGAGATCTCGAGGTGCCGACGGTGAATTAGTTCTATTCAAGCAGATGTCTATGGACCACGAGAAGAAATTTTATCAATACTTCCGGATGAGCAGGACCTGCTTCGCTGCGTTGCTAAGCCGAATTCGAGACGACATCGTGAAATTCCCCAGGAACAACCGCGCTGCAATTACTCCGGAGGAACGATTGGCAGTTTGCCTACGGTGAGTGATTTTTTATTTTACTATACAGGGAGGTCCGTTTAAATAAGAACACCTACATATCTCTTCAGGTTATTGTGACGCCAAACATATTTGTTATGTAATGTGCATGGTGTCAATGGACCAATATCTGGCAAGAATATTTTTTTCCAAAGGTCATTTTTTTCGAAGCTATCAGGTTCCATGTTTTTTGATACATAAGTACATATTTTAAAAATTGCACCATGCATATTACGTAACAAACATTTTTTTGTGTAACAATGACCTGAAGAGATATTTAGGTGTTCTTATTTAAACGGACCTCCCTGCATTTTGAGGACTGGGTTACTCCATAAGGACGCATCAGAGAGAGTGCAATTCATTCGTACATTTTCAATTGATTTTAAACTAACTTCTCGATGAGCTAGAGCCTTGAAATTTGAAACAGCTTAAAACTGGATTAGAATGCAATATTTTAAAAAGTTTAAAAAAAAGTCTATCCGTTTAGGAGATACAACAATTAAATATTTACCGTTACACCCCTCCGCCCACCGCAAAATGCTACATCATCGTCAAAAATTACTCGCAAAATTTCTCATAGACTAGACAATAATGCAGAAAATAATTATCTAAATACAACAAAATATACATATATATAAAATTTATTCAAGTTCTTACATAACGTTAACTTATGAACTATCTTAAATCTAAGCTTAACCTATACATGAATATGTATTTGTATACAGGGTGAGTCACCTAACAAAAAATTTTAAATGGAACCACTCTTTTTTAAACACCTTCAATGATAGTCCCTTTCATTGGGTATTCAGTGACTATAATTATTCCAAGGTCATTGTAGGTGTTTAAAAAAGGGTGGTTCCACTTAAAAAAATAAAGGTGACCTTGACATCTCTAAAACAAAAATGACAAAAACAAAATTTTTTTGACATCGTCAGATCGGCAAATCAGACGGTCTCGTCTGCCTCCTCGGCTTGCATCTCGGCAACTTTCGTCAAGAGCAAAATCTTTATAAAGTTTTGGCGCTTCTGGCTCAGCCGCCCGACAGTGAGCGCCATGCTTTGGAAAAACAAAGCGTTGTCCCTATCGGGCCGATCGCGATTATCGACCACCTTTTCAATCAAACTAGTGTATCGTTCGATGCTACTAGTTGTCAGGTCACCGCCCGTCCCCTCCCTCCTCCTTTTCGAGAGAGGCTGAAAATCAGCGTCAAGCTCTTCGTCAGGTCCCTCCTGAGACACTGAGCTCGCGCTTGCGGGTTGCTCCCCCAAGCTCGCGGCAACGCTGGAGATCATTGGCCTCTCTTGCAAATATGGACACAGGAAGCCCAACTGTTGTTCAAATTTATGTCGTCTCCTGGTCTCTGCCGCCTGTCCACTGCGGACCGCATTTTGGCGGACCCGGTACTTCGCGTACGAACATCTAATATTCTTCCACCTGAGCTTGCAGGCGTCATCTGCAAACAGAAATATTTATTAATTGAGTATTTTCCATTGTTCTAGATTCTTAACAACGGGAGACTCGCGCAAGACGTTAAGTTATAACTTTCGGATGGGGCATTCGACAGTATGCGACATCATAAACGAGACGTGTCGAGCCATTACGTCGTCGTTACTGAAAGAAACAATAGGGGTACCCAACGAAGAAAAATGGAAACGTATAAAGGAAGAATTTTGGCAAAAATGTAGGTTCCCCAATTGTTTAGGAGCGATCGACGGGAAACATGTAAATATAGTGGCCCCGGCGAAGTCGGGGTCACAATATCGTTGTTATAAAAAAATATTTTCTGTCGTGCTGCTGGCCTTGGCCGACGCTAATTGTAATTTTATAGCCGTGGAAGTGGGTGCCTATGGGCGAAGTAGCGATGGGGGTATACTGGCCCAATCGCGACTAGGGCAAGCACTAGCCAACGGCGAGATGGCTATGTTGCCCGACACCCACTTCCCAGGGACAAATATTTCCGCGCCCTGCATCATCGTGGGCGACGAGGCGTTTCCACTTAAAAAATACTTGCTGAGACCGTACCCAGGGGTACAATCGGCAGGGAACGACGGCCTCACGAAATTTAATTATCGGCTCTCCATGACGCGACGCGTTGTAGAAAACGCTTTTGGAATTTTATCGCGAAAATTTCAGATCTACAACAGGCGGTTGCACGCAAAACCAGAAAATGTTGACAATATTATTGCAGCCACATGCATACTACACAATTTTATTCGTGGATTCGAGGCATCACCGATCGATTCACCGATCGATTCACCGATCGATTCACCGATCGATTCACCGATCGATTCACCGATCAATTCACCGATCGATTCACCCGCTGGTGAGGAGGAGGAAGTACCGAGCGGCAGCAATAGAGCAGCAAACGAAGCGTTCGAAGTCAGAGAGACATTTAAAAACTTTTTTCTATCTGCAGCGTGCTCGCAACCGTTGTAATGTAAATATATTGAATGATAATTGTATATATATTGTATATGTTGTAAATATTGTAAATATATTGTAAATGTATTGTATAACGTATAAATAAAAATTGTAAATATATTGTATAACGTTTATATTGTATAATGTTGTAAATATTATAATACTATAAAGGTTAAATTCTTCTCAATCGAAATTAAGACATATAATAAATTTGATGATATTATCATACTATGTTGTAAATACTTTTTAAATAAATGAAATGTTTTTATAGAAATTTTGTAGAAAAAAATCTTTTCAAACTGACAAGAATCTTATTGTTAGTACATAATCGCATGGTCCCACTACAAGCTTATAAGCACTCATTTCGAAAAAAGTTGACACTGACTAAGACTTTTGACATCGTATCGAATGCCTATCACGAATGTATAAACTCAATTATTAAAAAAATATAGCGAATACTAACCTGATTGTCCCAACTCTTCTGCAATTTCCCTACACACAATCGATTTATATTTAGTGTCCATGTAGTGCGGATTCTGCAGATTATACAGGCACTCGCGGCTCCGCACGGCTTCGATGAGCTTTTCGTCCTGCATCGTACACTTTACCGGTTCAATACTTAGGGATGTACACTGCTTGCTAGCCAAATTAGAATGATGCCTCCGTCGAAGATTCGTTAAAAAAATAACCTCGGTTTTTAGCCCTTGCACGGGGGTGGGAGAAGCGGTTTACGATAGGGTCTGTAGCGAGGCTCATACTTTGCAAACCAAAGCCTGCAACTTACCTGTCCCAACCGCGGCGCAACTACCACTTCGAAAATTGAATATTTTCCCGTAAAAAATATTCTTTTATGGCTCGTTGCACATTACGTATCCTAGTATTTAACTAACAATAAATACGAGAAACTGCAAAAAAATAGCAAATTTTTAATATATTCTTTAAAAAAAAAATCTTAAAATTTTCTTGCACGACTACATTTCCCCTTGAAAAACACACTATTTAAAAAAAATCAAATTTTTTCGACTTCTGGTTTCCGAGATATCTCAAGAAATCTGGTACCTTACTCACTTACCTTTCGCTTGCCGTTGTAAACTGAACACTCAAATGTTTTGGTTAACGTGTCTACGGCTTACAGGGGAACATATTCAGTTGATACAAGCCAACTTCGATGAAATTTATGTGAGATACAGTTCGTCGAAAAATATTTGACACGTGTATTTTTTTATCATCAACCATCTACTTTGAAGGGGTGAAAACAGACCTCAAATGTTGGGGTCAGAAACATATTTCTTGAGATATCTCGGAAATCAGAAGTCGAAAAAATTTGATTTTTTTTTTAAATTGTGTGTTTTTCAATGGGAAATGTGGTCGTGCAAGAAAATTTTAAGAAGAGTTTTTTTTTTAAAGAATATATTAAAAATTTTATTAGAATTTTCTTGTACGTCTACATTCTCCATAAAAACACACACATTGGAAAAAAAATTCAATTGTTTCGATATCTGATTTCCGAGAGATCTCAAGAAATATTATTATTATTATTTATTATAGACGGAGTGAAGCCCTTTTACATAAGTGTTTACAGTATCAAAGAAATAAAAAAGAAAGAGAAAGATAAAATATTGCTGGTGTAATAACAAAGAAGGGACATGCGCATAAGAAAAACTTAATAATGGTACAATCGATATGGTATTATCCTATAATCCTGCGTAGTTGCATTTTAAAATTTTGTAAAGAATCACTGAAAAAATCAATACGATTATTATATAGAGCAAGATTTTGAGATAATGCGATTCATATATGTTTCTGATAAATATGTTTCTGACCCCAACATTTGAGGGCTGTTTTCACCCCTTCAAAGTGGATGGTTGACGGTAAAAAAATACACGTGTCAAATATTTTTCGAAGAACTACACCTCACATAAGTTTCATCAAAATCGGCTTGTCTCATTTGAATAGGTTCCTTTGTGACTTGAGACAATGCTTCCAAATCCTAGATTTTTCTGAAAAACATTGATATTTTGCGTTCAATTTTTCTCCACAGCCAGTTGGTGCATCACCTTGTTTTCGAGCAAAATCTATGACTAATTTCATTAAATCTTTCAATGGTAACGTGTACTATGGCGAAAAAACACGTGTGTTTTCAACTAAAACAATTTGAAGCTCCGGAAATGTGCAGATGTTGGGATTCAGCGAAAAAAGGCAGACACTCTTCTGCAGGCATGTACAAACAGTGACCATTTACAACAGGGGACGACTGAACGTGCCGCTTCTTATATTGTTCGGATGTAGCATTTTCATTTCGCCGAAGAAGTACGGGTCCGCGTAAATTGCTTTACAGCAAACACGTGTTGTGTCCGAGAGTACCGATTTCCCGCTGAATAGTGGAATGACCTGGCATAGACCTCTCCATAGAGAACAGCCCCGGGAACGGCACAGAACAAATCGCGCCTATCATACGATCTGCCTATTCCCCACCAAAGCCGCGCCCGCAGTCTCAATGTTTTGACTTCGACGTTGCACGCTGCATAGTGTGTGTGTGTGTGGCCGCTGCAGCCAATATTTCGACATAGCCGAAAATGCGTGCGGACCTAGGCCTGCCTCCTCCTCTCTGATCCAATCGGCCGCACACTCGTACCTACATGGACGCGTCACCGTTGTCCTGTTTGGAAACCTCCTTCTCAGGCTCGCATCAATACAATGTCATCAGTTGGGACCCACCATGCGAGATGGCGTCCTGCCACCCCCTACAACCCACGTAGTAGTGGGCGGCAACGGTTTAAACATCTTAGGTCTTTAACCTACTGCTGCTCCGCTATCGCTCGCACGGGGCAGCCCTATAAACAAATCGGCGGGCAACACACCACGCCTTTTCGGGCAACGTTGCAATATACATATTGCTACGGATTCTGAGTTGATACATTATAATCTAGTATGTGGAAGTCCCTTCCAACACGTGTTGATCACGCGTTTCCTCCGCGTTTTCGTCGGACGGTGGTCATAAAGCAATTCATGCTCGTCAAAGGAACTTATTTTCACAATAGCCTCATTTTTAGAGTAGCCCAGCACCCGTCCTCACCTGTCATAAAATTGATGGGCTCAAGGCTTAAGCTAACTGGCGAACGGTACAACGCCTTCTACCTTTATTACTACAACGTGCCCCAAAACAGGGAAACCAGGGAGATTTATAATTAATGTAATTACACAGGAATTTAATCTTTTGCTAGAACCGATGGAACAATTTGCAGAAAAAAGATGTTCTAATAATTATTTTACATTATTATTTACAATGGGTTAAAAAAGAGTATTGGCACACTCTAGAAAAGGCCTAAACTTTTTTATTGTTGTACTATACGATTTGAACTTTTCTGGGAAGCTAGAGCAATTACTAGAAAAATAATTTTGTCAGAAATTGCAATCGATCGTTATAGTAGAAGAAATACTAGAAATTACATTTCACAACTTTTTTATGTGGGCCTGTATTGAAAATTTAAAAAATACGTTTTGTAGATCTGTGTCAGTTATATGCACTGTGAAAGTTTCATCGAAATCGGGCGATGCGGAAAAAAACGACAGCAATTGAAAGATGTCTAAGAATCCTTTGATTTACTGCAGTTGAAGGCCGAAAATCGTGAAAATCTGCAATTTTTACCATCTTCAACCGTTTGTAATTTTTCAGAATATGTTTAATTGACACAGATCTACAAAACGTATTTTTTAAATTTTCAATACAAGCCCACATAAAAAAGTTGTGAAATGCAATTTTTAGTATTTCTTCTACTATACCGATCGATTGCAATTTCTTGCAGTCTTGACAAAGTTATTTCGTACCCACTCTACGAAGAACCCGCACCAACGTTTCCTATGTCCATGATGTCTTAAAGGAGAGCTATTGGTAGTTTTTCTAACGGACCCTGGTGGACCCCCTGGAGCGTTACGCACCGCTCCGACCTGTCAACCAGGACTCGAAATTTACGATCCTCGGCGACGTTGCCCGGAATCTTCGCCCGTATGAGTCCACCTTTATGGTGCGAGTGGCCGTGAGGCTAGTAAACAGCCCCAATGCCACATGACACAAAAACTATGGACCGCATAGTTTTCTTCAGGTAGATCTTTGGAAAAGGTAAGCGACCCGACGTCGTATTGCCAAACAACTCTCTCCCTCGCTCTGTCTCTCTCTCTCTCTCTCTCTCTCTCTCTCTCTCTCTCTCTCTGGAAGGTTTTAGATCAAACCGCATTCGAAATTTTCGTGACACTTTTTCGTGACACTTTTCGGTAACGCTTTTCGGTAACGCTTTTCTCTGCTATGTGCCAAAGTAAAGACATAAAATGTCAAAAGACAATAATGACAGTCTTTGTCGGGTTGAGAGCGAAAATGTACACATTACACGTAGATGGAAAATCAGATACGAAAAAAGCGAAAGGTGTAAAAACTAGCGTTGTAAGGACAACAATAACGTTCGATGATTACATGCGGTGTTTACAAAATGAAATTGCTATGAGTCGTACACAGACATGTATACGTTCGAAATTGCACAAAGTGTATACTGTATCAGAGCGAAAAATTGCCCTCAGCCCATATGATGACAAACGGTACGTCATACCCAACTCGACTGAAACATTGCCGTGGGGCCATTATCGAATTCCTTCGTAGCTCTAACCCTAATCCATAGCTATAAATTGTTTAAATTCAATGTAAATAGAAGGTTGTGTATCAACTAATTTTTTCATTAAACAAGTTAAATTGTTTATAATAAATGTTTATAATATATGTTTATAATACATTGTCTTTATTTATCCATGAATTGTTTACATTGCTCAATCCTAACCATTTTACATACACCTTATTTCCTTTTCTACGCAACACTTTCTCCACTAGGTATACATCTGGATTGACAACGCGAAGCAATTCGTGTTCATAGAATCCTCCAGAAACGCGGTTTCCCCGGGAATCTTGCAACAGATAAGTCACCGGATTAGTTGCTTGTACCTTGACTATCTCAAACACCTCAGTGGTCCAATTTGGCGTGTAACCTTTATCGAAAACGGTTTTAAATTTGCTGATGCGTACAGACTGCCCCACGCTGAATTTCGCCGGTGCAGCAATCTTGATGTTGTTATACACGGTGCATATGAGTCGTTTGGAAATGGCGGGGGTGACATCACATGGTCGCATTCTAATAGTTCTGTGCTTTTGTGCATTGTATTTTGCAACTAGATGAGGTAGCGCATTGACCCATTTATAGGTTCCATTAAGTGTAAACTCTTTCCACATGCTGTTCTTTAATGTACGATTGTACCGTTCTACGATGGAAGCCTTCATAACCGAATACGTAAAATAATGATTAATACCGCGTTTCGTCAGAAGTTCTTGCACCTCACTGTTGTAAAATTCCTTCCCCTGATCGGTTTGTAAATTTTTCGGACATCGATTTCGAAATATTGTTCCGAATGCTTTAGCTACCTCGCTCCCACTTTTAGTTTTGAGCGGTACGCCCCATGCATATTTGGATAACACATCGATAACGGTTAATATGTATTTGTTACCACCATTTATGCGTGCGTGAGACTGCATATCTACGAGATCGGCTTGCCATAGATCGTCATAC
The DNA here is from genome assembly GCA_916610235.2 of Lasioglossum morio. NCBI lineage: Eukaryota > Metazoa > Arthropoda > Insecta > Hymenoptera > Halictidae > Lasioglossum > Lasioglossum morio. Next base: position 11,519 of record CAKAJA020000639.1, on the reverse strand, counting down.
CCACGAACTAAAACTCGACGTCGCGGGAAAATCCGTCTGGCAGGGGCATGCAGTTCCTCCACTAATTGCGTCTTCTCTTTGCTCATGGTCGGGATTTAGGATTGAACAAAAGATATTTAAAATGTATAAAAATAATCGCATGATTCGGTCTATGAATTTTACATCGACATTACAACCGGTTTCTTGAGGACGCATTCTAGCTGGAAACTGACATCTCTCAAACTATGTAAATATATTTATAACATTCGACGCAATGTATGGACTTTAACCATTATTTCTTGCTAAAACTTGCCCCACCCCTTTTGTTGTTCTGTGATGTCATTCTTAGAATTGTATCACGCACCATCTTGAGCATTTGTTCATGTAAGTTATGGACTTTGACCATTATTTCTTCCTGCAGCTTCGTACACTTGGCATCACATGCTTTCAAAATATGTGTCATTTCTTTGTCCAAGTATAACTTATTCACAGCATCGGTATCATTTGTTGGGTATGCTAAACGTCCTATCTTTCGATTTCTCGCGTTGAAAGCATCCCCGTCGAGGCAAAGTGCACTCCATCGCACATAATTCTTACATATTGCATCATCATCTTCGTTTGACTCGTTTCGGAGCATAGCACCGAACTTGTTGATAGCCATCATGAAAAGGTACTGGTGAACATGATCAGAACGACCTTTAATTTATAATCAATCCCACTTCTCGGAGCTCCTCTATTATTGAAACAATTTCATTATCATGTCCGGTATGCCCAGCAACTCGCGATGATACCAACAATCTTATTCTATCCACTAGCTCGTTCGGATCATCCCAATGTACATAATCAATCACATTATCGGTAACCGCCATGTTCTCCGGTAATGTACTCATCAAATTTGACTTGGAGGCAAACCCTCTTCAGTGCGAGGCCGTATTTCAAGCAATGATGCAATTATATGTTTATACTTATATCCCTTGTTACTCAATAGAGGGTTTGCAGCATTATGGTTGCGCCTGTGTGCATTTGTTGTCAGAAGAATACTCTTATATTTCTGTTTGTCAGCATCGGTGTACACCGTATCGTCGGGGATTCTCTCGAAAATTAGTTCGAACAGACCAGGTGTTCCTTTATATTTCACGTTATCGATAATTATATTATCTTCCATGTCTACATCGAAATTCTTATCCCCAAGCATCATTGTATTTTTATCATAGTACACACCATACACGTGGTCAACCTCTTTTTTCTTATCTGTGAAAAAGAAGTTCAAATATTCCTGCGACAGCGGTCCGAGGTTCTGAGACAAATATGTAGTGGCTTCTTCGTGCTGTTCAGGATTCTCAACAATTTCACGCATTGTCGTTTCGAGAATATTTTACCTCAAGTGTTTCTGCTTCGTCTGTCCATACTTCTTCTGCAGGAGGTTTGGAATTTGGACAAAGTCGTTTTGATGATCGAATAGGTGTAGGTTTTAAAGGTGTTTCCGCACGTACTCTTTTCAATCCAGGATACCGAGGTGTAGCGTTTAGCACAGGTGGCTTCAATCCATAACATTGGAGTGTAGTGTTAAGCATAGGTGGTTGTTGTTCGTGCAACGGTGGTGCTGGAGGTGATGCTGGAGGTATACCTTCACTATATCCAGGTGTAGCATTAAACATAGGCGATTGCTGCTGATACAATGGAGATGCTGACTCCGAAGGTGTCTCTTGAAGAATTGGGCTCGGAATCGGTTTTGTGTTTTCAATCAATTCTTTCAAGGGTCTTATCACAGGTTGCAATCTATGTTCCAACACCGCATCGATATCCATTTTTCCAGCTTTTAGTGCCAAATATTTTTTTCGTATAGCTTCACTCGTCTTGGCAATCTCTTTCGTTAACACTTCTTTTTACCTCTTTTCCCGTTTTTGTTCAACAGAATTTTGTTCCATGCTCAATTGGAAGAGTTTTCAACAACGTTCAATATCGTTCGATATCCGTTCTAAGTCGACACCCCGTTCGACACCTCATTCGACACCTCGTTCGACACCCGTTCTACGTCGAACGTGTACGTTCAACACCTCGTTCGACACCTCGTTCAACACCCGTTCTACGTTGAATGTGTACGTTCGACACCTCGTTCGACACCTGTTTTACGTTGAACGTGTACGTTCAACACCTCCGTTTGATACCCGTTCGATGTCGTTCAACAACCGTTCAATAGCCGTTCAATGTTCTGATCACAACGCGGGGTGGTGGTCAAATGATACCATTATACTATGACATAGTCATTAAATCCACGTCGATAACGACCTCTATGCATAGGGCTATCCTTGTCTATAACCACAAATCCATAGTTCTGTTGCCAACATTCTGCACACAGTTCGTTAAATGTTCAAACGTCATATCTGTATTTACATGATCATTATACACATGATGTAAATTCATACTATCCTGTTTGAAAAGTAGTAAGAGATTGGTATTATCGCGAATCAGATGTTTCGGAATTTTTGCATATGATTGACAAAGATACAGACTATCCACTTTTGAATGTCGACCCATGGAAAAGTACTCTCTAATCACATCTTGCTTGTCACATGCTACGTCATCAAATATAAATATTGAATTCGGCAGAGCTTCGTTAGGTGGAACAACATCGCTATTGTGTGAAAAAGGAAAGTAGCCAACATTTTCTACGGATGAGAGTAGCTTTTCCAAATATTGATATTTCGGCTGTTGCAACGACTTTGAATATACGTACACGTTCTCGAATCGCATTCCATTAGGACTTTCCAACATGCTAATGACTACATTAGTTTTCCCACAATTGGAAGGACCGCACACTATACCACGTACAGTATTAGGTAATAACGGTCCACGTCGCAGAATATTTCTGGTAATATTATCAAACTTTCTGTCACAGATCACCCGAATTTTCACAGGTTGTCTTATGAACCGCATCGCGACTATTGCAACAATAACAGATAAGTGTGGGTATGGGGAATATTTATACAAACGTTGCTCAGAGATATCAATCAGTCTAGAGATGACTTCCATACTTGTGACACATACATATGCTCATCGAGAGACCACCTATGAAAAAAGATTGTTACTCCTGCATACGGCGGCGAGGAGCAGGACTTCTAAATACCCTGATAAATAAATTACCGTTTGAATTACATATGCCCGGATATCAATTCTGTGGACCTGGTACACGGTTGCGCAAACGCTTGGCTCGCGGCGATCGAGGTATAAATCCATTAGACTCGGCCTGTAGAGAACACGATATTGCATACTCTCCAAATAATGATTTGGTGAATCGTCACAAGGTAGATCACATTTTAGCTGATCGAGCACATCATCGTATCTTAAACAAATGTTATCGGCGCTACGTTTTCGATCAATTTTTACATTAATATAGCTGTTTTACAATATACCCGACGTTTCGGTTCTGATTTGAACCTTTCTCAAGGGAAATTGCGTCTAGAAAGACAAAAAAAAAAAAAAAAAACAAATTTATATAAACCTTTTGTATATGCACTGTGACTAAACTATGTGATTTGAAGACTATTTGATACATACTTGCTATTACTTTAATATGAATCGTTTTTACTTTTCATAATTTGACTGAGTACTGATTGCTGTACTGGTTTAAGACGTACTAAATTTCATAAGAGCAATAGGACAAATCGATGGAAACAAACATGGAAAAAGTGACCTACCTAGACATATCGACTGAACATATTGATCGTTGTCATTGAAATCAAAAACTGGCGGTGAATTTGAAATTCTAATTCTTAGTCATATATTTTCCCAACACGTGTTGTTTTATACCTAATTGGTAAATTTGAAAAATCGACATTCTTAGAGTTGATAAAGATTATATTTTGTAATATCTTTTAGGAAATTGGAAACTATCATCATAAAACATTACTGGTTCAGTAATGCAGCGTAATATTCATGTATTGTAGGTGTTTCGTACCTAAGATTGACGCTTTGTTCTTTAATCATGTGAATCGTTTCCAGTAGTAATCTTTTTTGTAGGTTAGGTTCTCTGTCAATTACTTTAGTGTTTTTGAAATCAAACCTATGGTCAAACTCAATTGAATGCTTTGTCAAAGCTGTATGTTGTGTTGGAGGTGAAAATATATTCCGTTTATGTTCAGTAATGCGAGTGTCTAAACGTCTAGCTGTTTGTCCTATGTATTCTTGATTGCAGTCTTGGCAAGGTATTGCATATATTATGTTACAACTTTTTAACAGAGGTAGTTTATCTTTAATTGGTGGAAACCAATTTTTTAAACAGATCGGTATATTGTAGATCGTATGTATTCCAGCTTTTCTGAAAATTCTTCTTATGTCATTAGCAATGTAATTCACATATGGGATCACCACAGTATTTTTCCAACAAAACAAATTTTTGGGACTGCAATGGGCTCACCCATTTCCCCGGTCATTGCTAATCTAGTAATGGAAAAATTAGAAAATGTCTCCATTTCACAACTACCGTTCAAATTAACATTCTACAAAAGGTATGTAGATGACATCCTCACGTGTTGTAAACCCAATGAGGTTAATATCTTATTGGACACATTTAACAAATTCCACAATAGGCTTCAATTCACTCACGAAGTCGAAAAAGATTCAAATATAAACTTTCTTGACGTCAGTATCATTAAAACAGACAACGAACTGAAGACAAACTGGTTTCATAAAAACAGCTGGTCTGGTAGATACATAAACTATTCTTCTTTCCATCCGTTACAACATAAAATTGGCCTTATTGAAGGTCTAATTGATCGCGCCATTCTTTTAGCAAATCCTGAATTCAGATCCAATAATCTGTCTCTTATTAGGAATGTACTTACACATAATGGGTATCCACAGCATCTTATTTCTAACGTCATCAAAGAAAGAGTGTTTGACATACATCATCCTCTCCTCGTCATGAAGCGGAAAGAGGATAGACTCAAAACAAGAGGTCCAATCAGTTGGAAAAATACTGTGGTGATCCCATATGTGAATTACATTGCTAATGACATAAGAAGAATTTTCAGAAAAGCTGGAATACATACGATCTACAATATACCGATCTGTTTAAAAAATTGGTTTCCACCAATTAAAGATAAACTACCTCTGTTAAAAAGTTGTAACATAATATATGCAATACCTTGCCAAGACTGCAATCAAGAATACATAGGACAAACAGCTAGACGTTTAGACACTCGCATTACTGAACATAAACGGAATATATTTTCACCTCCAACACAACATACAGCTTTGACAAAGCATTCAATTGAGTTTGACCATAGGTTTGATTTCAAAAACACTAAAGTAATTGACAGAGAACCTAACCTACAAAAAAGATTACTACTGGAAACGATTCACATGATTAAAGAACAAAGCGTCAATCTTAGGTACGAAACACCTACAATACATGAATATTACGCTGCATTACTGAACCAGTAATGTTTTATGATGATAGTTGTTGAACTTTACTTTAGGAAAAAAGAAATAACCACTTCATTTATCATTTTTGAATACTCAACAAAACCCCAATGTATTAAAAAAAAAACAATCCCACACACACAGAACATTATGTAATAATTTAATAAAACTGTTTGGTTTATAACGTGGATAGCCACATGTTCGTTCTTCCAAGGAGGCGCAAGTACTACCTCACAATCGCCCCACACTCTCGTCACTCACACGCATACTCTACGCAGTCGATAACGTAGGGATCGATTACACTCTACAACACACTCCCTTAATCGCATCCCTATTCTATAGCATCCTATATATACTCTCTCTTACAATTGCACACATACTTTCTTATGATACTAATACATCTCTATGTTGCACAAACTTACTATTGCCTAAAGGTTTCGTAAAAATATCCGCAGGTTGTTTCGCAGTCTCACAATACTTTATCACTATTTTGTTCTCTGCAATTTTTTCTTTTACAAAATGGTACCTAACATCTATATGCTTCGACCTTTTATTAAATATACCATTTTTAGCAATTTGTATTGCACTTTGATTGTCCACCTGTAAATCTATGTGTAATTCAGTCTTTAACATTTCTTCAATCACATTTTTTATATATATTACTTCTTTGCAACAGTCTGCTAAAGCTATAAACTCAGCCTCAGTGCTGGATAGCGCAACTACAGGCTGTTTTTTCGAACACCAGCTGATAGGTGCTCCGCAGAATTTTATTATATATCCAGATGTACTTTTCCTTGTCTCTGGATCCCCTGCGTAATCTGCGTCACAAAAAGCTGTTAACATATTAGAACTTTCATTATTTAAATACGTTATCCCCAAATTCTTTGTACCCTGCAAATATCTAAGCGTTCTTTTTACATTTACTATATCCGTATTCGATGGGCTTTCAGTACGTCTACTGCTATAGTTTACCGCGTAGCTCAAATCAGGCCTTGTCTTGTTGGCCAAATACAATAAGCTTCCTATTGCCTCCCGAAAATTGAAAGGTCTTACCTTACTGTCCGATGTACATTCTTGTTCATTTGCCTGCATCGGCGTACTTACAGGTTTTGCATCTTTCATTCCATACGTCTCAAGTACCTTTTTGGCATACGCCTCCTGTGTGATTCTTATACCATTCTTTTCTCTATGCAATTCTATCCCTAGAAAACTTGTAGGTTCTTCTTCTATTTTCAGCTCAAACTCATGAGACAACTCTTTCAGCAAAGCTCTAATTTCTCCTAAATTTTCTCCGACTATCATACCATCGTCTACGTAAAGAGCCAGTATTATTGAGCTCTTCTCCTTTTTAAACAAGCATCTCTCTGAGCTTAAAGGCTTTAAGCCTTTCCTTGCAAGTACCTCAGTGAACTTCTTGTTCCACTGTACCGGTGCTTGTTTCAAACCATACAACGTCTTCTTCAACTTGCAGATTTTTCCTGATTTTTCTTCATAACCCTTTGGTAAATACATATAAACATCTTCTTGGAGATCCCCATGCAAAAATGCAGTCTTCACATCGAATTTTACCAGGTGAAAATTTCTTGATGCTGCAATCGCTATTAAAATTCTCAAAGAGTTATTATTCACTACCGGACTATATATGTTTCCATAGTCAAAGCTGTCTCTTCCTTGTTGACATCCTCTTACAACCAATCGAGCCTTGTATCTTCCATCTTCTTTAATTGAAAACACCCACTTACTAGTTAGTATCCTTTTACCCTTAGCCTCCTCTTTGTCTACCAGAATCCAAGTCTTATTTTCTTGCAGTGACTTCTTTTCATCTCGAATAGCTCTTAGCCATTTTTCTTTCTCTTGACTACTTGTAGCTTTTTCATAGGTTAACAAACCATAATCACGATATCTCACTGGGGGTCTCCTATTCCTCTTAGGCCTCCCTGAATCTCTCTCTTGCTCAGTTTCAAGCTGACCTTCCAGTGTGTTTTCACTTTCGGATTGCTCATCCCTTGATTCCAGATCCTCCAGGGCATCTTCATACGCTTCCTCTTCATACTCATTCTCATCTTCTTCATCCTGTTGTTCTTCTCCTTTTATTTCCTTGTTCTCGTCTCCACATTTTTCATATCCTTCTAGACCATCTCCTTCCTCAGCAATAACATCAAAAATATTTGGTTTCCTTGTTTCTTCTTCATGAGTATGATATCTCACAAAAGTAACATCTCTCGACAAAATTATTCTCCTCTTATTCTCGTCCCACAGTCTGTATGCATTTTGCCCATATCCTACAAACCTGTACATGTTGCACCTCTTTTCAAATTTTTTTAAGTATCCCAATTTTTTTGCGTACGCCGTACTTCCAAAAATTTGTAGATTTCCCAGATCCGGCTTCCTGCCATTCCACAGTTCATAGCTTGTACTTTCTACCGTTCTACTCTGACTTCTATTTTGTAGGTACGCAGCCACCAGTACTGCTTCTCCCCACATCTCCTTTTTTAGTTTGCTTTCAAACAGTAACGCTCGTGCTTTATCCAGCAGAGTTCTATTTAAGCGTTCTGCTTTCCCGTTCAATTGGGGTGTGTACGGTGTTGTATAATCCAATACAATTCCTTTGGATTTACACCAACTCTTCACTTCTCCACTTGTGTATTCTCCTCCGTTGTCACACCTCAATTTATGCAATCTGAGATTCCATTTTGCCTCAGCCGCCATGACATACTGCTTTAAATTTTCCAAGACATCGCTTTTCGATTCAAGCAGGTATACCATAACAAAATTTGTGTAATCATCAATAACAGTCATGAAATACTTCTTTCCGTCCCAAGTCACCTTATCCACTGGTCCACACACATCTGTATGTATCAATTCAAGAGGTCTTCTGGCACGCACTCTTGATTCCCCAAAAGGTGTTCTTGATTGTTTCGCTTCTAAACAAATTTTACATTTTTCAATATTCAGATTCAGATCTTCTTTTAACAAGGGTATTCCAGTTACCTTCCCCAGTAGTTCCTTCATGTTTCCATAGCTTAAATGGCCTAATTTTTTATGCCATTCTTGCACCTTTCCTTGCTCTTTCGTCAGCAAAGCTTCTGGTCCTCTGCGCTTCCCTAGACCTTGTATGTAATACAGTCCACATTCACCCTTCTGTCCTCTCAGGATTTCCTTCCCATTTTTGTACACTGTTACATTACTTTTCCTGAACACCACTTCCCCTTCTCTCTGCGTTATCGCATCGACCGACAGCAGATTTTGTCTTAGCTCAGGCACAAAAAGCACATTCTGCAGTTCACACCTTCCAAAGTCTATCTTTCCTTTCGCTATTGCCTTCATCGATACATTTTTCTTCGCAGAACCAACTACAGTCTCTATTTCTTCCCGCTCTTCCAGGCAGCTCTCATCATTCACCATATGACTCGTCGTACCAGAGTCTAAAACCCACATTCCTGTATCGGCCCTTGCTGTTAAGAAACTTACTTTCTCAGAGTCCTTCATTGCTCCCCTTTGGTTTTGATGCTTGTGGAAGCAGTCTTTCTCCAAATGATTTCTCCTATTACATATTCTACACGGAGGATATACAGCTCGTTGTTCCTCTCTCTTGTTTCTACAATCTCTAGCGACATGCCCCATTCTGCCACAATTAAAACATTTTATATCTTTACCTCTTTTGTCTTCTCGCTGTGAACTGTTTCTACACGCATTCGCTAAATGTCCTGAGGAGTTACACTTAAAGCACTTCCTTTCCAGTGCTCTAAAGGCCACCGTTTCTGTCTGATCACCCTTATGTTTTGCCTCCTCCATGAGCAGTCTAGCCGTAAGATTTTCCAGTGTTTTCTCTTCCTTCGGTGTCGACTCCCATGCACTAGCAAAAAATTTATATTTCTCTGGTAACGTAGTCAAGACTTTCATAATCAGCATCTTTTCCTCTATCTGGCAACCTAATGTCTGTAACTTAAAGACAACATTTTTTAGATGTGCAACATGTGATGCTATATCACTATCACCCTTGAATTTATAGGTAAACAATTCTTCCATGAGCGAACATTTTCTTTGTTCTGTGTCCCTCTCATATATCATATTTAGTCTATCCCACATATCCTTACTCGTAGTGCACTGTATTATATGTATCAGTGGCTGATCTTCTACAGTTGCTACTATTAAATTTTGTATTTTTGCATCCGTTTTTAACCATTCTTCCTGATCATTTTGAGCTCCCGGTGGCTCATCAGTTAAATGCTGATACAGACCTCTCGATTTTAACGCCAGACTTAGTCGAAATTTCCATGTCTGGAATCCATCCGCATCCTTCAATTTTCCAATACTTCCAATGTCCTCTAGGTTATTCTTTATTCCAAACATCTTGCTTTAATCTTTCTTTATTTTATTTTTATACGATTAACTCATAAATTATATTCTTCTTCAATAAATTCGATACCTATCGAACATAACCGCACTTTTCACACGTGCTAACCGGCATGTGCTCTGGGCCCATAACCTGTTGAACTTTACTTTAGGAAAAAAGAAATAACCACTTCATTTATCATTTTTGAATACTCAACAAAACCCCAATGTATTAAAAAAAAAACAATCCCACACACACAGAACATTATGTAATAATTTAATAAAACTGTTTGGTTTATAACGTGGATAGCCACATGTTCGTTCTTCCAAGGAGGCGCAAGTACTACCTCACAATCGCCCCACACTCTCGTCACTCACACGCATACTCTACGCAGTCGATAACGTAGGGATCGATTACACTCTACAACAATAGTTTCCAATTTCCTAAAAGATATTACAAAATATAATCTTTATCAACTCTAAGAATGTCGATTTTTCAAATTTACCAATTAGGTATAAAACAACACGTGTTGGGAAAATATATGACTAAGAATTAGAATTTCAAATTCACCGCCAGTTTTTGATTTCAATGACAACGATCAATATGTTCAGTCGATATGTCTAGGTAGGTCACTTTTTCCATGTTTGTTTCCATCGATTTGTCCTATTGCTCTTATGAAATTTAGTACGTCTTAAACCAGTACAGCAATCAGTACTCAGTCAAATTATGAAAAGTAAAAACGATTCATATTAAAGTAATAGCAAGTATGTATCTGTGAAGATAGTTGAGAGAATGGACGCAATTTACTTGTAAACACTATATTTATTAATATATATATATATATATATATATATATATATATATAACAATGTTTAGGATATCTCCTTGTAATATACGCTTGAGATTGTACAACAGTCTTTCTTCTATCAAGTCTTATAACGCACTCTTGCAACGGTCCTTTCTCCTACGTTGCTTCGAGTCTAGTTTAGGCACTCTCCACTAGACGGCGCGGCAGACACAAATGTACCATACTCAACACGCCTCCTTACATTTGTGTCTCACTCAATGCATTTCTTTCATACAGCACCCACTTTTTAGTATTCAAACATATCTTTTCTTTTCTTATTTATATTGCACACAAGTATTTAACATTTAACATTTAACATATTTCTAAACTTTTCAAACTTATTTTTACATAACGCTTTAGTGAAAATATCAGCCATATTTTCCTCAGACTCAACCTTAACTATGTCGATAATACCATCTTTATAATTATCGTTTACAAATTGATAATGAGTGTCTATATATTTTGACTTTTTGGTAAAGTTACCATATTTTGCAATACTTATTGCCCCTGTATTATCCTCATACAATGGTGTTGGTTTTTCAAATTTTACATCAAATATTTCTAATATTGCTCTTATAAGTTTTACCTCACTCGCTGCCTCTGACAAGGCCACGTATTCTGCGAAAGTTGATGCTTTCGTAACACTGTTTTGTTTTCTGGAATTCCAGTAAATCACATTGCCAAATAATCTGATAACATAACCCGTTGTTGATTTTCTGTCTACAACGTCTCCGGCCCAATCTGCATCCACATAACATTCTAACTTTTCAACCTTTACGTTTTTATTGAACACCAATTTAAAGTCTTTTGTTAAATATAGATATTTTAAAATTCTTAATGCATACTTATAGTGTGTTTCATCATAACAATTTTGGTATCTGCTTAAATAGTTAACGCAGTAACTTGTATCCGGTCTTGTCGCTGAACTTATAT